>CM053036.1:203038455-203521087 GCA_028564925.1 Lithobates sylvaticus
AAACGCAATGGGGTACATTTACTAAAACTGGTGCACTCAGAATCTGGTGCAGCTGTGCATGGTAACCTCAACTTAGTTACATAGTTAGTTAGGTGGAAAAAAGACACAAGTCCATCCAGTCCAACCACAAATAAAATAATAAAAAAAAAAAAAAAAAAAAATAATATCATACAATCCCATATACCCCATTCTATACCCACAGTTGATCCAGAGGAAGGCAAAAAAAAAACAGCAGAGCATGCTCCAATTTGCTAAAGCAGAGGAAAAAATTCCTTCCTGATCCCCCGACAGGCAATTGGATTTTCCCCGGATCAACTTTACCTATAAATGTTGATATTCAGTTATATTATGTACATTTAGGAAAGTATCCAGGCCTTTCTTAAAGCAATCTACTGAGTTGGCCAGAACCACCTCTGCAGGGAGTCTATTCCACATTTTCACAGCTCTTACTGTGAAGAAACCTTTTCGTATTTGGAGATAAAATCTCTTTTCCTCTAGACGTAAAGAGTGCCCCCTTGTCCTCTTTGTTGACTGTAAAGTGAATAACTCAACACCAAGTTCACTATATGGACCCCTTATATATTTATACATGTTGATCATATCCCCCCTTAATCTCCTCTTATCAAGGGTGAATAAATTCAGTTCCTCTAATCTTTCCTCATAGCTGAGCTCCTCCATGCCTCTTATCAGTTTGGTTGCCCTTCTCTGCACTTTCTCCAGTTCCCCAATATCCTTTTTGAGAACTGGTGCCCAAAACTGAACTGCGTATTCCAGATGAGGTCTTACTAATGATTTGAACAGGGGCAAAATGATATCTCTCTCTCTGGAGTCCATACCTCTCTTAATACAAGAAAGGACTTTGCTCGCTTTGGAAACCACGGCTTGGCATTGCATGTTATTATTGAGGTTATGATCTATCAAAACCCCCAGATCCTTCTCCACTACGGATCCCCCCAGTTGTACTCCCCCTAGCATGTATGATGAATGCATATTCCCCCAAGTGCATAACTTTACATTTATCAACATTAACATCTGCCACATAGTCGCCCAATTAGACAGAGCATTGATGTCGGCTTGTAAATTGGAGACCTCGTGTAAGGACGTTATTCCACTGCATAGCTTGGTGTCATCTGCAGAGACGGAAATGTTACTTTTGATCCCGGACCCAATATCATTTATAAAGATATTAAAAAGTAAGGGTCCCAGCACTGAACCTTGGGGTACACCACTGATAACCTTAGACCATTCAGAGTAAGAATCATTAACCACTACTCTCTGAATTCTGTCTTTTAGACAGTTTTCTATCCATTTACAAACCGATATGTCCAAAACTGTAGACTTTACCTTACACATGAGCCGCGTGTGCGGAACTGTATCGAACGCTTTTGCAAAATCCAAGTATACCACGTCCACAGCCACGCCTCTGTCCAAGGTTTTACTTTCCTCCGCATAAAAATAAATCAGGTGTGTCTGACAACTTCTGTCTTTCATGAATCCATGCTGTCTGTTGCTTAAAATATTTTTTTCCCGCAAGAACTCGTCTATGTGGTCTTTTATTAATCTCTCCGGTATCTTCCCAACTATAGAAGTTAAACTAACAGGTCTATAGTTACTTGGTAAAGAATTTGTTCCCTTTTTAAATATATATATATATTTTTTAAATAAATATATATATATATGTATATATAATTTAACTGCTCTAGTCCTCTGAGGAACTTACCTCCAGGAAGGGGCGGCAAATGACAGAAGTGAAGTCCGGCCACTGGTCCACCAAAACCTGCAGTCTGAATGGGTTTTTGTCAATCACATAATGCAATGCTCCATAAACCTGCAGGATGAACACTGAGGATTATGTGCTGTACATAGCTTTTATAACACAAATCCCATATATTTCTACTCACCTTTAGTGACTCTGGGAAGCTGTGGCTCAGTAGTTTTCTCAGGGTAGCCAGTTTGGAGGAACAGGTTAGGAAAATCATTACTGTGAATGAAGAGCTAAAGGAAAGTTGTAATAAAAATTATATGTAGAAAGAAGGAAGGGGACCTCTTTTTGTGACCTTTTCACATTGGCTCCACCTTCTATAAGAGCAATGTGAACAGCAAGCTTGTATGAGTTTTTCAGCAAGCTTTTGCAAAGCTTTCGGCAAGCTTCCAGCAGCTTTCTCTAAGCCTTTAAAGGAAATGTTAAAGATAGATCATAATGGGAGTGCTGATTCTCACTTTAAACAAGCTGCTAGCAGGCTTTCAACAAGATTCAAGCAGTGCTGAAGCCTGCTAGTAGCTTGTTTAAAGTGGCAATCAGCACTCCCATTAGGATCTGTGTTCGACATTTGGAAACTGGAGTTAAAAGTGGTTGAAAACCCTTACAGACCACTTTGACCTACAGGTAAGCCTAGATTAAGGCTTACCTGTAGGTCCAAGAAATATCTCCTTAACCTACAAGATTAAGGAGATATTTTACAAAATAAGGACACCGTTGTCTATGGTGCATGCGCGCTGTAGACAACAGCGCAGGCGCACTGGGAGCGCCACAAGTGAAGGCAAACATGACGTCACTTACGGCTTCCGCGCATGCGCCGGAGTGACGTCATCGCTGCTCCGGCCACTCACAGCGCCGGAGCAGCAATACAAGGAAGGAAGATGGACGCTTCGTGGAAGAGGGGACAGCGGTGACAACGCTGGCTTCTGTGTCAGGTAAGTGACACATAATAGGCTACTATGCTATGCATAGTAGTCCATTATGCTTTACCTTTGCAGGAAAACAAAGAGGAAGTAAACCCATAAGGGTTTACTTCCTCTTGAAGGTGCACTAAGGCTGGGTTCACACTTAGTGCGGACACGGCTCACAGCAGGGGTTCGGTGCGTCCCTGTTCTCCGTTTCAGGGATGAATCAGGCCCAAATTTTTGCTTGAATTTGGACCTGAAATGGAACCAAAGATGCACAGGACCCCTGTGCAATCCACTCCGTGGCCGCCACGGAGATCTGTGAACTGGCCACACTAGTGTGAACCCAGCCTTAAAGTGGTTGTAAACCCTTACAGACCACTTTAACCTGCAAAAAAGCCTAGAAAGCCTAGATTAAGGCTTACCTGTAGGTCCAAGAAATATCTCCTAAACACGGTTTAGGAGATATTTGCAAAAAGACAGGCATGCGCCGTAGACAGTGGCGCACAGGCGCACTGAGCACGCCACTGCTAACGGCGATTGGCCGGACCTGCGAGACCCGGATACATGGCAGTAGCAGAGATGAAGAAGGAGGACCGCTTCGGGGGCTTCGTTCTCAGGTAAGTTATTCCTAATGAACTAGTATGCAATGCATACTAGCTCATTATGCCTTTGCCTTGCAGGATTTATTTTTATTTTATTTTTTTAGATGAGTTAAACTTCCTCTTTAAAATTTCAATAAAGCTTGCTGAATGCTTTTGCAAAGGTTTGCTGTTCACACTGCTCTTATACAAGCTAAAACCCATGTGAAACAGGCTGTTGACTGATTCTCTTTGACTGCTTTTTGATGTGTAAGACAAAATAATTAATACTAGATACACCAGGACAATAATAGCATGGTTAGTCCTCTTTAATAAATGCATGCTGACTATTCCAGTTGCTTTACAGGTGACTATCAGTTACTGAATGATTTAATCTTCTGATATATACTGATATACTGAGAAAAACAACAACCGTCAGTGCATCTACTATTAAGTAATCTGCTTACCGGCAATCACCTAGTTCAATGCAATTCTTCTGGGCCAGATAGGATCTGCATGTGGCTAACAAATGTAAGCTGTGCCTGCAGCAGGAAGTGGTTTGTGTTCCAAAGTATCCTAAGTTTCCCTTCCCATTACATTCCTTTTTTGGCCTGATCTGCACATTCACTCTTCCTCCCCCTCACCTGGCCTCCTGCATTCACCCTGTACACATTGTACTCTTTCTCTATGCAGTATTAACTGATTGCAGTTACTGTTTCATCCTTTCTTCCCTATAGCTGCCAACTTTAGTTAGAACTGAAAAATAAAATGGAACAATTTTACTAGTCTGAAAAGTTCCTGACATGGCACAATATACTGTACAACAACATAAAAAGCTGTACCTTTTATCATTTAAAACAAAAACAAAGAAACAGTCCTTGAGTTTCAGTCCAATCTGCTGCAATCACGTCTCAGTCTCCTCTCTATCAATGATCAGACTGTACATTGTAACTTTGCTAGAAAGTTACAAGGTGAGGTGATTCAACAGAGACTGTCATACATTTGCGAACGTAGCCAAGTACTATGCAGGCAGCAGGATTTACATGACTTTACATGTGCCATCTCTAAACATACCAGTCCAAGAACGGGCTTGGACACATTTTGGATCGAAACCACCAGTAGACATTCCAACCTGCAAAAACGAATTTTAGGGAGATGGCAAACTTATATCAGGGAGGTTACGCTTCACACCGGGGCCAAGTATGACACCCATAGCTTGACTTGTATCAATAAACAATAAAATGTAAGAGATAAAGAGATATCAACTGTTGTACGCTTCAGAAAACATTCAGAAACAAAAGGTAATTGTTGTTCATAATAAAAATAAAATAAAATAAAAAGATAAAAAAAGGGGGGGGGGGGGGGGAGAAGTGAGAAAATCAAACAAGAACAAAAAGGAAAAGAAAAAAGACCCAAGAAAGGGCATGGACAAGAAGAGTCATAGGAGGAAGAAAGAGCTGCTGGGAAATCATTTGTGTAAAGAGGTAACTAGAGAACAAGATACCTGGAGATTACCATCTCTACCAGCCCTGTATTTAAGCTAAGTTCGAGGGTGACCCTGTCGGGGTCGAGAGCATAGTTGTGAGGGTATCCGAAGAGGAGAAGCAGAGCCAAATGGACCACGATACTTTGTATTTATCAAAGGTGTCGTTGTCTAATGCCAGCATCTCCTCCATTCTCATAGTATCGTTCACAGTCAAGACTCATTGTGACGGAGGTATGGTAGCTGTCTTCCAGTATAATAGAATGAGTTGTCATGCTGCAGACAAAAAAAAAACAGAGAAGACTCCTTTTCTGCGATGCCAGAGGTCCAGGGAGCATAGAGAGGAGCGCAGTCGCTGGTATTGGCGATAAAGATTCTTCATAATTTGTATTATAGATTTTAAATACCTGAGTCCAGAAAGGGCGTATGCTCTCGCATTTGGACCAGACATGTAAATATGTGCCTACAGCTGTGCCACAGCGCCAACATAAGGCAGGGGTAGACTGGAAAATTGTGTGCAACCTAAAAGAATCCATATATCGGGATAGGATCTTGTAGTTCTTTACTTGGGAAAAATAGGAGATAGTATATTTGTAAGTAAAATGAAACTAAGTCTACCACTCCGCCCTGGAGAGATCCTTTCCAAAATCTGCAGACCATATCCTGGTATAAGGTGGTAAGTCATCATGTGTAAGGGCTTGTAAGATACAGTACAGAGATCAAAGTGGTTGTCTAGGCGTATCGGAGAGGGAGCACAGCCTTTCATATTCAGTGTAGGGGCGGTGTATTTGGGAACAATGAACAATCATTTTGTGAACGAAGATTGGTGGAGTGTGGTAAGCCAATCATGGGAGCCCGCAGGGGTAACTGGGGTTCCCCGCAGCGGTTGTATAAAAAAATTCACCTGTGGCCACTCGGAGCGTGCAAATGAGCCTAACATAGTGACTCCGATGCCCTGGGGAAAAGCAGGGTTGTCAAACAAAGGGGTCAATGAAGAGGGACCTGAGGATAAGATTGAGAAAAGCCCCCTGCTATACCATACCCTAAGAGCAGTTAGTGTCAGAGGTGAGGAGGAAGACAAGCAGGTTGTTTTTATAACCCCATAGAAGGGCCTGGAGATTGACAGGAGCCAAGTCCTGTTCAATCATAACAGAGGCCTTCAGGAAAGGATGGGAGAACCATTCGAGAAAGTGTGCCATAAGAGAAGCTTTATAATAAAGCTCGTAATCTGGTAGTCCCACGCCCCCTTGGAGTTTTGGGAGGGTGAGCAGGTTATACTTGACCCAAGATAGGCCACGATTCCAAAGGAATCGGATGGCAAGAGAACGTAAAGAGACAAAGAAGGACTAGGGCATAGTTTGGGTGCAATTTGAAAGAGGTATAGTAATTTAGGTAGGGTATCCATCTTAAGAGTGTTAATGCGTCCAAACCAAGGCAAAGAAGAACCCCCCCCCCAGGCCTCCAAGTTCTTCCAAATGCGAGAAAGGAGGGGAACGTAGTTCAGGGAGAATAGATTAGAACGAGGGGCAGGAATTGTGACTCCTCAGGTAGGAGATGCCTCTAACTTGACATTGAAAGGAGTAATTTGAACATAATGAGGACATTGTAGAAGCAGGTACAGACACATTGAGGGCCTCCATCTTGGATATGTTGAGTTTAAAATTACTGAGTGAACCGAAACACTTAAATTCCGCAAAAAGCGAGGGCAAGGAAATATGGGGTTGTTGAACGTAGACCAGAGAGCGTCCGCATATAGGGAAAACTTATGATGAGAGGAGGGTGTTTGGATACCCTGGATAGAAGCGTTTTGACGGATGGCACAAGCCAGTGTTCAATAATGATAACAAATAAAAGAGGGGAGAGGGGACAAACCTGTCGTGTGCCATTCGAGATCAAACGGTTCTGAAGAAGTACCATTCACTAGGACACAGGCGGAAGGTTTGGAACAAAGGGAATAATGGGGTATTTTAACTACCTGGAAATTGAGTGGAGTAATGGCACTGCTGGGACATTTAAAGGGCAAAAATGTATAAACCTATTACAAGAAAATGTCATGGTTCAGTTTATTGAGGCCCGACTAGGAATGATGCTCTGCTGGACCTGGTGATCTCAAACCATGCAGAGCTTATTACCAATATTCATATAAAACAACATCTGGGTAGCAGTGACCATAACATGATTTTATTTCATGTTAGCTGTAAGCAACAAACACATACGGTAAGATAAAAACATTATGAATTCTATGCATTAAGGGGAAAAACTTATTTTAATGCAGCTGCCCCCCAGAGCCCCCTCTATTTACTTACCTGAACCTGGGCTTTCCAGCGACGGGGACGAGCACATCAGCTCCAGCTGGTGTCTCTGGTCCTGATTGAATAGATTGATAGCAACAAAGCCATTGGCTCCCGCTGCTGTCAATCAAATCCAATGAGCCAGGGGGGCGGATCCGAGTCCTGCTGTCTGTGTCAATAGACGCAGAAGCAGGACACGGGAGCACACCCAAACGAGTGCCCCGAGGGAGAGTGGCTCTCCAACGGGGCACTCGAGAAGAGGAGGAGCCAGGATGGACCCCAGAAGAGGAAAATTGTGGCCACTCTGTGCAAAACCAACTGCACAGAGGAGGTGTGTATGACATGTTTGTTTAAAAAAAAGAGCAAATTTTCCAAGGATTAGGGCTGCTCTCCAGGATTTTGACTGGGAGGGAATATTGGTATCAATGGACACAGAACAGAAATGGGAATTGTTCAAAGTAACTGCATGTAAACTCACTGCAAAGTATATTCCCATGGGCAATAAGTTTAAAAGGCTAAAAATAAAACCTATGTGGCTCATGGCCAAAGTTAAAATGGCTATAAATAATAAAAAAAGAGCTTTTAAAAAATATAAAAATGTAGAATTGCTAACACTTAGAAAGTATTATTTTACTGAAAGGTTGTTTGATAATTGGAATAAACTACCAACAGAGGTAGTGAGACAGAAAACAACAGAAAACAGCTTCAAGCATGCTTAGGATAAACAAATCTATAGTCAGACAACGAAGTTAATGGAACCCCCCCCCCCCGGCCCCCCCCCCCCCCCCCCCCCAAAAAAATAAAAAATAAAATAAAAACAGAAAACAAAAAAAGAAACAAAAAGAACGAAAAAATAAATAAATGGGCAGACTCGATGGACTACTTTTTCTGCCGTCACTTTTCTGTTTCTAATGTCACTCTCTCAACGCTACCTGTTTACCAGCTCTGGATGCTTTCAGGTGTACTGAGACAGCCCTGTTTACATGCTGAGTATGTCTAAACCACTCCTTTTGAGTCAACCCCACTTTAGATAAGTCACATCCACCCCTGTGATTTTTTTTTCCTACTGTGAATAGAAAGAAAGATACATTGTATCTTTCTCTGCTTGCCAGAATATAAAAATGTCCATAAACAAAAGTTTGTGTTAAAAAAAACAAATAAATAAAAAATAAACAATAAATAACTAGGTCAGTGTCAAAGTTAGTGTTAGGGTCAAGGTCAGGGTCAAAGTTTAGGGTCAATATATTTTAGGTAGGATTTAAAAATAAAAATGTAGAGGTGCATGCGCGCAGCTGCCTGAGACGGACATGTCTGCCTAAGCGCTCCACTCCGACCGGGACATAACAGCCCATTACTTCAAGCCTCGCTCACAAACCAACATCTACCTGTGACAGGTATATCACTGATACCCACGGGCACAAATTGATATGATGTACAGTGGGAGGAAAGCAAAACTAAAGATGGGAAAAGCACAAGAACAGCTGAATAGATCCGCAGCTAAAATGGCAGTATCCTCTCACCTCACACAGTCTCACTCACTGAAACAGCTGCAGTCTCCAGTCTCCTCGCAGCACAGTGAGCCAGATTATGATATTGGGAAAACTCCTAACTCTTTACAACATATACCACTTAATTCTGACTTAATTAGTCAATTTGAAATAATTCTTAATAAAGCTCTTCAGACCACCTCATTACTGAAAAATTAACAAGAGAAATTTGTGAAGTAGGAAGACGCACCTCAATACTGGAACAAAGAGTTGATGAAGTTAATATTACTACTTCTAATCATGCTGAGGAACTGGAATACCTCACAGAAGAATATTCTTCTCTTCAAAATCATCTTGAAGATTTTGAAAATAGAAACAGAAGATCTAATCTCCGCATTAGGGGTATCCCTGAGGTAATTGAAGATTTTCAATCAACAGTCACTGCATTATTCTGGGAATTAGCCCCTTCTCTCCCCATTAAACACCTGGAAATGGACAGAATACATAGATCTCTGACACTGCATAAAGAAGACGGTCCTCCGTGAGATATCATTATTAAATTCCACTTTTTCCAAACAAAAGAACAATTATTGGAAGCAGCCCGCAACAAAGACTCCCTCTATTGGCTATTGAACTTCATTTTTCTCGGCTCGTCCTACGTGTTGTACGTCACCGCGTTCTTGGCGATTGGAATTTCCGACAAGATTTTTGTGACCGTGTATATGCAAGACAAGTTTGAGCCAACATCCATCTGAAAAAATCCATGGATTTTGTTGTCGGAATATCCGATTGTGTGTACAGGGCAAAACGTGATGAAACCTCATTTACAAGTACTTCAACATCATCGCATCCCATATTGTTGGAGTTTTCTCTTCGCCATTCGTTTCACAGGAACCACCTATACATGTAAAACAGCTGACGACCTACTGGCCACAATTCTTGAACTTCGCCTGTCAACATCAGAAACACTTGCAGAAAGTTCCAAGCGTCGTGCGAATTCTGGCTCCCCTCAACAACAAAAAAAAACATTCCTGAACAACTATCGTCATCTAGCTCCCATAAGAGAAGTCGATTTGCTTCACCGATTACAGAAGCAGAACCATTGAACCATTGAACTGATGTGTGTGTGTGTGTATATATATATATATATATATATATATATATATATATATACGTATGTTTTTATATATATATATATATAGATATATATATATATCCTATATTGGGTGATCATTTTTCTAATTTTTCTAATTCTTATTAACTATATGTATAAGTTCACATGACAACTTGCAAAATTACATCCTCCACACAAACAGATCCAAACTAAATTTTAATCCTGGTTACTGATCTTTTTGGGTATTTCTCAAATGCATTTAAAGCAGAAGTCCCACAAAAATTTTTTTTTTTAAAGTCAGCAGCTACAAATACTGCAGCTGCTGACTTTTAAAATAAGGACACTTACCTGTCCCAGGGTCCAGCGATGTCGGCACCCGAGGCCGAACCGTCCCTCAGTCCTCGGATGCTGTCGCCGCCATCTTCGGTAAGGGAATCAGGAAATGAAGCCTTGCGGCTTCACTTCCCGGTTCCCTACTGCGCATGCGCGAGTCTCCTTATACTACTTTAAAGAATGCATTTGTTTCTCGGATCCAATTCTAAAACAGTGTTTTCATTCTACTTAAACATTAATTGAAACACTGTTCTAGAATAAACAATTTAGTTTACTTAACCACTTTCAGACCGCCGCACGCCGATATACGTCCCTATTTTGAAGGAGGATATCGTTGTTATGGCAGCAGCTAGCTGCCATAACCCCAGTATCCCCATGTTCGGCCGGTGGTCCGCTACTAGATAAAAGTGGTCTCAGCGCTGGATTTACCGCAAGATAATTTTTATTGGGACAAACTTAGACCTCGATTACCCAAACATACTCTATATTCCCCCAAAATTAGAGGAGGTTTGGGAATACCTGATTTTACAAAATACTATTATGCAGCCCATTTAGCTCAATTGACCAAATACCATGCCACCAAGGAAATACCGCTATGGGTTGCACTTGAGTCAGTAGATTGTGACCCTTTGTCTACTGCCAATATTTTGTGACTTGCTCCTAAACAACGGAAAACTATTACTAATCCCTACACTAAACATAGCCTTTGCATTTGGGATAGACTGAAAACTCGTTTCGGATTACAATCACAACAAAATCCTCTTCTTCCCTTCCTCCACAATCCTTCCTTCCTCCCAGCCTGGCCATCCACAATATCTTTTTCGGCATGGTCTAAAATTGGTCTAATACCAACACACCAATTCTTTCAATCCTCCAACCTGACATTATGAGAACAATATAATCTACCACAACTAGAAACCATCAGGTATCTCCAAATAAAAAACTTTTTAACTCAAGACAAACCCTTAGATACCACACCTCTTACATTCTCTATTTTTGAACAGAGTTGCAAATCAGATCCACAAAGATGTGGACTTATTTCTGTTTATTTTTATGCCCAATTACTCTTACATGCTACTCCCACTCCCCCATCTTATACTTCAAAATGGGAGACGGATCTTCACCTCCAAACAGGTGACTTAAATTGCACTCAGATCTGGCAAGCTACAAAATCGGCCACACCAAATAACAAATTATAAAGTACTTACCAGATGGTATTTAGTTCCAGCTAGAATAGCCAAATTTAGCCAACAATACCCTTCCAACTGCTTTCGAGGTTGTACCACATATTTGGTGGGAATGTCCTATTGCTTACTCATTTTGGACAAATGTATTCAAAATCCTCTCTACAATGTTTGAGACAAATCTATCTCCTGATCATATTGTAGCAATAAAGCCTCAAAATGTAATTCTCAATTCAAGCTATTACTCTTTATAACAACAGCAGCTAAGCAAACTATTGCAAAAGCATGGAAACATGACTCCCTTTGCATACTATCTGTTAAATAAAGAGTAACACAAGCTATGATCCATGCAAAGACTGAAGCAATCTACTTAGATACAGTAACCAAATTTGAACACTTATGGAAACCATGGATCAAACATTACCTTCCACCTGATATTGATAATACCTTATTATAATCTGTAACGACCTGCTTTACTTCTCAGCTTTAATATTTTCTGAATATTTATTCAAATAATCCTCTCTGGAATACCCATTTCCCCCTTTCTTTCCTTTTTGCTAAACTTTCCCTTACCCAAATCCATGTACCACTTGTTCTATTATAAATACTTGGGATGATTGATGTCTGTGCATTCTTCTTACCAGGTACTGCCAAGCCATAGAGTCGGATCTTGGCCCTGGTTTGAATGACCAATTCATCAGCCAACCCATAAAATTCAGAGTTAACATCCCATTACTGATATCACTCCGAACTCATGCTTTAACACTTTCTATGTATATATCTATACTAGATTATTGAGGTTATATTACTACCTCTATCTTATAATTTTTTAGATATTAATGTCAACATAACATTACTTATCTTAACCACCTCCCGACCGGCGCACGACGATGTACGTCAACAGAATGGCACGGACAGGCATAAGGGCGTACAGGTACGTCCCCTTTAAGATGCAGCCGTGCCATCGAGCACGTGCTGCCCGGGACCCCCGTGAGTCCGGTCGCGGGTCCTGCGGACTCGATCGTCACGGGGATACCCGCGATTGTGCCATGGGAAGGCTGAACAGGGAGATGCAGAAATAAACAGCATCTCCCCGTTCTGCCTAGCAACTAGTGAAGCAGATCTCTGCTCCCTGTGATTGGAGCAGAGATCAGTACATACACTCACACCCATGCCCCCCCACAGTTAGAAACACACCTCTAGGAACACTTAACACCTACATTGCCACCTAGTGGTTAACCCCTTCACTGCCAGTGTCATTTACACAGGAATTAGTGCATTTAAATAGCACTGATTGCTGTATAAATGACAATGGTCCCAAAAATGTGTCAAAAATGTCCGATGTGTCCGCCATAATGTCACAGTCACAATAAAAATTGTTGATCGCCGCCATTACTAGTAAATAAAAAATTATTAATAAAAATGCTATAAAACTATCCCCTATTTTTTAAACGCTAAAACTTCTGCACAAACCAATAATCGCTTATTGCGATTTTTTTTACCAAAAATATGTAGAAGAATACGTATCGGCCTAAACTGAGGAAAAAAAAATGTTTTTATATATTTTTGGGGGATATTTAACAAAAAGTTAAAAATAATGCCTTTTTTTTCAAAATTGTCGCTCTTTTTTTGTTTATAGAGCAACAAATAAAAAACGCATGGGGCGATCAATTACCACCAAATAACTCTATTTGTGGGAAAAAAAAAAGGACATCAATTTTGTTTGGGAGCCAGCTCGAACGACCACGCAATTGTCAGTTAAAGCGACACAGTGCCGAATCGCAAAAAGTGGTCTGGTCTTAAGCCAGCAAAATGGTCCGGTCTGAAAGTGGTTAATAAGCATTATTTGTTATAAAGATAGTCAGTATATACCAATAGATAACTTAACCTTGTTAATCTATACACATTTATGAAGCTCTGTTATATGTTATAAGTTTTTGACTCTCTATTATATAAGAATTATTATGATGATGCAATTAATTTGTAACTTGTATTTGTAACTTGTAATTTGTAACTTTTTTTTTTTTTTTTGGATTGGCAGTGTTCCCCTGCCGTCCATGTGTGAGGTCTGTCTTGGTTGTTAGTGCACCTTTTTTAGGGTCCACACACTCGAGACATCTATAATGACATGGCCATGGCACTTGGCGGTATACTTGACATTGCACTATGAGTATATCTGCATTTGAGTAACCAAACTTTTATATGATAATGACATATGCAATATCTGTATTAGATATACCATTTGATACCATGCCTAATTTTTTCCAAATATAATCTTACTTATATATCAAAAAATATTTCTCTACTGGGCCTCTGTTGTTCTATAAGACTCTATCCATACTGAGGCTGGTTTTGGTCGGGATGGGGGGGCGCCCTTTTCTTGTCTTGATTCCGGAGCTGCGATGTGCAGCAGTGCTTCCCTCCTGAGTCTCTTTTGAGATATTGGCGGGGGGGGCCCTTCTGTGCATCAGCGTCATGTTACGACCTGTTTGTGGCATCTTTTTGATGCCGCAATACAGAGACGTCCTTGGACCATCTCACGTCAGATATGGGGTTGGCATGGCTCCACTTTGGTGCCCATGCCGATGGTGGATTTCACTGCCAACTCCCACTCTCATTCGACGGTGTGCATGATGTTGGTCGGGGACCCGCCCCATACCTGGATTACATAAGCAGGTGAGCTATGCGTTTGACACCAGGGAGGTAACACACACAGCCCATTTACTGGATACACACACACGTAAGTTATGCACATTTTCTCTTTTTTTCAGCATTCTCTCTTTTCTTCTGACTCATGCAACATACCCACTTACTATGGTGTATGTGTGTATTTTTATACATACACAACACTTATTAAAATATACACATATCAATTATATATATATATATATATATATATATATATATATATCATTTTTTTTCTCTTTTCTCAAACACTCACAATGTTTTCCACTTTTCACATTTTCTAATTTTTCTTTTTTCACCTTTTTATATATATTTTTTCCTAGAACACCACACTTGCAATCATCCCCACACATGTGGAATGTGTTGTGGCAATCGGGCATGCTATGTGGAGGTTTTCTAGGCTGGGGTGGGGTTCCTTGCCTCAGCTCCGGAACAGACAACCATTTAGGGTTCCATCTTCCTCGAAGCTAGCCAAGCACAGTGCTCTGGCCGACCTGTGAGTATAGATCTCTTTTTCCCCATGAGGTCTTTTCTCCCTTTAAAGGGGTAGAACATATTTACTAATACTACACATCTATGTATATTTACAGTTTACTTCTGTACCCAACTCCTGATGAATGGCATATAGCCATGAAACGCGTCGAGTTTCCATGGGGTGCGCAGTCAAGTCCAAAGACATGCAGGTAGGTTAATTAGCTTCTGTCCAAAAATTGGCCCTAGAATATAAATGGTAACCTTGGGTTGTGGGCTCCTTGAGGGTAGGGACCGATGTGAGTGTGCAATATACAGGGATCGGGACAATTGTAGACACTCACTCAGGTTGAACTGGATGGACTGGTGTCTTTATTCAACCTAACTATGAAACTATGAAACTAAGTCTGGCTCATTACTTATTCACTGGCACATATATATCTTTCATACATTCAAAATGTATTGAGTATTATGTAGCTATTAATGTGTACTAGAGCTGCACGATTAATCGTCAAGAATCGTTATCACGATCTTGACTAAAGTGTTTCACAATTCTTACTGTGCAAAGAATTCTCTCTGCTCTTATGAAGCCACAGCCATCAAAAGAAAGGAAGAGAAAAACTGGGCAGTCTGCCAAGAATCAAAACATTTTTTATCAGTTGAACTTAAGAATAAACATTGTAACAATTTGATGGAATAGACTTTGTGTGTTAAAAAGTTTAACCACTTAAACACTAAACCTTTTTCTGACATTTGTTGGTTTCAAGTTAAAATAATATTTTTTTTTTGCTAGAAAATTACTTAGAACCCCCAAACATATATATATTTTTTAGTAGACACCCTAGAGAATGCAACGGTGGTTGTTGCAACATTTTATGTCACACTGTATTTGCGCAGCGGTCTTTCAAATGCATTTTTTGGGAAAAAATTACTTTAAAGCGGTTCTGCACTGTCTGTAATGTTTTTTTTAGTACAATGCAAAGGATTAGGAGATGTAATTTAAGTACTCACGTGTTCCATTTTTCTAACTCACTGCTGCCGGTTTTCGTCATATAAAAGAAGTTATAAAAATTGTTTCTGCTGGGTGCCATCTTGCCTGTGGGCATGTGAAACCACACAGGCCCTTCAGATGGCCCAGCAGGCACCGCCGTTACTGCGCCGATCTCGCGCGTGCGCAGTAACGGCAAAGTGTAGCTCACGTTCGCCGAAATCTCGCAAGATTTCGACAGGAGCCACATATATCTCGCAAGATTTCGGCACGAGCCCCGGAAATCTTGCGAGATTTCGGCAGATGTCCGCACTGACTCCTGGGATCGATGACACAAGATCCCAGGAGACAGTGCGGCATGACGAGGATCGACGCAGAGACCCCGCCCACCGCCGAAGAGACAGAGCAGCAATTACAAGGTAAGTGGAAAAAAAAAACACTTCATTTAGTGCTCTTTGCCTGTGTGCAATGAAGTGTGTGCAGAACCACTTTAATGAATTAAAAAAAAAAAAAAAATAACCAGTAAAGTTAGCCCATTTTTTTTTTTTTGGTATAATGTTTTACCTTGCGAGAATCGTGATCTTTTTATTCTAAGCAAAAAAATTGTGATTCTCATTTTGGCCAGAATCGTGCAGCTCTAATGTGTACCTATCTTATAGCAGCTCTTTTGCATATGGTGTACCAATGCCTGCTAATATGAAATACCTTGTATGACATTCATCAATGTTTACTATCTCTCATGTGCTGCCAAGCTGACATATATGTATCCATTATGTTTATACTATGTGTGCATGTATGTATATGAAAATACTTTTTTACTAGTGTCACAAATACAATTTTTTACTAAATACTCTACTTCCACAAGTTAATTGCCTCATTTAAAGTCCCGCATTCCCTTCTTATGTACTTGAACCCGGGATGGAGGTACATTTAAAGTCCCAAACTCCCCCCTCTTGGCAATTCATTTAAATGAAATATTTAAACGAGAAACATAAAAATGTAATTAGTATCGGTGCTTGTGTGTTTTAGGTAAGACAAATGGGTACAAATAACACACACACGCTCCTAATCACTGGGTTGGGTTTGGGTTGTTCTTTGGTGGTAAGTTATGTTAACAGAAAGATATGTACAGCTAAATTGAAAAATATATTTTTTTACTAATTTGCTCCAGTTTTCTTTTGATAATCAAAAAAATCAGGAGATATCTGTTACCATTTACCACCAAAGAAAAATCAATTTGACAATGATATGTATAGTACAGGTTTACTAACACATGTCAAAGTTACAAAATTGTGTTAGGATTTGTTAACGAAGAAGTTAATCATGCCAGTGTTGTTATTTTTGAAAAATGAAACCTCTAAGTTCCTGATTAGATCAGCAGTATACAGCAGTCACGTGACGCCTATGAATAGCTTACTGAGTACTGGGAAAAATCCTCGGAGCAGCTGCTAGTTCTCTGTCAGTTGAAGAAGCCTGAACTATCCACACTGCGCTGATTGGTGCTGTGCTGGACACATGACCACATAAAAAGCCTTCAGAATACACAATCAAAATACACATTTACTTTGATCTGCCAATCACCACCTCATTCACTATCCTCCAGCCTCTGACTGTGTGCTTTGTATTACAGGCTATTACATTGAAAAATACATTGTATTTTTTTACTATTTTGCTCCAGTTTTCCTTTGATAATAAAAAAGAAAAAATCAGGAGATACCTGTTACCATTTACCACCACAGAAAAGTAAATTTGACAATGATATGTACAGTACAGTTTTACTAACCCATGTCAAAGTTACAAAATTGTGTTTAGGCGCTAGGACTTCTTAACGAAGGGTCATCAATTAAGATTTAATATCCACCCCCCAGTGTGTTTTGTTAGTTAGCGTGCATGGGGGAGGTGGGAAGAAGTGGGCTGTCATTTATGTTCTGTGTGTACGCCCAGGGCCGATGCTACCACTAGGCAAACTAGGCGGCCGTCTAGGGCACCCTGCTGCCTAGGGTGCACGGCCACTGGTTTTCCTACTCTCTTCTCTCTGCAGCAAGCAACTAAGTCCCAGCATCAGCAGGCAGCCGCCACTCCATTCACACATAGTGTCAGAGGCACAGCAGTGGTGAAGGACTGTGTCTGTGTCCCGACTCCCGCAGCAAGCAAACATTCATTGATGGGCACTGGTAGGCTGCATTGAAGGGCACTTGTAGCCTGCATTTGATGGGTGCTGGTGAGGCTACATTTGATGGGTGCTGGTGAAGCTACATTTGATGGGTGCTGGTGAGGCAACATTTGATGGGTGCTGGTGAGGCTACATTTGATGGGTGCTGGTGAGGCTACATTTGATGGGTGCTGGTGAAGCTACATTTGATGGGTGCTGGTGAGGCTACATTTGATGGGCGCTGGTGAGGCTACATTTGATGGGCGCTGGTGAGGCCACATTTGATGGGCACTGTTGAGGCTACATTTGATGGGAGCTGTTGAGGCTACATTTGATGGGCGCTTTATTAAAAAGGTGGGATTTACATAGGCAGGGAAAAGGGGGCAGATTCAGGCAAGGCGGGGGGGGGGGGGGGCTGGCAAAATTAGGTTTTGCCTAGGGTATCAAAAATCCTTGCACCAGCCCTGTGTACGCCCACATGTCACGTGACTTGCACAGCTAAAAATCAGGGAGAAAACACGCAAAAGAAGCGCATTGATACTTGCTTGCCAACAGCCACTACAGAATCGGCAGCTGGAGCGGGGACATAGACAGGAGGGAGGGACAGAGAATGAAAGGAGCAACCAGGTTTGTAACAGAATACAGACGATCAACCATTTACTGCCTGAGTGAGTATGACAAGCATGTAATATTGCATGTACTGGCAGATTTTATTGTTGGGGGTTTAGTGACACTTTAATGCTTCATTCACATCGCTGTAAAAATACGCACATACAAATGTTTTTAAATTACCGATTTGAATGCAGCTGCATTATTTTCAATGGAGCCAATCATACAGATCTGAAAGTAGCTCATGTTTATGCATCTGTAACACAGAATCTAAAAATCTGTGTCTAAGAACATGTGTTTTACGCACTTACGCATATAAATGCATGCATACACATTTGTAAACGCGTAATTTAGGTCCAAACAAAAGGGAAAAAAATAGTTATTATAAAAAAAAACGAATTATGTATGCATATTTATGTTTTTAAATACATTTACCTGCATATATTTTACTGATCATTATGCAGGAACTTTTCTCCTAGAAAACAAATGTGTACTTGCATCAGTAAAATTTTTTGAGTGAATGTAGCCTAAGGACACCGCCTGATGAAGGAGCACGCATGCTCCGAACCACGCCTACCAACGTCATCAATCCTGCTGACGTGCCTATCCTGGGACGCACTCACCTCGGAACCACGAGACGCAAGGGACCGTGCGTTTCCCCACCATAGCCATGACACCGGAGGACGGCCGAGTACTTCAGACAAAATAAAGATACCGCTACATGCCTGATATTTTTAAACAAAGTGTGAGTACATACTTTCTTTTTAATTTCACATACAGTTCCCACTGTAATCAGACCCACTACGCTCAGAGCGGCGCTGCTCTCTCTCTTTCTTTTCAGCCTAAGGAATTTCTCTGTGCTCAACCCAACGATGTCCTCCTAGCTATCATGTCCCATTCCATGGCAATAGGATGAAGCCAGGAGATGGAGGATCTCATGGGTTGAAGACTTGGCTTGTGCTTTGAGGCATGTATCTCCTTATTTTAAAGTGTATGGAAACTGTGGCAGTGAAAAAAAACAAAGAAAACTTTCCCCTGTAAAGCAATTGCATAATGTGCTAGTATGCATTACATAATAGCACATTATGAAATACTTACCTTAGAACGAAGCCCTCTAGTGGCACGCTGTCACCGCTGACAGGGCTTCCATCTTCTCCAGTTTCCTTCCAGGTTTGCGGGCTTCAGCTGTATGAGTGGCCGGAAGTCGCAAAGACGTCACTCCCAAGCATGCGCACAGGTGCCCTCGGCTCCCACACAGAGCTCTGAAGGTCTGGTACGGTATGCTGGTGTTACGTCAAAATAGCCAATTCATCGAGATCTCCAATTACGTCACTTTTGGTTACTGTAAACTATCAGTAATTGGAGATTTCGATAAATTGCTGTTTTGACACAATACCGGGCAACCGTGTATACGCTATATGCTAAAGATGGTTTGCACATAAATGGATGGGTGTCTACTGTGCTGGGGAGAGGTTTATGGGAAGGCTGGAGGAGTATTTAAACTAGGATTGTGGGGGGGAGGGGGGTGAATTAGATTATAATGGGGCAGACAGGTCAGACATGGGTCAGCCCCTATTGGTTGGTGGAACGGGGAAAGAGGGGGGGGGGGGGGGGGGGGCTATGGCAGATGATATGAAGATTCCTATGTTACAAACAACCATTGGAAATGGTTCTATTTGTACTAAAATAAAAAATATGCAACATATGTTTGCAAATGTGACAATGAATTAAAGTGTTTGTTTACCAATGCCAGAAGTCTGTCAAGCAAAATGGGTTGGAGTTGGAAGCTCTGGTGCACAAGGAGAACTATAATCTAATTGGTATTGCTGAATCTTGGCTTCATTCTTATCATAACTGGGCTATTAATTTTTAGACATGTGCACACTGAAATATTTTGTTTTGGAATTTCGTTTTCGTTCGAAAAATAAATGTATTTAGTTACTCCCGAAATTCATTTTTATTTATCTTGTTTCGTAAAAAATGCATTCATCCGAAAAACCTAAATAATTACGGTCAAATCTGTCATTGAAGGCTGATGGTGTCTGTCGAAAGTTCTAAAAAGATTTGACGGAGCAACTAAACTGTACGACGCTGCAATCGTACATTTCCGGTCAAATGTTCTGCCTACAAGCTATAGTAGAATTGTTGCATGACACTAGTAATAATTATATTTATTAATTATTATTACTAGTCAACCCCTATTAGAATTCGTCTATAGCCTATGGGCAGAGCATTTGACCATAAATGTCCACTCGTGCCGACTGCTTCGTCGAATCTTTATGTCGAATCTTTTCTCTCTGTGTCGAATCTGCCGTCATCATCTCCTGCAATTGGGCGTCACCTGAGACAGATTTCAGGAGGTGTGTATATATACCCGGCAGATGCTCACACATTTGCCTTGGTATTTTCCTTGAGCCCTGACCTGTATTCCTGTACCTTGTGTCCCATGTTCCTGAACCCTACATCCATCCCTGGACCCCTGTCTTGCAGACTTATCCCTTCCTCCTGTTGTCCTCTCCCTGTCCCATCCTGCTCCCTGTTCTATCTGGTCTCTCGTGTATGACCCTGGCTTGATTACGTTTATGATTATATCTTAATCCTGTATTCACGTTTGGTTTAGAACATTATTACATTGTCTCACTGTGGTTGTTTGCTGGTTTGCTTTATTGTTTATGACTTATATTTTTAATACATCTTACTATTATTACTTTACATGTGTTTTGGTCTTCCATATTGCAGTCCACACATTTCTGGTCGCACCGGTTTATAACAGAGCCTGAAGTGGAACCAGAGCCTGAAGGGGAACCAGAGTGTGAGGTAGAGCCAGAGACTGAATTAGAACCTGAACCGGAAGCTGGATGCAGTTTTTGGGAAACAGAACAGGGACCTGAGTCACTGGAAGACATACATTCTCAGTTAAGACAAAAGATATGTCCCCCAAAGAGATTGACGTATGACACGCTTGAAGAAAATTCAGATGAACTCATACCAACCACTCAATGTCCCAGTAAAGCACTTGCCTCCTTTAACAAAGTCTTTAGTAAAGGATGACCTTGATCTACCCCCTGACCTGTCATAAACTTAATATGACTTCTTCTCCTGTTGATGTTTATCATTTGTTATCAGAGGACCCTTCACTAAGTCAGTTATTAACTGTTGCAACTTCTAGTCTATTAGATAGTTAATTGTTTAGCTTCCACAATGCAGTAAAGTAAATTCCAGGTTGTGCTCTGTCTTTAGGGACCAAAGACTTTCAAGTGGGGGGAGGATGTAGCAATATGGACTACAAACATAAAGCACCGTACCGCCTAGCAATTCAAGGTTTTGCCTATCCCTCTAGTGATCAATGTATCCAGTGACATCATATCTGTGTGACAAATAAAGTATTGTGGGACAAATAGTTTCACCATCAGATAATTGCTTTGCACGATTATGTGCCAGGACTACATATCCCAGGGATCTTTGCTGCCATCTGAAGATTGCTGGGAGTAGCTATAAAAGCAGCAGAAGCTGACACAAGACGGACCTACCACGCAGCCTACCACACAGAGTCTTACTTGCAATCCGTGGCCTGAGGGGCCTAACTCTGTTATTTGCTGTCGGACATCCTTTCCAGCATATGCATATACTGTATATTGTTTTCTTTTGTTTACTTGCTTATTTTTGCAGATTTAAGTGGTTGTAAAGGCAATTTTACCATACTGTATTTTATGCAGTAAGTTAAAAAAAACTTTCTACATGCAGCTTTCCCCACAGCCCCCCCCCCCCCCCCCAAAATACATACCTGAGCTTGCTCTCCATCCAGTGATTTGCAGGAGAACCAGGTTCTCTCGGCTCTCTTGCTCCTCTTTGGCTCCCGCTACTGTCAATCAGAACCAGTAAGTAGGGAGCAGAGGGTGAGGCAGAGCCATGCTCTGTGTGTCTTATGGACACAGAGCATGGCTCAAGAGCGAGCCACACCTGAGTTCACAAATAGCAAGTAGCTTGCTATGGGGGCACTCGGGGGGGGGGGGGGGGGGGGTGTAGCCAGGAGTGCCAGCGGGGGACCCAAGAAGAGGAAGATTGGGGATGCTCTGTGCAAAACCATTGCACAGAGCAGGTAAGTATAACATGTTTGTTCTTTTAATTAAAATAATAAAGAAGCCTTACAATCACTTAAGTTTCAGCCTGCCCCCCATCCTCGTTTATTGGTTTAGGCGAATGATGCCAGTGCCCCTGTTGCCTCCTGGGATATGTTATGTACATATCCTAGGAGGCACTGGGAGCCCTGCCTGACACCCCATCCACTAACGGGGGAGGGTAGTGGTCCTAGAGGCACATAATTGAGAGGCTATGTCCGGAACACAGAAGAGCCGACATAAACTCTTGATGATGTCACAGGAAATATGGCAGCGCAGGACCCAGCAGCAGCTGCAGGGAGGGAGATCTTAGCAGGACAATGCTGAATCTGCTGTGTGGGTAAGTATCTGAACTGGTGCGCAATTCAACCTTAATTATGTGAGCATAGATCTTTAAAAATAATTATTGCCACAATGTCAAGTGTGGTCAATAGTGCACAAGTGATACTTTTTTTATCACTTGTGCACTATTGACCACACTTGACATTGTGGCAATAACTATTTTTAAAGATCTATGCTCACATAATTAAGGTTGAATTGCGCACCATTTATACGCCATTTGTATATCTTTCACCTATTTCCAAGTGTGGGAACACTTCTAATGGTAGCAGCATTTCATTTAGTAATCTTATTTTATTCTATTAGATTTGGGGCTTTTAAATTATATATCAGCGCTTTAGTACACACCAAATTTTAAGTATCTGAACTGTGGCTGTCCCAGCATCAGGTAAGCAGTGGAGAAGAAAAAAACAATAGAGGGGAGGGTGAAGTTGCTCTTTAAGCTCCAGTAAATACACACAACTGTCAGGAGAACAGGCAGGTTAACACGGTGTGCCGGGTGCCTGTGCGCACGCGCAACGGGACGGCGCTCCGGCGCATGCGCATTCGCGGCTCGGCGCTCCGACGCATGCGCACTAGCGCACGCTTGAGCGTTCCAGTGCGTGACAGCGTCACATGACCACTTACAGGTCCTATTTAAGGAAGTGGTTCAGATCAGTCCAGCGCTGGCTTGTCTTCAGCTTCCTGCTTGAACTCTGTTCCTGTTTCCGGTATCCTGATTGATTGACTGCCTGTTTGACCTCGGATCTGCCTCTTTGACCTTGCTGCCTTCTCCTGCTCTTTGACCCCTGGACTGTTTACTGGACTACCCGTTTGCTGCCTCTGGCCCTCTTGAACCTTGCTTGTGACCCGGATTTGTCTACTGTCTCCTGCCCTGAACCTCTGCTAGTGACCCGGATTTACCTGTCTACAGACCTGTACCTGCACCTGTATCCTGGAAGCTTCTCTACGGATTCCTGATCCCAGTACCTGGCTCCTACTCCAGTCCTCATCTTCCGGTTGGGTAGCCTGTGCCTCTTTGTGCCATTCACCCCCTGTCTCACCTCCAGGGGGCGGACTGCGCTCAGTTGCAAGGGTGAACCACTCTCGGCACTTCGGCCTCGGTAAGTACTCTCCTGATAGTACAAGCCAGCCATGTCTGAGGCCGACAGAGTGCGTTCACCCCTTGAGGCTTTGTGCCAACAAGTCTCAGCTTTAACTGAAGCCGTACAAAAATTGCAAGAAGGATACACTCAAGTGGACAGTCGCCTGCAGCATCTTTCTGGGTTAGCTGCACCTACTTTGGCAGCCCCCTCAGCTTCCAGCGGAATCTCCGCTCCTCCTGGATCAACTAATCCTACTGTAATCATGGCCTCACCCGAACCCAGGGTCCCTACCCCTGAACGCTTTACGGGTGACCGTAAGAAGTTCCGGGCCTTCAAGAATGCTTGCTCCCTCTACTTGGCTCTTCAACCTAGGACTTTTTCGTCAGAAGTTGTAAAGGTGGGCTTCATCATTTCGCTCCTGGCCGAAGAACCCCAGGCATGGGCCCATAGTTTGATGGAGCAGAGGAACCCCGCATTGAATGCGGTAGAGACTTTTTTTGAAAGTATGGCACAACTTTATGATGATCCGCAACGTGGGGCCACAGCTGAAGCTACTTTACATAACCTACTTCAGGGGCGCCGACCGGTGGAGGACTACACCGTAGAATTTCGAAAGTGGTCAGCTGACACCGGTTGGAACGAACCGGCCCTCAAATACCAGTACCGCCAGGGGCTATCCGAAGTTTTAAAAGATGAACTGGCAAGATCCGAAACTCCCGACACGCTGGAGGACCTGATTCAAGCTGCCACCAAATTGGACCGGCGCATGCGGGAGAGGCGTTCCGAACGCTTCCAGTCCCCCCGCTCCAACTGGACTTTCACCAGACCTACCTTGCCTCCACCCGCCACTGCGGCTTCAGCCGTGGCCAACCAGGAGACGGAACCTATGCAGTTGGGGTTGGTCCGGGCCCCCTCACGGCTGAAGAACGGCTCCGTAGGCGACGGGCGAATCTTTGCCTATATTGTGGGGCTTCTGGACATTTCCTCAGTACCTGTCCTATAAGACCGAGTAAGTCCTACCGTCAGTGTCTGATGAACTATCAGTCTTCTGGGTTCTCCCAGACTTATGTCGCTCTCTTTGTCTCCTTACAGCTGTCGGGAGAGGAGATCCGACTATCAGCAATCGTTGATTCCGGTGCCTGCAGCTGCTTCCTTGACGCCACATTAGCGTCCAAATTACACTTACCTCTGGTCCTGAAGAAACAAAACTTGCAGGTACACTTGGCTGATGGTTCTCTTCCCCGTTCAGGACTTATCACCCATGAAACCCAACCCATCCGGGTCACCACTGACTCTGGCCATCAGGAACTCATTCAGTTCGACATCATCCCATCTCCTATGTTCCCCGTCATCTTGGGACTTCCATGGCTTCAAATCCACGAACCACAGATCAACTGGGGGAGGAAAGAAGTCTCCTTTTCATCTCCTCACTGCACTCAGCATTGCTTCATTCAGGCCTCCGCTTCCTGCTCCACCATTTCTTCGGTTCCCGAGAGCCTTCTTCATGTACCCCCAGTTTACCTAGAGTTCCGAGATGTGTTCGACAAACAACAAGCGAACTGTCTGCCGCCCCATCGGGCATATGATTGTCCCATCGACCTACTCCCTGGATCAGCGATCCCTTTTGGTCGTATCTTTCCTCTGTCCGAAGTAGAATTAAAGGTCCTCAAGGCCTACATTGATGAGAATCTGGAAAAGGGGTTCATTCGCCCTTCCTCATCACCAGCTGGAGCTGGCATCTTTTTCGTAGGAAAGAGGGATGGCTCCCTGAGGCCTTGCATCGATTACAGGGAATTAAATAAAATCACAATTAAAAACCGGTATCCCCTGCCACTAATCCCAGAACTTTTCCAGCGTTTCAGATCTGCCCGAATCTTCTCCAAGTTGGATCTTCGTGGGGCCTATAATCTTATCCGAATTAGGGCAGGAGACGAATGGAAAACTGCTTTTAGATCCAGATTCGGGCACTATGAATACTTGGTGATGCCCTTTGGGCTCTGTAACGCACCAGCAACTTTCCAGCACCTGGTCAATGATATTTTCCGCAAACATCTCGATGACTTTCTTGTCGTATATTTGGACGACATCCTTATCTTCTCAGACACCCCGGAACTTCACCAAGTGCACGTGAAACAAGTTCTTTCCATTCTTCGGAGTCACAGTTTGTACCTCAAAGCTGAGAAGTGCGAATTCGAGAAAACTACAGTGCAGTTCCTGGGGTTCATCATTTCTACAAATGGGGTCTCCATGGACCCACAAAAGGTTAAAGCCATACTAGAATGGCCCGCTCCGGTAAACAAGAAAGGGGTACAGCGATTCATCGGTTTCGCAAACTTCTACCGAAGATTCATTGTTGGCTTTTCTTCCATAGTGGCACCCATCACCAAATTGACTCATCAAGGCACCCAATTCCATTGGTCCCCGGAGGCTCAAGGGGCCTTCGACACATTAAAGAAGTTGTTTTCGTCAGCTCCCATCCTGATGCATGCAAATCCAGCCTTACCCTTTGTGCTGGAGGTGGATGCATCAGAGACGGCGACGGGAGCTATCCTGTCCCAAAGACTAGGTCCCAAGGCTCTTCTACATCCTGTGGCTTTCGCATCCCGGAAGTTAAGTCCTCCAGAGAGGAACTACGATGTGGGAGATAGAGAATTACTGGCCATCAAGTTTGCCTTGGAGGAGTGGAGGTACCTCCTGGAAGGGGCTTCTCATCCAATTATGATTTGGACCGACCACCGAAATTTGGAATACCTCAGGACAGCCAAACGCCTAAAGCCTAGGCAGGCCCGATGGGCTCTTTTCTTTGCTAGGTTTAATTTCCATATCTCGTACAGACCCGGCTCGAAAAATGGGAAGGCAGACGCTCTCTCCAGGATGTTCCATGAAACACCCCAAGAAACTGAACCCAGTACCATTCTTCCATCACAGAATTTTCTCTCTCTAATTTTGCAACCTGATCTGATTCCCGCTATTAAGGCAGCATCTGGGCAACCTTCTAATCAAGGAACTCCTCCAATGGAGATGCATGACGGATTACACTGGTTCCAGGGAAAGGTATTTGTTCCTACTGAAGTAAGACCCTTGACACTCAGGACTCTGCATGATCTCAAACTTGCAGGACATTTTGGGGTTCGTAAAACAACGGAGCTAGTGTCTCGTTCCTTTTGGTGGCCTGGGTGGAGACAAGACTGTCGGGATTATGTGTCATCTTGTGTAGTTTGTCAACGGAACAAGGGGACCAACTCTAAAGCCTGGGGCCTGCTGAGACCCTTGTCCATCCCTGAGCGTCCATGGGCGGAGATAGCAATGGACTTTATCGTAGAACTACCTTCCTCAGAGGGATTCACTACAATAATGGTCGTAGTAGACCGACTGTCAAAAATGGCACATTTTCTTCCAATTACCGGCACCCCGTCTGCTTCTGCTACAGCCGATATCTTTCTCAAAGAAATTGTCCGACTCCACGGTTTACCTGCAACTATTACCTCGGATAGGGGTCCCCAGTTCACTTCTAAGTTCTGGCAAGAGTTATGCAAGACCCTGGAGATTAAAATATGCCTCTCTTCGGCCTATCATCCTCAAAGTAACGGTCAAACAGAGAGGACGAATCAGTCATTGGAGCAGTATCTTCGTTGCTTTTGCTCAGATTCCCAGGACGAATGGTCCAGTCTTCTGCCATTTGCAGAATTTGCTTATAACAACGCGGTCCATACCGCCACCAATCAAACGCCCTTTTGGGCCAACTACGGATTCCATCCTTCCTTCCTACCAGGGTTCCTTCCTGAAATTGCCGTTCCGGCTGTCCAGGACCGAGTACGGTCCCTTCAACAGAACTTCCAAAAGATACAAGAAGCCATGCAGAAAGCCCAGGAGGGGTATGAAAAATACTTTAATCGGGGAAGAAAGGAGAACCCGGATTTTGAAATAGGAGACGAAGTATGGTTATCCTCGGTGAACCTCAAGTTAGCTGTCCCCACACGGAAATTAGGACCTAAATTCATCGGCCCTTTCAAAATAAAACGGAAAATCAATCCTGTGGCTTTTGAACTTTCTCTGCCGGATTCGTACAGGATACACCCTGTCTTCCACGCTTCCCTCCTGAAGCCTGTTACTCCTAGTCCTTTCCCGGGCAGGATTGAACCCCCACCTCCACCAGTTCTGGTGGATGGCGAGACGGAATTCGTGGTGGAGAAGATCTTGAGTTGCAGGAAGAGGGGGAGGCAACTCCAGTACTTGGTCAAGTGGGAGGGTTACCCCACGGAAGAAAACTCATGGGAGCCCTCAGGAAATCTGCATGCTCCACGTTTAATTCGGGCCTTCCACACCGAGCATCCAGAGCTGATGGCTAGTTTGGGCGTCCGGAGGCCGCCCCTCGGGGGAGGGCACTGTCAGGAGAACAGGCAGGTTAACACGGTGCGCCGGGTGCCTGTGCGCACGCGCAACGGGACGGCGCTCCGGCGCATGCGCATTCGCGGCTCGGCGCTCCGACGCACGCGCATGCGCACTAGCGCACGCTTGAGCGTTCCAGTGCGTGACAGCGTCACATGACCACTTACAGGTCCTATTTAAGGAAGTGGTTCAGATCAGTCCAGCGCTGGCTTGTCTTCAGCTTCCTGCTTGAACTCTGTTCCTGTTTCCGGTATCCTGATTGATTGACTGCCTGTTTGACCTCGGATCTGCCTCTTTGACCTTGCTGCCTTCTCCTGCTCTTTGACCCCTGGACTGTTTACTGGACTACCCGTTTGCTGCCTCTGGCCCTCTTGAACCTTGCTTGTGACCCGGATTTGTCTACTGTCTCCTGCCCTGAACCTCTGCTAGTGACCCGGATTTACCTGTCTACAGACCTGTACCTGCACCTGTATCCTGGAAGCTTCTCTACGGATTCCTGATCCCAGTACCTGGCTCCTACTCCAGTCCTCATCTTCCGGTTGGGTAGCCTGTGCCTCTTTGTGCCATTCACCCCCTGTCTCACCTCCAGGGGGCGGACTGCGCTCAGTTGCAAGGGTGAACCACTCTCGGCACTTCGGCCTCGGTAAGTACTCTCCTGATAACAACTGAGTGAGTCACAGCAGTGGGTCCTCCCCTTCTCTCCCTTTATTTAGCTCCATCAGACATTGCAATCAGACACAGATTGCCTAAAAGCTATCAGCTACTGCTGTTCTGAATATTATCACCAGGGATAGTTGAGCCAGGAAATATCCAATTACCTCCTGGTGGATCGGAACTGGAGCAAACTGAATCATGATTTATTGGGTTTTTTCTTTGCCTTCCCCAACTGTGGGTATAGGATTGTGCACATCAAGGTTTTCTATTTGTTTTTTTTTCTATTGGTTGAACTGGGTGAATTTGTGTCTTTTTTTTTCCAACCTAACTACAGTATTTCACGAAAGTGAGTACACCCCCTCACATTTTTGTAAATATTTTATTATATCTTTTCATGTGACAACACTGAAGAAATTACACTTTGCTACAATGTCAAGTAGTGAGTGTACAGCTTGGAAAACAGCCTAAATTTGCTGTCCCCTCTAAATAACTCAACACACAGCCATTAATGTCTAAACCGCTGGCAACAAAAGTGAGTACACCCCTAAGTGAAACATTTCCAAATTGGGCCCAATATTTTGTGTGGCCACCATTATTTTCCCGTACTGCCTTTACCCTCTTGGGCATGGAGTTCACCAAAGCTTCACAGGTTGCCACTGGAGACCTCTTCCACTCCTCCATGATGACATCATGGAGCTGGTAGATGTAAGAGACCTTGCGCTCCTCCACCTTCCATTTGAGGATGCCCCATAGATGCTCAATAGGGTTTAGGTCTGGAGACATGCTTGGCCAGTCCACCACCTTTACCCTCAGCTTCTTTAGCAAGGCAGTGGTCATCTTGGAGGTATGTTTGGGTCGTTATCATGTTGGAATACTGCCCTGCCGCCCAGTCTCTGAAGGGAGGGGATCATGATCTGCTTCAGTATGTCACAGTACATGTTGGCATTCATGGTTCCCTCAATGAACTGTAGCTCCCCAGTGCCTGCAGACCATGACACTCCCACCACCATGCTTGGCTGTAGGCAAGACACACTTGTCTTTGTACTCCTCACCTGGTTGCCACCATACACGCTTGACACCATCTGAACTAAATAAATTTATCTTGGTCTCATCAGACCACAGTTCCAGTAATCCATGTCCTTAATCTGCTTGTCTTCAGCAAACTGTTTGCAGGCTTGTGCAGTGTGCGTTGTATGGTCTGAGCACTGACAAGCTGACCCCTACCCCTTCAACCTCTGCAGCAATGCTGGCAGCACTCATACGCCTATTTCCCAAAGACAACCTCTGGATATGGCGCTGAGCATGTGCACTCAACTTCTTTGGTCGACCATGGCGAGGCCTGTTCTGGGTGGAACCTGCCCTATCAAACCGCTGTATGGTCTTGGCCACCATGCTGCAGCTCAGTTTCAGGGTCTTGGCAATCTTCTTATAGCCTAGGCCATCTTTATGTAGAGCAACAATCCTTTTTTTCAGATCCTCCGAGAGTTCTTTGCCATGAGGTGCCATGTTGAACTTCCAGTGACCAGTATGAGAGAGTGAGAGCGATAACACCAAATTTAACACACCTGCTCCCCATTCACACCTGAGACCTTGTAACACTAACGAGTCACATAACACCAGTGAGGGAAAATGGCAAATTTCCAAATTTGGACATTTTCACTTAGGGGTGTATTCGCTTTTGTTGCCAGCTGTTTAGACATTAATGGCTGTGTGTTGAGTTATTTTGAGGGGACAGCAGGACTTCAGTGTTGTCATATGAACAGATATAATAAAATATTTAGAAAAATGTGAGGGTTGTACTCACTTTTGTAAGATACTGTATATTAGCCCAAAAGTCCAATGGTGGTTGTTAAAATTGGTGTTTATCTGCCTAGAAATTGTCACAATGTGGGTTTGTATGCATTTATTGTGAAACTTAAAACGGAACTCCAGCAAAATCCAATTTAAGGGGTAATTACACTTTTGTGGAAAAAAATTGCAAATATAAAATAATACAATTGCTACACATATCATATTGTAACTGAATGCTATTAAAAATGTCCTTTCAAGTCAGATACAAGTCAGATTTTGGGAATCCCCTGAAACAAAAATGTAATTTTTAGTGAGATACTCCCAAAGGGAAATGACGGCTAAAGGGATTGGCCCAATTACATCAGTTTTGATGAAACATCTAGGGCAGGGGTCTCAAACTGGCGGCCCTCCAGCTGTTGCAAAACTACAAGTCCCATGAGGCATTGCAAGGCTGACAGTTAAAAGCATGACTCCCACAGCCATAGGCATGATGGGACTTGTAGTTTCACTACAAGTCATAACAGCATAGAAGTAAAGTAGTATATGATATAAGTATGTATATGCATGAACCAACCTGGTTCAATAATTGTATGGGCTTAGAATCTAGGGCACAATAGAGAAAATAAAGAAATAAAAGTATAGAACCATGCGTTTTGGACCATGTTGGCTAATTGTCATGATACCATCTCTGTGTTGATACTTATTTGGTTAATTATACCCCCTACAGATGTACTAAACACGCATCTACCCCTGACGAAGCAAGCATGGTCTAACAAACGCGTTGGAGTACTTTTCATGTCTGTGTACTTTACAATTTACATTTTATACCATGATACGTGTAATGACATTTTTTACTGTATGTATCATTCCAGTGGCTTGGCTAGGATTAATGTTTATGTTTGCATGACAATTTTAATAAATTTTGAGACTGCATTTACTCTGTCAATTGTTGTAACTGCATTCACCTCATTTAAAGTCCCGGAGCGATTTCCTGTTTTTTGGGCTTTAGAACTAAAGCTATTAATTATAAACAAAAAAGATATCTGAATACCAGTGCATGTAGAATTCCTGCAATCTATACATTACCTAAAATTCATAAGAATTCACAACTACCTCTTGCATGGCCAATTGTTAATGGCATAGGTTCAGTCACATAGAGGCTGGGAGAATACTTGGACAAGTTCCTCCAGCCAAGTGTAAGAACGTCAAAAGCCTACTTTAGAAAGATACTGAGAATCTTCTGAAGTCACTGAAAGAGTTGAGGCTGGACTTTAACACTGTGGATACATCATCGCTCTACACCATCATCCAGCATGATGATGCTTTATTGGCCTTAAATTGGGCTCTGAGAAAAAGGGATGATATCCCACATACTCAGAAATGTATTTTGGGAAAGGCACTGGACTTCTGCATTTCGCATAATTATTTTTGGTACCATGGACATTTTTATTCCCAGCAGGTTGGCAAAACTTGCGCCCAGCCTAGCCAATCTGTTTATGGCTGAGTGGGAAGAAAGACATGTCTTCAATAGACAAAGATTTATTGATGGCCAGGTAATGGTTTGGGAGGTAACAAGGGAGTCTTCACTAGAATTTATATCTCACTTATACCATAATGACAATAATATAAAACTAGATTACCAATTAAGTGACAACACAGTCAACTTTTTTGATGTTACTATTGAAAGATATGGGAATGAATTTATCATTAAGGTGTACTTTAAGCCAACGGATCGGAATAGCCATTTATCAATTAAAAGTGGACATCACCCAGCTTGGATTAGGAATATACCGAAAGGCCCCATGCTGAGGGTGAGACGTAACTGCACTAAACAGGAAGATTTTATCTTGCAGGCGAATGTTCTTAAAGAGAAATTTTTACAAAAAGGTTACAGGAAGGATGTCCTGGATAAAACAATTAATGTAGCCAATATACCCAAAACCCAATGCCTTGTTAAAAAAGGATCAACAGCCACCTTCTGACCAACATCAGTGGGGATTTATTTCAAATTTTCATTACCAACATAGGGAAATGTAAGACATTTTTTAAAAATATTGGTATATTCTTTGTATGGATAGGGATTTAGGTCCATTCTTTCCAAATCATCCTAGGTATATATATATATATATAGAAAGGCTCCAAATTTTGGTGACCAATTGGTAAGAAGGATTTTAGATCCACCTGGCCAACAAAAAATACAAATTGATTTAAAAGGATTTTATCCCTGTAGAAAATGCATTTTATGTACAACGGTAAAAAATAGTAATAGGGGCATATCAGGCATTACCAATATTGATAATAAATCATTTTCTATAGATTAATTTATCACATGCAATACCTCACATGTGGTTTATTTGTTGTGGTGTCCATATGGGTTGTACTATGTGGGGAGGACTAAAAGACTCCTCAAGATTCATATTGCTGAACATGTAGCCAATATAAAGAAAGGGTTTAAAAAGCATAGTGTGTCCCTTCCCTTTAGGGAGAAGCACAATCAAGATCCCACACTACTGCAATTTTGAGGGATAAATTGTGTATTTCCATCGTGAAGGGGCTCTAATCAAGTTAGGGACTTATCACAAAGATAAACTAAGTGGATTTTTCTAATAAAAAGTTTAACCCCTAGAGCAGGCATGTCCACAGTCCGGCCCGTGTTCTGGTTTAATATGGCCCCACAGGTAATTTGGCAAAATCTATCTTTTGTGGCCCCCAAAGAATCCCCGAGCGCTGCTAAGGACCCCTGGGATCTCTGGATCTCTCAACGCCATGGGACTGCACGTGCTCAGTTGGTGTTCTCGCGATCTCTTGGACATTGCAGGATCTGCATGTCCTCAGTCGGCGTTCTCACGATCTCTCGGACATTGTGGGATTAGGTGCGTTCCTTCTCCCTGTGCTGTGTCTTCATCACACACAGCCACAAGGCAAGAGATCTCTGGCAAATTCTTGTTGGGCAGTGTATTAGTGCTCAGGCAAACACACTTAGACCAAAACCTCTGCACTGCGCTCACATGCTCTTTAGCCTTCTGATCAATTTATAAAATAGCGACTGTAAATAACAGAAGGAAAGTTGCTTCCAGGACAGTTGGAAAATGCTGAGCTTATTTGGCTCAACATATTTGTGTTAGAAGACATTCTCTGCTATCCCTTAGATTGTAAGCTCCATGAGCAGGGCCCTCCCATTCCTTCTGTATTGAACTGTATTGTAATTGTACTGTCCCCCTTTTTTTTTGTAAAGTGCTGCGTAAACAGTTGGTGCCATATAAATCCTGTATAATAGTAATAATAACAAGAACTGTGTGAGGACAAGACTAAGTGACTCTCACCTGAGTGACATTTTGCGCATCAAAACCGCTGTCTTTGAACCAGACCTAGCCTATGTGCTGCAGTCCAGATCTCAGTTTTACCCTTCACATTAGTGCTTCAATTGAGAAGAATACATTGTAAAATCTCAGGTAATGTCAGTTGGTCTAAATCAATTATAAATATAGTTGGACCCAACATGTATACTTGGTGTTATGTTCCTGTTCATATACCGTATTTGCCGGTGTATAAAGTGACCCAGCATATAAAACGACCGCTTAATCTTACAGTTTTTTTGCCCTGTACTTACCGTATAAGACAACCCCCCTTCCGAGGCTTCCGACGCTTCATATTTGTTCCTTCTTCCTGCTTTTGCTGGAGCCAATCACGGCGAGCGATGTATTCTATTAATGAATACAAAGCCTGCTTGGATTGGCAGAGGCTGTAACATCCTCAGCCCACGCCTCTCTGACTCTCAAAGCCAATCCGAGCAGGCTACAGAGGGATTGGCAGAGGTTGTTACTCCAATCCGAGCAAGCTCTGTATTCATTTGAATACATCGCTCACCGGGATTGGCTCAGCGGTATATACTGTAGGTAGCCGAAGCTACCTACGGTATTACCCAACACCCAGCAGGCATCCGAGGGGCTGACCCGGCGTATAAGACGGCCCCTGCTTTTTGGCCAGTTTTTTTAATTGTAAAAGGTCGTCTTAAATGCCGGAAAATACGGTATTTTGAACTTGAAAGTTGCCAGACAACCTTTTTTACCAATAATACGTAATGTACTTTACAAGGTTCCTGACATATATTTCAGCTTCCTGGATTTTTTTTTTTTTCATCTGGCCTTCAGATATGAAAGGCAAAGCGATTTAACAGCCGTTTAGATTTGTCAACCTTGTGACGAAATGAAAAGTATGCCGTTTGCAATAAACTTTGCATAAAATAGTTAATTTGCATTTATTTTTAATGGTTCAAAGAATATCAGACAAAATGGTTGGCCCTCACACATGTTCACTTCATCAAATCTGGCCCTCTTTGAAAAAAGTTTGCACACCCCTGCCCTAGAGGGTTAAATATTGAGCTGGATCTCAATTGTAGTATTTTTTTAATTTAATTCATGATTTTGATGGGCTTATGATGATAATAATAATAGGAATGGGTTCCTCATGTTTTACATGTAATTTTATAAATAATTAAAACATTTATATATTTCTTTTGTTAGTTCATGGTTATAGTAAGTATAACGTTTTTTTTAATATACACGGATAATTGACATTATTAGCTACAATCAGTGACAGAGTTGCTTTGATTTGGTGCTGTCTTTGATGTTATTAATAATATGTTGATCTATGAGAACACAATCTATCCCACAACATGAGTGTAAGCAGAGAAAATACTGTGCATATCATGGTTTCGGAGACATGGAGTTAACGCATGCGCTGAATGATATTCACCACCATTAACATATGGGAAATGATAAAAGGGAGGTTGTCGTGTCATACAGCCAATCCCAGGAGGGAGTCCTGATGACGAAACGCGTCTGGACATGGCTGTACGGTAAACATTAGTGGTGTTGGACGCAATACGGAAAGTGACGTTCAGAGGGTTACGCTGGTCCACTGAGAGCATGTCATGCCAGTCCCTTGCTGCTGCAGTGGATTTGTTACATGCTTTTATTTATTTGATTCCATGTGAGTGTAATGTTTGAAGCGTTTTTAACTTGAATACATTTTCATCAAACAATACTGCACTATTGGAGCACTTTGTTTCTTTATATGTGGATTTTCCATGAGATCTACTTTCACGATTGGATATCGATGGATAATTGAACCCTTTGTAGGTTGTCGTGTATTTGCCGAGCATGAGAGTGCAAGGCAAATTCATCTGGCGAGTGCACATCTAAAGGGGAGCTGAGTCACCATTTGTACACGGTGTTGTGGATGATTTTTTAAAACAATCCTTTCATACTACACAGTGTTGAATCACACTGAGCTTTCACGCTTGTTTAATGGACTGTTCAGTTGTGGACTTTGTTCATTCATTCATACAATTCTGAATTACTAATTTATGTTAATGATTACCACTTGTCACTGGGTGATTTGTTATTTAGGATTTAAAGTCACTTTAACTCACAGCTCCGCTATTTACAATTAATTTACACCATAAATGCTTATGATTATCTTTTCAATTTAAGTAGCAGCTTTAAACACTATATTTGCTCCTGGTGCAGTGGTGGTACCTATAGTGTGGGTCTACATAGCTTTTGGACCTTCTAATTTTATGTATGTACATTACAAGGATTTTACCAACTTTGTTGCAGATTTCTACCTTTTGTTATTCTGAAGAAATCCCTGTGTGTTTGTCTGTGTCCATGTGGAAAGTGTATCTAACGTGAGCGGTTTCTTAATTATAAATCAGCTGCTACACCTGCAGGGCTTCCTATTGGGAGTATCTCACAAAAAATGAAAATTTTGTTACAGGGGATGCCTAAAATTTGACTTGTATCTTAGTGTAGACTTCTGGCAAAAACAGTGTGCCGATCACACAAGCAGGAAATTATGTTTCTGAGGGGTGTTCTGTAGACATTTTGTCTACAGAACACCCCCAGGTTGCCATATTGCATTTTACATAAAATTACAGAGCTGCAGATTTAAAAGGAAAAGTCATATTTAATAACAGTCAATTACAATATGACTTGAGTCGGAATAGTATAAACTATAATATTTTTTATTATATTTACCATTTTACTCCCATGAAAGGAACGTTACCATTTAATTAATTTTTAAATAAATGCATTCATGGATTTACACTATTTGGTATTTGGCCTATTTTCTCTTATTCCTTGCTGTTTATCTACTGGATTGAATGTGAGCTAATGTAGGGTACAAGGATAAGAGCTGCCGGGTTTTCCTTTACAACAAGCACTCTTTGACTACTCTTACTAAGGGGGCTGTGCTTTTCTGATAAGCCTACAATTTGACCACTGTGGGGATGTAGAGGTGGTACAGTTGAAGATTTCACTTTTGCAGTGTTGCACTTTCATGTGGCGGATTGTTATGAGGATTTTCACAATTTTTTCACTTTGCATTTATGTTTATGCATTTCACATTTTTGAATGAATATATTTTTTAGGTATCACTTCTGCATGTTTTGATCAGCTCTACATGTAATTTTTTTTGCACACATCTACAGGGATGCAGACCCTGCCACTTAGAACACTGAAAATGCAGCAGCTGATTAATTATTATAAAATCACTCCCATTCAGATTCACTTGGCATATGATTACAAACAAACTGCTTTTCAGAATACCAAAAGGCAGGAATCTGCAACAAAGTTTGGTAAAATCCTTGCAATGTACATAGATCAGCCAGAGGTAAATGTTTTTTTTTCCTCAACAAAAATGGAGTTACTCTAAGTTTTTGGTAGGACAAAGAACAGTTCGATCCTTTCTGTCATTTCTGTGCTGGGGAAAAGTGAAGGAGAATCTCTGTTAGCAGGATACAACACCAGCAATAAAGCTGTAAGTGGGCGATATACTGTAAATGGATAAATCTCACAACTACTGGGGGAGGTTCTGTAACCCCATTCTATACAAAAATAAAAAAATGTTTTATCTAGAGTTACATTTTAGCATGTCCTGCTTTTACTTATTGAAAGTTGAGCACCATGAAATAGATGAGAAGGCACAGTCCCGATATTACAAAGGCTAAAAATTCCACTGCTGCCATCTTCCTGCCAACGGGAACCCAGCTGCCAGTGTAGCGGCTTGGCTGCTCTTGTTGTCCGGGGCCACATGACAGTACAGTGGAGTTCCAAGGGACTCCAACTGTGTGGCCAGTCTTCCAATCATGGTACGAAACACTCCTTGGCCTCGGTAAAGTTTGTCTGTGTAGCCCACGCGCATTTCTGCAGACTGCTCACTTATCACCCAAGCAAGGGGTGCTCCTACACCTCCTCTCCTCATGCACATTGTGGGGAAGCTCTGGATGCATCGACTTAGGTAACGCTCACTTCGATCGTTACCACCAAAACCCCAGAGGGCGTTCACGAGGTGTGCTTCATCCAAAACGAGCGATGAGTATTGCAGATCCCTGGGAAAAAATGTGAAACATAAAAAGATATTTAAAGGGGTGGAAATATGTGAACTTCACTTAGAACAGAAAATAAGCTGTTTTAAATCTTTCACCATTTATTTAAAACCCTTATTTTTCAAATAAACATTTAATACAGGCTTGAATCTAAGACAGAAGGTTCACTGAGGATTGTGGGTGAGCATGTGGCCCTCGTTTGGAGTTTTGCTTTAGAGACTCCATTTCCTTTTGGTTATCCCTTTAAAGTTTCCTTTCTTCAGCTGGGTTCTCATGAGAAAATAGAAGATAACCTTTTGTATTTCCAGGCATATAGCCAGTATTGACCTTGAGTGTCTACTAAGGCATAGAACTGTATTTTCAATTTTTTTTATTTTCAGTCGGCAGTAGCGGCGGGCATCGTAAATATTTTTTTTTTTTTTAATAAAGTAATTGTCAAAAACGGTTGTGATTTTTTATTTCCATTTGCCATTTTTTTGGTGAATGAGCAGGGGTACTATGTACCCCTACTCATTTACGGGGGGTGCGGGACAAGGGGGCTTCTAGATTCTGATAAGTCACCCCCTGCACCCCCACAAGTACCGGGGCAGGGCATGTGTGTGTTGGGAGCATGTGGCCGGATATGGTTCAGGAGAGATGGGGAGGGGGGCGCTCATTCGCCCCCCTCTTTTACTTGACCTGGTGGGCTGCATGCTTGGATAAGGGTCTAGTATGAATTTTGGGGGAGACCCCATACCATTTAAAAAAAAAAATTGGCGTGGGGTTCCCCTTAAATAATCCATGTCAGACCCGAAGGGGGGGTTGCTTGTGCTTTTTTTTTCTCTGCGTTTTTCATTTGTTTACATTTCAGCTGTCAGCAGAGAATCCCGCTGACAGTGGTGAGTCATCAGTGGTTAAGGATGTGGAGGCCAGCTTCCGGGCTCACTCCTTATAAACCAGCTATTCTTCACATAGAATTCTAATCGGTCAATCATTTCTTCAACCGATCCGGATTCGAATCATTGAAAATTTGGAATTCATTAGAAAATTAATATATACGAAACAAAGTGAATTTTAAAGAAATCTGTTACTATTTAATTTGGAGATTCGGATACACGTAGATGTATCCGAATCGCAGAATAACCAAAAACTTGTCCGAATTTATATTTGGACCAAAACAAATTGCACATGTCTAATGCCGCATATACACAAGCGGATTTTCCGTCAGAAAAATCTTGGATGGTTTTTCCGACGGAATTCCGCTCAAGCTTGGCTTGCATACACACGGTCACACAAAAGTTCGCTGAACTTTTGACCGTCAAGAATGCGGTGACGTACAACACTACGACGAGCTGAGAAAGTGAAGTTTAATGCTTCCTAGCATGCATCGAATTGTTTCTGAGCACGCATAGGAATTTTGCGCGTCGGAATTGCTACAGACGATCAGAATTTCCGATCAGAACTTTTTCCGACTGAAAAATTGAGAACATGCTCTCAATCTTTTGCTGGCTGGAATTCTGCCAGAAAAAGTCTGATGGAGCATACACACGGTCGCATTTTCCGACCAAAAGCTCTCATCTGTCTTTTGCTGGTGGAATTTCCAATCGTGTGTACGCGGCATAATAGTTGGTAAGGTTGAATAAAGACACCAGCCCAACCAGTTCAACCTGTGTGGGTGTGTTTAAGTCAATACCATTTCCCATATTCCTGTATAATGTGCTAAGATGCCCATCTAAGAGTTTTCGACAGTCCCCACTGACACCACTAACTGTGGAAGAGAGTACCACATTCTTAATGCTCTGACAGTAAATGACCCCTTACGCAGTTTCCAACTTCATTGAGTGGCCACGTGTCCTTTTAAGTGACCTGAGACTGAACAGTTTCTTCCTTATGCTAGAATCACCATTGAAATATTTGTATATCTCCTTTTAAGCGTATTATCTCCAGGGAGAATATGTGTAATGCTTATAGTAATTCCTTGTACCTGAGGTCCTCCAGTCCCCTTTTTAGCTTTGCTGCCCTTCTCCTCAGTTCCAGCACATTCTTTCTGAGGACTGGAGACCAGATATGGACAGCATACTCTAGAGGTGTCTGGACCAGAGTTTTGTAAAGTGTTAGAAATATAGTTTTATCCCTTGCTGCAGCTTGGCATTGCATGGTATCGTTGAGCCTGTGATCTAAGATAAGCCCTAAGGTCCTTTTCCACCCTTGATTTTCCCAGAAGTTTTCCCTTTAGCAAACAGCTTGCTTTATTATTTTTAGCCCCCATTTGCCATGTAGATGCCCCGCCTTTATTTTAATTAGGTCTTCTTGTATAGTTTCTATATCCTGCTGTGAAGTTTTTACCCTGCTTAGCTTACATTGAAATTGGTCTTTTTATACAAACCTCTATATAATTTATGATTTATAATCAGTTCAGATTTTCTGGCTTGTAGCTCTGAATAAGTACACTCTAGGCTACTCAATTCATCTTGAAATGTGGCCTATAAAAAATACTTATATGGTGTGCTGTGTGTCAGTACAATATTTCTGGCTCTTGGCTGTGACTTAATGAACTGAAATATATATATATTTTTTACCTTAATAAAATCTCTTTCATCTCTTCCTCCGACATCATACAAATGCTTACTTGATAGGCAATGAGTCTCTACAATACTTAGGACTGTTGTGTTTGGAACATCCTACTTTAATTGTATTCTTCTGATTCATATCTCCCTCTTACTTTGCTGCCTTGGGTCCCAATCAAATTGTTGTGAAGCTACCATGTGAAAATGTTGGCTTTTGTCTCTGAAACATGGCATTGTGATTTTTTTTTCTTGTTCAGCACATCAACTGTCTAAGCTCCTAAAAAAGGGGTTTGAGGATTGTGGTTTGTGGCTTGTACAATGTGTTGCGTAGATCACAAAAAGCTATGGTCTGACTTGCTTGGCAATTTATATGATGATGATACCTTACAATAGTTTTTTGCTGTGTTGCCTCTGCTGCTGCAATGCCCAATTATTACTACTACACAAGATGCATACTAGATGGCAAAAACTACCTACTAAAATTACTCACACTGAAGTGCTGCAAAAACTGCCGATAAAACGCTGGTCGTTTTTGCAGAGCTTTTGAAGCGCTTTTAAGACTGCCCATTCATTCATTTCATCCATTGGGCAGGGGTGTTTTTCAGGCATTTCGTAAAGCGCTCCAAACATGCCCCAAAGATGCTGCTTGCAGGACTTTTTTCACCGCTCCACTGTGAAAGCATCCATTGAAATGAATGGGATGCAGTTTTCAGGTGCTTTTCAGGTGCTATTTTTATCGCAAAAGCGATTGAAAATCGCCTCAGTGTGAAAGGGGTCTAAGACATCCTCCAAGTATGTTAATAAAAGGACTTGCATTTTTTTATTTTGCCTTTTTTCCCTTGATACAAGTCCCCCAAGTCAGTGCCTGGCCCTCCATGCAATTTCTTTGCCAATCCCTTGACGCCATTTATATCCCATTCATATTAAAGGGGTTTGGACTGTGGATCAGAACTTCAGTAACATTCTCTGAACCGAACCAGGGTACATTTCGTTTATCACTATTTATAACCCAACCATGCTAGGCAAAGCAAAAATACAAATGAATTACCCCGACTCAACCATCTGCATATACTCACTCATTATCCTATCTGACTTTCCCACTTTCCTTCCACAATGTAGCTCAGGGTACTAAAGCCACCAAGCACCTAGCCTGAATGCTATCATTTGGGGGATTGTTCTTAACCAGACTGACTTTGAACATACCTGTACATAGGATTTTTTTTCTGCATGCCTACAGGCAAACGTGACTGGGGGAGCAAAAGGAAAGGGATTATAAACATTGGGAGGAAGCAATTAAGTGAACATATTACTTTGTCCTGCATAGGTGCAGCACAGGTCACCTAAGTGGCAAAAAAAGACCCTATCCATGACACAGGTGTTGGTAAGATGTGTGTATAGAGGGAAAAATGACAACAATTACTCCCTAAATGTAGCAATATGGACTACAATTACAACAAACAGTTATTCCCTGCCCTAGCTGTATACTATATTATCCCCCTAGTGCCCAGGGTGTCTAAAATGACTTCATATTTGTGAGCCCAACTAATGGGATTGTGGGATTAGTAGTTCCACCAGATGGCTATTCCCCTGCATGGCTACATGCCTGGACCACATATCCCAGGGATCTTTGCTACTATCGAGGAGATAGCTGGGAAGGTCTATAAAATAAATCAGAGACCCACCCCAGGTACTCTTCTTCCCAGGCCTCATGTGTGATGGGTCTCTCTGTGCAGGGAGAGTGGCCTACCATGCGGATGTACAACATTCCTGCCAGACCGAGAAGGGGTTCACACTGCCTGCTGTACATCAGACATTTTGTGTTCCAGATTCGGGTGATCATCACAAGCGGGTCCGCAGTCAGGATGTCTATTCGGGAGTCACTGTCTGGAAGGCGCTTGATCGGCCTGGTCGTTGGTGAGAGGGCAATTGCCCACCTTTGCAAGTCTTTCCTTTGTTGTTTTACTGGGACACTTTGTACAGACAGCTTTACTTTGAGAACACTGCCTACTCAAACACTGTACATAGGCATCTTTAACTGTAGTAAGCACAAGATATACTGTCACTCTGTTATTACACCCTATTGGATACAGTTAATGAGCTCCAACTGCCGGTGAAGACCATCAGATCTGCAACGGGGACATTCTGTCATTGCTACTTAAAGGGTATTATACCATCCTTGTTTAGCTTCATCTCTCATTAGGAAAATGGTTGAACAGGCCGGCCTGGGTTTCTCTTTTTAGAAGTTTTGTCAGAATCTATGCTTAACTTTGCTTATCCTTTCAGGTTATGTTCAAGTGATATTCCATTGTACATATGCATATATAGTATCCTGCTGTTGCCAACTATCTTAACTGTTTTACTGGGGGAATCATTCTACTGAGCTGATGCTGTTAACCACAGCTCAGTTGAACCATTACCCCTCTTGTACAACTATATCTTATCTGAAGCATTCCAGTAAACATTAACAGAATATAACCATATTGAGTGCTGTCAAAGATGTTACAATGATGTCTGAACCCAGCGTGTCAGGTTGTTTGGAACGTTCACAGGGTCATGGTGATGCAGATGAGCAAGTTACTCCAAGCAGTCCCCAAGTGGGCCATGGCACATATATATCATCCAGCCACAATAACCTGGGTGTGGAGGAACCCCCAGTGCCTACTGCCTGTACAAGGATATTTGAATCACATATTCTTGAATGATGATACTTGAGAGTGAAACAAAAGTTTTTATTTTCTGTTGAGCAGAAAGTAGTCATATTCACAAGTAATATTTATGATTAAGTTTTATGATTACAAAATTTCATACAAAACACATAAACGAGGAGTTCTGATGACCTGGGGGTCCCCAAGGAATACCCTTCGTTTGCAGAGATTTCCTCTCACTTCCTGTTTGGCTATGGGATAGGAAGTGAAGGGAAATCTCTGCAATGGGACATAGATGGCGGGAAAAAAAATGACAGGGGTTATAACCCTCCCTTACTCTATCCAAACTAAAAAAAAAAGTTTTGCCTATAATTCTACTTTATAACTCCATAGTAATTTAGCGACTAATGCTTGTTTTAGGAAATATTAGGTGCGATTGAAAGAGGGAAGTGAGGAATGGAAGGGGAGGGATAGAGGGGACTTTTAGCCAGGTGCTCAATTGCAAAAAAAAGAGAAAAATTATATGAAGGAAAGAGAAGAATGGCAGCAAAGGGGAAAGATTGTAAGTGGGGGAAAAAAGGGGAGTAAATAGTGTGGCAAAAGAGACCCCCAGTCCCCTGTGGTTGGCTTCTCACAGGGCTGTCAGACTTTTAGCAATACAGGGTTGGGTGATAATATAAATTCCACGAACTCCCCACCTTGAGAAACAAAAGTTATTTTCTTTGTTGATAAAAAGACATTGATGAATCTTCTAACCTCTGTAAATTATGTAAATAGTTTTTTTCACATGTGTCACTATCCACAGTGCCACTATCTGTTTGATTTTTAATAGACTCCTCTGATCTCCGGGTAAGATAGTGTGAACCTTCTTTTTCTTATAAATTGCATTCCAGTGTGGCAAACTGTGGTCTAGAACTGGCACCAGGATAGATGTGAGCTGGTTTCTTATTTCCTTTGAAACAGGGTATTTTTGCTGGTTTGCATTTTTTTGATAGCTTGTATGTTTAGTATTTTTTAACTCTTTTGCTTGACGTAACATTGTTCCCATCTGCCAATGAGTTGAAACCCTGCCTTTAGTATCGCAGCTTGACTTGGTTTATTATCAGGTGCCGTATGTACATAAGTTGGAGCTTCTTTTTCATAATTGGCTGCTGCAAGCTTGAGTAGTACGTTATGTGCGAGACCAAGATTCCTGTAATCAGAACAGGTATAGCCCATGCGTATTTCCATGGAGTTCTCTATTAAGCCCCAGGCAATCGGTTGATCCAGCCCTTTTTTCCGGACACAGATGGTAGGTAAGTTCTGAATGCAACGTTCTATAAAGCAAAGACTTCTCTGGTTCATTCCAAATGCCCATCGACTGTTAACAAGTGGAGCTTCATGAACCAAGAGTGGGGTGTACCACAATTCGTTTAAACTGTGTAAGGAGAAAGGGGGGAAATTGTAAAGGTAGTGTAGTCTTCACTAGAAGTCTATTTCACTTTCATTACAAGGTACTTACAAATTAGTTGGATAGGTTGTTTTGTTTGAAAATGGTCTGGCTAACTGTGGAAGAACTGCCACTGGTGGGAGGACACTCTCAGGAGATGGATTAGGCCCAAACTGGGAGTCCCATTAACCTACAAAGGAGATGATAATGTCCCAGTGCTTATTGGTATTAGTAAATACCTAAGCTGGTAACTCTTGGTATTAGCCTGAAGACTCTGGCTAATCAATATGAATATTTGATTTCTAGGCTGCTGGGGATTCCCTCCAGACTGTATTTCTATGACTGGAATTCTGTAGTTCTGTGATACAAGTATCAGTACTACAGAAACACAATAGGCTAAAAACAGAGGGCCAACATTGCAGGGCAGGAAAGCACTCCTCTGCCTCTCACACTTCCCTCTGGACACTGAGGGCATATGCATGTCCAAATGAAGATGGAGTCTACTGCCTGTTGCTGAAGTCTTTGTGGTAGATGTAAGGGGTCTAGGGCAGCAGACTGGGCTTTGGTGATTAAACCTGCATTTTAATGACTGTCCCTTCCTGCTATTGTCCATTTACTGCTTCTGTATTGGCACAACTGCTCATTTGTAACCCACAGAGTTGTTACCCACAGGGCTGTGTCTTCATTTGTGTGGGACTAAATTAGTGCTGAATGTTTTGGGGATTTGCAAGTGTAGAACTAAGGTAGTGTTGAATTTTTTAGGGATGTATTGCCATAATCCACCCCCCGCATCCTTTTAATGCTTGTCATCATTATCAAGAACTAATGCCCTAAAAAGAGGAATATCTGTTGTGAGATACACATCTAAAGGAACCATTTTTATAGAATTTCCAATTTGGTGATGACCAACATAAAACCAGGAAAAGACATGCATATCATAAAAGGCATAGTCACCTTTGAGGAAGTTCCATCCTCAGGGGCCCCATCTCTCATCCTAGTATTGTCACTGTGTGCCCCTTCTTACACCAGGCTGTATAGAAGCAACACACTGCCACAGACACAGCCATGTGGTGTTCAGTTCTGGGCTAAGGCAGCATTAATAACAGTGGCAGAAATAATAAACAACCCCTTTATCAGTCTAAATCAACAATAATATCCCCCTTTATTGGTGTCAGTGAAAGTATCAAGGTTAATACCTCCCTTTACAGTGGCAGTGGCAGCAATAATCAAACTATCTCTTCACTGGTGTCAGTCACAAAATGACTACCCATCATTGGTGTTCAGTGCCAGTATCAGCACTAAATATACAAAACCCTAATTGGTGTTGAGTGGCAGTGTCGGCAATAAATATCCCCCTTCCCTGGTGTTCAACAGTAGCAATAAACATCCCCTCCCCTTCATTGAAGGCAATGACAGCAATACAATTATTTATTATTATATATATTTATATATTTATATTATATAATTGTCAGATTTAAAAAAACACACCCAGGGGTGGACTGACAACTCATGGGGCCCCCGGGCAGTAGGAGATTATGGGGCCCCCAGGCAATCAGAGGGCCACACAGTATACAATCACACAGTACACACACACATGCATGTACACACAGTATACACAGACATGTTTCTATTGGCTGAGAAGGTACTGGAGAGGTGGGGCAGCTATAATCTCTGGATTTTTAGACCAAAAGGATGTCGGTAAGGGACATTTCAGAGACAGATGTAGAAAAAAACACAGATTTTTACATACTGTCCCTGGTTTTACTGAGGCTGACAACCCTGATGGGGCCCCCTAGTGGCCTGGGGCCCTTGGGCAGTGCCCGAGTGGCCGAATGGTCAGTCCGCCACTGAACACACCTTTTATTGGTATTTAGTAGTTACTTAACTGAACACACACAGCTGCTTTGCCTTTGCCATCAGGTCAGAACTACGTTACATCTGTCGGGTGGAGGGATCAGTATATAACTCCACACAACAGACAGTGCCAAATGCTGAAACATAGACCTTTTCAGCAGATTTCAGGTTTCAGGGGATAAAAAAAAAAAAACTAAAATCTGGATGGAGTTTTTTTTTCATCCCAATAGTTGTATTCTTCAGCTATATATTGGATTTAATAGTATAGCAAATACTCATGATGTCTTATGCTGATTGTTATACATACATGTCATACTTGGCTATTGGTGCTTCTATATATACTGAATACACTTTTATTGCAAAAGCATTCTCTGCATGTGGTGTGCTTACTCTATATATTATTACATTTATAACTGGAGCCTTTAAACACAGTAGAACATACTGCAATAGAGTTTTTTTTCTAAATTGACCCTGCTACAAGAGTGTCAATTATGTGTATAGTTCAATATGAATGTAATATGTAATATGTTGTTCTCTGTGCATGTGCCAAAATGCTCACCATGGTTAATACATTAAAAAAAAATGTGTTTGTTTTTTTACAGCATACACCAAGTCAACATACCAAACACAGTCCATAAATCTAACATCCCATGATAAAGGAACTTATTTTCAAAAAAGTGACAGTTATTTTTATCCTTTTTCTTCTTAGTCCAAAGAAATTTACAGTCACATGTCTAAATCAAAAATCCATATTCTTGTGTTAAAGCTTTGTGAAATTAGTCTAATGTGTGGTGTAGAGCCACCACAACCAGGACCAGATGTATCTCAATCTGATATTCAGTCATGTATTTTGGTGGGTTGAAGCACAGCTTGCTTCCCAAGATCACCCCACCACAGCCATTATGAAGCCATTTATGTTTTTTCACTCTTCTGTTTGGATCCCTTCATTTATCACACACAGACCGATTATTAAACTTCACAAATCACATTAATGTTAGAGTTAACAAATCGTACTCTAATTTTGTTTTAAAAAAAAAGGTTTGGCATAAATTAACAATCAGAAAAACAACAATCAATGCAATCATGCATTTCACGAAAAATTATTATGTGATTCTTTTATTGTAATGAGTGTAAACACCTGAAATTGCATTGCTATGAGTCTCTTGTGATCCCTAAGACACTTTAATTCAGGCCGGGAGAGGGCACTAGTGGCTTAGAGGCTCTACTACATGCACAGGTGCTGACAAGGAACTAGCTAGTGAGCAGAGGGTGGAGCTATCAGTTTGCTGCTACTCCTTTACTGCCCAATCACAGGCTAGCTTAGGAAGGTGACCAGGCAGTATTTCTTAACTGAAGTGTAGAAAAGTGAGATCACCAACCTGACTCTGCAGTGTTGCAGCACTAGGTAAATCCCAAAACTGGATGGAAAAAACACACATCCTTTCACAGGTTAACCAGCATACATGTATTTCTTGGAGGTATTTTCAAACGTGCCTGGAATCTTTAGAAAATGCTACTTCCAAGATCCATCATGTGACTTAAAGGCTGTGTAAATATCACATTTTGTAGCTACTAAGTTCATTGTGGGTGTTTTACATCATTATAGTGATATATATAATTACTATTGTTTTCAAGTCTGATAATGTTGAGTTTTATATATATTATATATATATATATATATATATATAGTGACAGTAGGAGATGCTGTCACAGTAAAATTGGTAGTTTGGGGGACACAGGGTGTGCACATTTGCTTGGTGCAAGACTGCAGAGCATAGGTGTGAACTGGAGAAGACTGCTTTCACAGCTTTCTTCAGGTTTTGGTATTCCATCATGGGGCTCTGTAGTTTGGAGATTCCACAGTGTCTTGGGTGGGACGAAATCTCCAATCCTGTGTCCAGACTTTGCAGATGACCAGCAGGGTGTGTGCTCAGGTGAGCACAGCCCTTATAATGAGTATATAAGGAGTATATGCTCCACACCAAGAGACAGAAGGTCTCCAGGAGTCTGAGGGGCTGCAGGAGGCAGCCAGAACATGAGTGACTGCAAGAGGCAGTGAAACGGTCTAAGGACTAAGGCCAGAGCGGGGCGCCAAAGTAAAGCCGTCCACACTGAAGGATCCAGTGGTCTGTGTGACCAGGATAAAGAGCAGAAGTACTGCTACAGAGAGCCAGGTGTGCTAGCATTTTTCTGTTGTGTGTATTTGCTGGAGAAGAACCCCTGCGTGGGAAACCATTATGGTATGGACTTTTATTTGCCTTTTTAATAAAAATGGGCTTCCACGCCCTAAAATACAGTTCATGACTGGTTTGAATCAGTGGCAAAAGCAATCTACTACGAGAGATAAACAACCCCCAACTTTACTATATATATATATATATATATATATATATATATATATATATATATATATATATATATATATATATATATATAAAATAGAGACTATCACTTTAAGAATTGATAATGCACTTTTTTACATTCCCTAGGTTTTTTTTTTGTTTCGTTTCAATTCCTGGGAAATCGAAAACTGTTGGATATGTGACGACACAAACTACTGCTAAGAACCCAGAAAGATGCTCAAAATAGGCTTTCATACCAAAACCAGTCTGAACTGACCAGATACTGCTGAAATCTCTTTTTTTTTCCAGTCACATGATGTAACCACCCATTTAACTGTCCCCTTGCTACTAAGAAGATATGAATGCTGATTGGACTAAACTATACGATCACACCTATAACAAGCCTAGACCTTATGCATGATACTGTACATACTGTATATATTGGTAAACTTGATGTTTGTAAGTCAGAAACATTTTCACTTTTACTCGCTTATGTTGCTGAGAACTGTGTCACCACTGCAGTGTATGAATAAAGCACCTACTTATATTTTACAAAGATCTGGATCTACTATCTCATCTGAATGTCTTGTTTTGAAGAATCCCTAACCTGATTTAACAGTAAACATGCAGTGAGATAGGGGAAAAAACTTTATACAACTTCTGTGCATAACCACCATACAGAGTCTCCATATCTAATGAACAAATGTGGCTGCCCCATGTATAAAGTGAATAATGCAATTAATATGTATGCATAAAAAGTTTTTATACATTAAAACACATTAATAAGAATATATATATATATATATTACCTGACTTTAAACACTTAGTGAAGTCCCCCTCTTTTGCATGGATCCTGGAACATACCTGAAAGCTAGTACCTCTAAAGCCCCATACACACGGTCGGACTTTTTCATCAATTTGGTCCGATTGGACAAGGTTGTTGAAAAATCAGACCGTGTGTATGCACCATCGGACAGTGTTCGTCGGTTTGTCCGTCGGACAAAGTCTTATCTCCTGCTGGAAAGATTTCCCATCAACCCGGTCCGATCACACCAAATCCGAGCGTGTGTACGCTTGTCCGACCGGACAAAGTGCTACGCATGCTCAGATCACATTACAAGACCAAAGCTATTGGCTACTAGCCTCTACGTAGTCCCGTCGTAGGCAACAAACGTCACCACGTTCAGAATGATCGGATTTTCCGACAACTTTGTCCGATCGTGTGTACGCAAAACCAACATCAGACAAAGTATGACGGACATGGTCCGACGGACCAGGTCCACGGATTGTCCGCGCGTGTGTATGGGGCTTAAAAGTATTTTTCAATAGTACCTGCTGGTAAAATCTAGTATTGCAGCATGACAATGAAAGTCAGTAGTTCTTACTGAATTGTGACAACGTACAACATATTTTTTTACAAAGGTGTTGTTGGAGGTGAAGACACCCGCCTATTATTACTACAGAGTGTAGCTGTTGTTATGCTCAGTCTACCAACAAGCAATGTAGGCAGTGTCATAACATACTCTGCGTGGATTTGTCCTTGTAAATTATTTTTAATTTCAATTTATAACATAAAATTAAATAAGTAAAATTAATATTTTATACACCTAACAGAACGGTATAGAACATCACTTTATGACCTTGAGAACATTAAAAAAAATGTTAAATAAAGGATAAAAAAGTGAATTCTAAAATCCACGTTTTTACACAGACAAGTTCTGAAAACCTATTAGAAGCACATCATAGGCATCATACGCCTCTAACGTGTCTCGTGAGCTACTGACTGACTAGCATTGCTTTACTTCTCCATACCTTATACTGTTGATGTTCTCCAGCTCTTCATCTGTCATTCTGTCTCTCATGTATAGAAAGTTACTGGTTGTGTGTATCTGCCTTCCATGTTTGGAGCTAACTTCTTGGAGTAAACCTCCCAGTGCTGGCTGGCAACCTGTGTATGTATAAATAATACAATAATATTGGTTCAGTGGCTTTGCAGGTTCTCCTTTACTATGGTGCACATGGCGTAAAATGAACTCAATGCTGGGCACTTTCACCCCCTTCCTGCCCAGGCCAATTTTCAGCTTTCAGCGCTGTCGCAATTTGAATGACAATTGCGCGGTAATGCAATGCTGTACCCAAACAATATTTGTATCATTTTTTTTTAGACCGATAGAGCTTTCTTTTGTTGGTATTTAATCACCACTGTAGAAAAATACAAAATTCATTTGGTGGACTGCGCACAGTCAACTCTAAAACAAACCCTGTAGCAGCGCTGTTATAGCAGTTTCTCAAATGGTGAATATGAGAAAAATTATACACTCTCAAATAAAGTGACCATGTGCTAAATAAATATAAATAAATATATAAAAAAATCAAGTGAGTGTGATAAAAAATAGTGAATCAATAAAAATAAATTAATATAGATAAACAGTGAACCAAGAATATGGTGAGGATAAATAAACTACAAATATGGCGATTTGTGTCTAAAGTCCACATGGAAAGTGCTTGCAAATCAGAACAAGCAGACTGCAGAAATAAATCAATTAGGTGACAGTTCCCGAGTGGTGTGGGTAACAGTTCTAAATTCGAAATCCTTCTGTGATCCGTCCACCATGCACTTTCACCTCGTGAGGGATACGTCCCCTTATGGGGCTGCACTCACCAGAAATCAATTTATAATGGGCCTGTAGTTACACCAAACCGGACCTTCTCCTCCAACATCAGACCATTACACTGCACCGGCGCGGTAGTAAGCCCAGGGTATCAGACCTTCAATACTGCATCCCTTGATCAGCACTCCACCAGCGCGTTTACATAATGAGTGAAAGACAAATGGAGGGCCACATAGTGTAATACTGATAAAATATTTTTATTGGACACTTTCCCTTTAAAAACACGAATCCCCCTCAAATTAGCTGCGTACCAAAAGATAATAAATAGTGAGCATTGGTTAAATGTAAAATCGTTACTGTGCCTGGGTTCTTTCCATCCGGCAGGATATGGATAGGCGAGTTCCGCTGTGTGTGCTGGCGGCGTCTCTCCTTCCTAGTATCCGTGGAGCGCACAGTGAACCGCAAGCGTAGTGACGTCACTTCCTGCTGACCTACGCCCTGACGCGTTTCGTCATTTCCGACTTCTTCTCGAGGGCGTAGGTCATCAGGAAGGAAGTGACATATAAATACATTGACTGAAGGGGCCATCAACCAATCAGGGGGCTGGATGGCTCGCTTACTATACACATACGGCGTGGACCGGGACTGCGGACACTAGAGGTCTAATAAAGACAACATTGTGAAACTAGCAGTCAGCGGTTAGAGCGCCTGTGTGTTTTACAGCAATAAATGGACACCGTGATGCGCAAACCCTGCAAAGTTATCTTAAACGTCCACCACCATGTTATCACGCAACTATGCAATGTTATCCTACACATGCACCACAATGCTAATCCGCATCACAGCGTCCACTGTTAGATAGGATTTTTTTAAAAAAAATCCGTTAGTATTTGCAGCATACTTTTGTGAGAGAAGTGTGAACATTATTTGTCATTATTTTGGTGTAAGAGACATTACAGCCTATAGCACTATTTGTAATCAAATACCGCTGAGTGTGCGGGTGAGTGAATATTCATGTGTGCAACACATCAAAGGATGTAAGAGATAAATCAAGTGTGATATATCTAAGCTATACCAAAAATGACAGACGTTCACATTTCCCTGCTAGATACAAAATATGTTCGATATTCAAGGAGCGTGAATCTGAGTAGCTAAAATGGTGAATAAGCTATACCAGTAAGGTATCTGAAATTGTATGAAATCGGATACATAATTTTTAAGAGGACAATGGCAAATACGGTATGGGTGGTCGAAAATTTATGTTCAAAATTAAATATAAATATATTAAAAGAATTTTATTAAATATAGATATATAAAATATATAAAGGGATAATGTTTAAAACCTGGTTCTAAAAAGAGGGTGCATATACCTTAGAGTAGACCCGTAAGGAGTTACCGTATATGTATGATAGATGGAATGGTAATAAGTGAGATAATTATGTAAATAAATGCATAAATATAAAAATGTGTTATATAAAACGAGGTATAATTTATGTAAAATGAGTGACGCCAACGCGGGTACCCATTTTCTATGTAAAATCGTCCATGGATATATGGAAGGTGAACGGGCAGATAAAAAGGGACAACCGTAGATATAAAACAATGGATGAGGGTATGATAAAATAGATTAAAAGTCGGTTTATGATAAAACCTGGCTTAGTATTTAAATTAGACCATTCTAAAAATGACGAAACGCGTCAGGGCGTAGGTCAGCAGGAAGTGACGTCACTACGCTTGCGGTTCACTGTGCGCTCCACGGATACTAGGAAGGAGAGACGCCGCCAGCACACACAGCGGAACTCGCCTATCCATATCCTGCCGGATGGAAAGAACCCAGGCACAGTAACGATTTTACATTTAACCAATGCTCACTATTTATTATCTTTTGGTACGCAGCTAATTTGAGGGGGATTCGTGTTTTTAAAGGGAAAGTGTCCAATAAAAATATTTTATCAGTATTACACTATGTGGCCCTCCATTTGTCTTTCACTCATTATGTAAACGCGCTGGTGGAGTGCTGATCAAGGGATGCAGTATTGAAGGTCTGATACCCTGGGCTTACTACCGCGCCGGTGCAGTGTAATGGTCTGATGTTGGAGGAGAAGGTCCGGTTTGGTGTAACTACAGGCCCATTATAAATTGATTTCTGGTGAGTGCAGCCCCATAAGGGGACGTATCCCTCACGAGGTGAAAGTGCATGGTGGACGGATCACAGAAGGATTTCGAATTTAGAACTGTTACCCACACCACTCGGGAACTGTCACCTAATTGATTTATTTCTGCAGTCTGCTTGTTCTGATTTGCAAGCACTTTCCATGTGGACTTTAGACACAAATCGCCATATTTGTAGTTTATTTATCCTCACCATATTCTTGGTTCACTGTTTATCTATATTAATTTATTTTTATTGATTCACTATTTTTTATCACACTCACTTGATTTTTTTATATATTTATTTATATTTATTTAGCACATGGTCACTTTATTTGAGAGTGTATAATTTTTCTCATATTCACCATTTGAGAAACTGCTATAACAGCGCTGCTACAGGGTTTGTTTTAGAGTTGACTGTGCGCAGTCCACCAAATGAATTTTGTATTTTTCTACATTTCCATATTTCTAAGCGGCAGCTGTTAATAATGTATGTATAAGGAACACTGTACATTTACATTATAGCTGGATGAACTTTCACACACCGAGAATTCAATCCCTATCACTTTGCACATACATTCATACCAGTTTGTGGAAGTCACCCATACCTATTTATTGATTCACATGTGTAAATAATTCATTTTATGCACATAATTTATTTATATTTATTTTTATATAAGTAATTCATTTTATGCACATAATTTATTTATTTATATATATATATATTTTTTAGCCAACTAGTTTACCAACTACTATTAATCGGATAGGCCCATCAAAGGCCTGTTCAGTGGTTGTCAGTAACACATCTTAGTGGCGCAGAGCGGTGTTTATCCTAGGAGGGCGGCAATATTAAACATCACCAACCAATATTTGATATAAAATTTCTCTGCAGCCATGGATGTACTGCAATTCTTAAATAGCAGGCATATAGATATCAATACCCTATTTTCGGATCAAACACCCTCACCCGCTGAAACCAATTACAATGGAGCCATGGCAGCTCTAAGTAATATTCTTGAAAAACAGGTGAGAACATGGTGGGACATCTGCACCCTAGAGCAATATATGAAAGAAAAAATCATTATTAAGAGCCTAAGATGGGATGTGGTCCCCCATGACGGTTTAGACGACCCAGAATCCACCCAGGAGTGGCTGGATTTTTTTAATGGAGTGGGTTTTAAATTACAGCAGTTAATCATAGAAAGGAAAAAGCGTAAAATGGCAAATATTGAGATAAAGATTAATGATCTAAAACTCCAACTAGACCCAATAAAGGAGTCACAACAGATCATAGACTTCAATTTAAAGGTACAGAAACGATTAGAAAAGGTGGATAAGGACACCCAGAAGAAGAAAATTAAAAAATACCACAAGGATCACGAGGATTTCAAAAACAACAAAATGTATTCATGGCAACAAGGACCAGAGAATGCAGATTTAAAAAGGGAAAAACCCAGAGAGGCTACGGCCACACAATCAGCAAGAAATCCAAACTTAACTCCAGTCCAAAAACCCAATATCCCATGGATGGAGGAGAGAGATCAATATGAAGCAAACTTGTACATGAACTCTCCGAGTTACCACTCAACCCCCGTACAAAGAGGAAAAGGGAGAAATAAAGGAACAAGAGACAACAACCATAGGACACAACACCAACAACAAACCAACGGGATAGTCACACAGAACAGGTTTCAGCCAATATATAACTATGAGGAGGATTATGTATCCCGCCCGTTGCCACGTCCTTTTTTAGGGAGAGGCCGGGGGGGCCAACAGAGAGGCAGGGGGTACCCCCCACGCAGGGGACGCCCACCCATGCAGGCCCAGCCCCCTTACCACCTAAGGAACCCATCGCCTTATTCAAGACACCCACCTACCCAGGGTCAACACAAAGAGTACAATCAAAGGGAAGACCACCCACAAAAACCCAGAGAAAGTACACAACAACCGCAAAGAAAAGAAAACACAGAGGATGCAGGGCAGGACTTAAGGTCCAACAAAAGAAGAAGAGGATCGGAGTAGGAGGTATCTTCAATCTCACAGAAGTAGAACTCACCCATAAGGAAGTTAACATTTTAAATTTAGGCCTTAAATGTGGCCTAAAAAAACCTATTAATAAGTTCAATGTGTATATTGACATACACAAATACATTAGGAAAATAAACATAAAGAAATATTTTTTGGGAAATGCAATTACTAATGAAATAAGAAGTAACACCCAAATAACCTCGAGCAATGAAATCCAAACAACCCCGACAAACGAGAGACCAAGGATCATCAATAGTGGATTGAAAAATAAATCACTTTTCAATCCACCGAATAACCCGAACCACCACGTTGAAGTATTTAAGAGTTTGATATTGCAAGACCTCGAAATACTAAAACCAAAAAAAGAAGTAAATGTCAAACACGTAGAAGAAGGCATAAAACTTCTAGAAAAACGCAAGGACATAATAATCAGACCCGCAGACAAAGGGGGAGGAGTAGTTATACTTTCCAAAGATTTTTATCACGGACAAATTTTGGAAATGTTGGCAGATAAAGAAACTTACAAAACCCTAAAAAAAGACCCAACGCAGCTATACAGGGAGGATCTCGAAAGACTACTAGAGATGGGAGCTCACTCTGGAGTACTCTCTATCAAAGAGAGAAGATATCTATTACCCACGAGCAGCCGCGTGCCCACACTATACACCCTTCCCAAAATCCATAAGGATGCAACCAATCCACCTGCCAGACCAATTGTTAATAGCATTGAATCGGTTTCATCCAGGCTTGGACAATATTTGGATACCTTCCTGCAGAAAAGCGTGAGAGAAACAAAATCATACCTTAGAGATACAAAAGACTTTCTTAATTCCTTACAACAAGTCAATCTAGAGAACAACGAACAGTTTCTTCTCGTTACAGCGGATGTCTCATCTCTGTACTCGATTATCCAGCACGATGACGCCCTGCTAGCCCTAAATTGGGCCCTAAGTAAACGAGAGGATCTGGTTTTTAGTCAAAAGATGTTTTTAAGGAACGCTCTAGATTTTTGTCTCTCACACAATTATTTTTGGTACGGAGGAGAGTTTTATTCCCAACAAAGGGGTGTTGCCATGGGCGCTAAGTTCGCCCCTAGTATTGCGAATCTATTCATGGCAGAGTGGGAAGACAAGATCATTTTTAATAATCAGCGACCAGAACTGAAATTTTATAAACGTTTTATAGATGATCTGTTTTTTATCTGGGCAGGGTCTGTTTTTAGTCTTGATGAATTTTTAAAGGGTCTTAATAATAATAACAATAACATCGTTTTAACATCGGTCAGCGATTTTAATGAAATTAATTTTTTAGATGTCACTATATACCGCAAACAAAATCAATTAGAAACCAAAGTATTTTTTAAAAAAACAGACCGCAATAGCTACTTACCAACATCTAGTGGACACCATCCACTGTGGCTAAAAAATATTCCAAAGGGTCAATTAATGCGGGTGAGGAGAAATTGCTCTGAAGAAAATCATTATATTGAACAATCCAAAATTCTAACTGAAAGATTTGAAGTAAGGGGATACGACCCTGTGAGATTGCAGAAAATAGTCGAAGAAGTCAACCTAATACCTAGGTCCACGATCTTAGAGGAGAAAAGGAAGATTTGCGGACCTACCAATAAACATAACCTAGAATGGGCTTTTATATCGGGGTATCATGCACAGTATCAAGAAGTAGAGCAAATTTTTAAAAAACATTGGCATGTCTTACTACTTGATAGAAAACTTACGACGGCTTTACCCCCAGCCCCCAAGTTTATCTACAGGAAAGCACCGAGTTTCGGAGATCGAATAGTGAAAAAGGTAGTTGATCCCCCAAAAAAGCCGCCCACATTTTGGGAGCAGAACGGCTTTTTTGCATGCAGGAGGTGCAAGGCATGCCGTGAGGTATCAAAACCCCTCAGAAAACTAGAAAACTTCACCTCTACTGCTAACAATAGTGTTTTTCCTGTTAAACAATTCATCACATGCAACAGCACGCATGTAGTGTACGCTTTAAAATGCCCATGCGGACTAATGTATATTGGCCGTACAAAAAGACTACTTTGCGTGCGAATCGCCGAGCACATACATAATATAAAAATTGGCTTCAAGGATCACAATGTCTCATTACACTTCAAATTGAAGCATGACATGAATCCCACAGGACTGCAATTTTGGGGAATTGAACAAATACAACCCCACTGGAGAGGTATACATATGGTTCGGGAACTTTCAAAACAGGAAACGAAGTGGATATATCTAGTTGACGTCCTCTCGCCCAAAGGATTAAATATCGAACTAGATATCAACTGCTTTATAAGCGACACCTAGTCCCTGGTTAAGAACACACCATACCACACAGTCCTTATACAGACATTATGAGATATCTTTGAGCCATAGATATGTATTGATTGAATCCATTGTCTTTGATATCTGTACATACTCAAGGAACATGAATATATGACAAGTGAGAACTCATACTCTTGGGTCCATTATTTACTGGGTTCCCATTCGCTACTCCCCCTCTTTATATATTTCTCAGATTTTTCAGATGTCTTAGATTTTTTAGATTATTTTAGATTTTTCTAGAATTTGTTTTTTAGAATGGTCTAATTTAAATACTAAGCCAGGTTTTATCATAAACCGACTTTTAATCTATTTTATCATACCCTCATCCATTGTTTTATATCTACGGTTGTCCCTTTTTATCTGCCCGTTCACCTTCCATATATCCATGGACGATTTTACATAGAAAATGGGTACCCGCGTTGGCGTCACTCATTTTACATAAATTATACCTCGTTTTATATAACACATTTTTATATTTATGCATTTATTTACATAATTATCTCACTTATTACCATTCCATCTATCATACATATACGGTAACTCCTTACGGGTCTACTCTAAGGTATATGCACCCTCTTTTTAGAACCAGGTTTTAAACATTATCCCTTTATATATTTTATATATCTATATTTAATAAAATTCTTTTAATATATTTATATTTAATTTTGAACATAAATTTTCGACCACCCATACCGTATTTGCCATTGTCCTCTTAAAAATTATGTATCCGATTTCATACAATTTCAGATACCTTACTGGTATAGCTTATTCACCATTTTAGCTACTCAGATTCACGCTCCTTGAATATCGAACATATTTTGTATCTAGCAGGGAAATGTGAACGTCTGTCATTTTTGGTATAGCTTAGATATATCACACTTGATTTATCTCTTACATCCTTTGATGTGTTGCACACATGAATATTCACTCACCCGCACACTCAGCGGTATTTGATTACAAATAGTGCTATAGGCTGTAATGTCTCTTACACCAAAATAATGACAAATAATGTTCACACTTCTCTCACAAAAGTATGCTGCAAATACTAACGGATTTTTTTTAAAAAAATCCTATCTAACAGTGGACGCTGTGATGCGGATTAGCATTGTGGTGCATGTGTAGGATAACATTGCATAGTTGCGTGATAACATGGTGGTGGACGTTTAAGATAACTTTGCAGGGTTTGCGCATCACGGTGTCCATTTATTGCTGTAAAACACACAGGCGCTCTAACCGCTGACTGCTAGTTTCACAATGTTGTCTTTATTAGACCTCTAGTGTCCGCAGTCCCGGTCCACGCCGTATGTGTATAGTAAGCGAGCCATCCAGCCCCCTGATTGGTTGATGGCCCCTTCAGTCAATGTATTTATATGTCACTTCCTTCCTGATGACCTACGCCCTCGAGAAGAAGTCGGAAATGACGAAACGCGTCAGGGCGTAGGTCAGCAGGAAGTGACGTCACTACGCTTGCGGTTCACTGTGCGCTCCACGGATACTAGGAAGGAGAGACGCCGCCAGCACACACAGCGGAACTCGCCTATCCATATCCTGCCGGATGGAAAGAACCCAGGCACAGTAACGATTTTACATTTAACCAATGCTCACTATTTATTATCTTTTGGTACGCAGCTAATTTGAGGGGGATTCGTGTTTTTAAAGGGAAAGTGTCCAATAAAAATATTTTATCAGTATTACACTATGTGGCCCTCCATTTGTCTTTCACTCATTATGTAAACGCGCTGGTGGAGTGCTGATCAAGGGATGCAGTATTGAAGGTCTGATACCCTGGGCTTACTACCGCGCCGGTGCAGTGTAATGGTCTGATGTTGGAGGAGAAGGTCCGGTTTGGTGTAACTACAGGCCCATTATAAATTGATTTCTGGTGAGTGCAGCCCCATAAGGGGACGTATCCCTCACGAGGTGAAAGTGCATGGTGGACGGATCACAGAAGGATTTCGAATTTAGAACTGTTACCCACACCACTCGGGAACTGTCACCTAATTGATTTATTTCTGCAGTCTGCTTGTTCTGATTTGCAAGCACTTTCCATGTGGACTTTAGACACAAATCGCCATATTTGTAGTTTATTTATCCTCACCATATTCTTGGTTCACTGTTTATCTATATTAATTTATTTTTATTGATTCACTATTTTTTATCACACTCACTTGATTTTTTTATATATTTATTTATATTTATTTAGCACATGGTCACTTTATTTGAGAGTGTATAATTTTTCTCATATTCACCATTTGAGAAACTGCTATAACAGCGCTGCTACAGGGTTTGTTTTAGAGTTGACTGTGCGCAGTCCACCAAATGAATTTTGTATTTTTCTACATTTCCATATTTCTAAGCGGCAGCTGTTAATAATGTATGTATAAGGAACACTGTACATTTACATTATAGCTGGATGAACTTTCACACACCGAGAATTCAATCCCTATCACTTTGCACATACATTCATACCAGTTTGTGGAAGTCACCCATACCTATTTATTGATTCACATGTGTAAATAATTCATTTTATGCACATAATTTATTTATATTTATTTTTATATAAGTAATTCATTTTATGCACATAATTTATTTATTTATATATATATATATATTTTTTAGCCAACTAGTTTACCAACTACTATTAATCGGATAGGCCCATCAAAGGCCTGTTCAGTGGTTGTCAGTAACACATCTTAGTGGCGCAGAGCGGTGTTTATCCTAGGAGGGCGGCAATATTAAACATCACCAACCAATATTTAATCACCACTGTTTTTTTTTATTCTTTGGTAAACAAACGGAAATAGACCAACAAAGAAGAATTTTTCTTATGGGCACTGATAGGTGGCACTGAAAGGCATCACCGATGGGCACTGAAAGGCGGCATTGATTGGCATCACTGGTGGGCATCACTAGTAGGCACTTTATTTTAAGCCTTTTAAAATTATTGCCCATGGGAATGTATTTTGCAGTGTATTTGTATACAGCCTAAATCTTGGAGAGCAGCCCTCAGCCTTAGAAAATTTGCTCTTTTAAACTATAAATATGTAAACTCATCATTTCATATTCCTGATGAGTGCCTGCTGTACCATGTACTTGTATGAAAATGTATCCTGTTCTCTTTGTATTGCTTACTTTGTGTGAAATATCTGGTGTTCCTGCCAAACTCTCTGCTTTCCTATTAAAAACTTACCACACTAAACAGGAGAACACAGTGTGGTCAGTTCTCTAGCTATGCTGGGAACTGAACCTGCTCTCCTCCAATGATCAGACTTGTCCTGACACTCCCCCATCCTGCATAGTCATTCACTGGGAAGTTCACCATGCTGCTGTTTCTCCTCCCCGAAGGATGCTGGGACTGTGACATCATAGGGGGGCGGGGTCACCATGTGACATGAGCATGTGACCCTGCCCCCTTGTCCCTAAATAAGTCCCAGCACAGCGCGTCTCTGCCATTCCGGCCAGAGACAGCAACAAGTCAACATCGGAAGAAGAAGAAGAAGAGGAGGAAGAAAAAGAAGAAGGCGGCGGCACAGAAAGCGACGACAGCGGCAAGAACAGAAGAGACCCCGGAAGACCCCCGAAGGCGGATCGAGACCCCCAGATGACGGCGGCGACGACGAAGAAGGTAGCCGGGCTCCTCTGCTCGGTAAAAGAAGAGCTAGGTAAAATAGCGGAGGAGTCCGGCGAGAAGACCCCCCAAGACGGAAGAAGACCCCCGGAGCAGTGCAATAAAATATTGTTCAAAATTTTTTTTATTTTTTTATTTACACTTTACACCTTAGGTGAATGGTTAGGGGTACATTAAAGGGTAATAAAGGGGGCTTCCGGATTCCGATAAGCCCCCCGCCCGCAGACCCCGTCAACCAATGGCCAGGGTTTTTTGGGAAGAGGCCCTTGTCTTCATCAACATGGGGACAAGGTGCTTTGGGGTGGGGGGGCCGCACGGCCCCCCTTTCCCCAGGGCACCCCTATGTTGAGGGCACGCGGCCTGGTACGGTTCAGGAGGCTGGGGCGCTCGCTCGTCCCCACCCCTTTCCTGGCCGGCCGGGCCGCGTGTTCGGATAAGGGTCTGGGATGGATTTGGGGGGACCCCCACGCTGTTTTTTCGGCGTGGGGATTCCCTTTAAATCCATACCAGGTGACGGGGCTAGCGCGGCGACATTCACTGCCTTCGCTAGCCCCGTCTACCTGCAGTTACGTTCTAAATGAACGAACTGCACCGTGTGTGGGCAAGCCCGTTCATTTTCAAAAGTCCCGCGGATTGTCCGCCGGAGAAGTCCGGGCGTGTGTCACACGCTGGGAAAGTCTGACGAACCCCCGCTGGAAAGTCCGGCGGTTTGTCCGCCAGACTAGGTCCGGCGTACAAAGTCCGATCGTGTGTACGCGGCATTCGTTTTACCAGTTAAGGACCAGCCGCCGCAGTTATACTGCGGCAGATTGGCTCCCCTGGGTGAATCGGCGTAGCTGTATGTCGGGCGCTTTAAGACCACTAGGGGGAGCAACGTCGGAGCCGATGCGCGTGTCCGGCGGCTGCGATGTCCACCACGCACCCGCGATCACTCCTGAGAGAGGCAGAACAGAGATCTGTCACTGTAAACAGGCAGATCTCCGTTCTGTCAAGAGAGAGGAAACAGATCTGCTATTTTTGGGGATACTTATTATAGCAAAAAGTAGACAATATTTTTTTTTTTCAAATGTGTCAGCCATTTTTGTTTATAGCACAAACCCCCCCCCCCCCCCCCCCCCCGGAGGTGATCATACACCACAAAAAAAAGCTCTACTTGTGGGAAAAAAGGGACATCAATTGTGTTTGGTTACAGCGTCGCACGACCGCGCAATTGTCAGTTAAAGTGACGCAGTGCCGTATGGCAAAAATTGGCCTGGTCATTAAGGGGGCAAGTCCGGTCCTTAAGTGGTTAATAAATGTTTATACAACCACTACACTAAAGCCTGTTACACACTACGAGTTTTTTTTCCATTCAACCCACTGGGTTGAAAACAAACTGTCTACTCTGGTCGGACGTTAGTACAGCGATCTCCCCCCTGAGCTGTTGTGTTCTGACAGGGGGACAGCCCCCCTGCCAGAACACTCCAACCTTTAGCTGACCAGCTGCTGTTTTTTCCAGACAAGCGGCCAGCTTCTGTCGAACTGGCTGCCAGACACACGGGCCGAATGTCGGACATTTTTTATTGAACCTGTCACGTGGCGTTCGGCCTGTGTGTATGGGGCTTTAGTCTGCACACTTTGCTCTTTTTATCTTTTGCCACTTAGAGATCTCTTCAGTCTCTCAGAAGTGCTGCATTGTATTCTTCAGCGGTTCCTGAAGCCATAGGATTTATCCTGAGGATTTGGACCATGCTGTATTTTCCATCAAAATAGTTTGTCACAGCCTAGGCTGCACCCATCGCGCTATATTGACATTTTTTTTTTATCGTAGTAGCACTAACACAACTATCTCTCTGTCAGAAACCATGAATCAGACAGAAGTACAGTTAAATCACACTTGTTTAATAATAAAAGTAAATAGAACAAATGTAGTCAAAACATAGCCAAAGTTTGGTAACACAAACAGATAGTGAGACAAGCCAGAAAGTCAGGAAACCAGGGAACAGCGTAGTGGAACAGAAAGCAGGATCTGGAGCCAGAAGGAGTCTCAGCCAAGCAAGTCTTTAACAGGAACGCAGGAGATCTCTGTGATGTAGACCAAGGCGAAGGCAGAGATCATCTGGGCTGGACGGCTTAAGTAGGCCGGACTGACGAGCAGAATATCATCAACAGGTGAGTCACTGTGGAGAGATAGGATCTGGCAATTAGCCGACAGCTGAGTGGTCAGCTCAGAGAAGGAAGGGCTGAGCCCAACCCTGACAGTACCCCCTCCTCAATGACCCCTCCCCCTCGGAGGACCACCAGGCTTGAGGGGAAAATGTCTATGAAAATCATGGAGGAGTACAGGGGCATGTACATCCAAGGATGGGACCCAAGAGCATTCCTCCGGACCGTACCCTTTCCAATGCACCAGGTACTGTATGCGCCCACGGAACCTACGGGAGTCAACAATGGACTGTACATCTTACTCCTCATGGTTCTCCACCTGTACAGGGTGAGGGCAAGGCACCAAGGTGGTAAAGCGGTTGCAGACCAAAGGTTTTAATAAGGAGACATGAAATACATTTGAGATACGCATATTAGAAGGAAGGTCTAATGCGTAAGAAACTGGGTTAAGCCTGTGAAGAATACGGAAAGGTCCAATAAACCGAGGTACGAACTTCAGAAAGGGAACTCGTCTGCGGTCAGCATGGAGTCTGTACCTATAATTAGCATGTCGCAAAGCCTCCTGAAATTGTGCCCAAGTGGAACGAAGACCGTGGAGATGGGGACAATCGGGAAGCAGAATTCAAGGCACTATTGTGAGCAAACTCTGCCCACGGTAAGGTCTGACCAGTTGTTATGATGGTCAGAAATATAGCAATGTAGGAATTGCTCCAAGGACTGATTGGCTCATTCTGCGGCCCCATTAGACTGCGGGTGATATGCAGAGGAGAAAGCAAGCTGAATTTCCAACTGTGCACAAATGGCTCGCCAGAACCGGGAAACAAACTGACTACTCCTGTTTGAGACAATCATCTTGGGTAGCCCAATTTTAAGCGAAAGATCTCAAGCAAAAATGGAAGTCAGTTCCTTAGAAGTGGGCAACTTCTTAAGTGGAATACAATGAGACATTTTTGAGAACCGGTCAACCACCATAAGGATAACTGTGTTGCCCTGGGAGTTGGGTAACTCCACAATGAAATCCATAGACAGGTGGGTCCAGGGCCTCTCTCCATTGGATGTGGGTTGTAGGAGGCCCACTGGAAGGTGTCATGGAGTCTTACTCTGAGCACACATTGAACAGGCAGCTACGAAGACAAGGCCACCAGAATTGTTGGGAAATGGCCCAAAAGAGTCGATTCTTCCCAGGGTGGCCAGCAGCCTTGGGAGAATGGTAAGTCTGGAGCACGGCAGTACGGAAACTCTCTGGAACAAAGCAGCGGTCACAAGGTTTCTCAGGAGGAGCATGGACTTGAGCAGCAAGAATTTTGTCACCCAAAGGAGAAGTGAGACTGGTGCGAACCGTAGCCAGAATACAATCGGGAGGAATCACAGGGAAATTGTTGTGACAAAGCGCCAGCCTTAACATTCTTAGTACCGGGTAAGAATGAGACAATGTAATTGAAACTAGACAAGAAAAGAGAACTTCGCGCCCTTCTGGGAGAGAGGCGTTTAGCCTTAGACAAGAATGTGAGATTCTTATGGTCAGTAAGAATGAGAAATGGCACAGTGGTACCTTTGAGGAGATGTCTCCATTCTTTCAGGGTTAAAATGGTTGCTAACAGTTCTCTGTCACCAATCTCATAATTGCACTCTGCAGGTGACAATTTCTTGAAAAAGTAGCCACAAGGATGCATAGCTCTCTCAGAGGTAGGACGTTGGGACAAAGGGGCGCCAACTTCAGTCTCAGAAGCATCAACCTCAAGGATAAAAGGTAACGTAGGATCAGGATGTGCCAACACAGGAGCAGAAACAAAGGCAGCTTTGAGACTCTAAAAGGCCTTAATGGACTGCGGAGACCAACTCTGTGGGTTACCGTCCTTTCTGGTCATATCAGTCAGGGGCTTGACCAGAGACGAGAAGTTACAAATAAACTTCTGATAATAGTTGTCAAAGCCAAGAAAATGCTGCAGAGGACGTAAACCCGAAGGCCGGGGCCACTGTTGGACTGCTTAAAGTTTCTCTGGTCCATCGAAAAACCAGCAGTGGAAATGACATAACTCAGGAATTTAACCTGTTCACAATGGAATTTGCAATAGAGATTGTTCTCTCTTAGTTTCTGAAGCACACGACAGACATCTGTGTGGTGGTGGCTCTCCAGGGACTTAGAAAATATGAGTGTAGCACCCTCTACCATAGGTAGGTGCTAGAGCTTCAGGCTAGGCCTGCTTGTTTTAAATCGGGGGGGGGGGGGGGGGCAGGGAGTGGTTAGTGCAGCAGTGGGTGTGACCACATGTGCTTTAGTTCTGAGGTGCCTCCCCTGCTTCCAGAAAGAATGATCTGGAAGAGGGGGAAGGGCCTAGGGCTGGAGTGGCAGGCAGCTCATGTGAGGAGCTCTGAACAATCCTCAACTGGAATTGGTAGGGGGCAGGCCTCCCATATAAGCTGGGGTAACAGGCCACAGGGGGAGGAGTTGCCATCCGGGAGACGTGGAGAATGGAGTACTAGGCAGCATCAGGGGCCCCATCCAGATCTGGAGGAGCCCGGGAGAGCTGGGAGGGAGCCTTATCTTTACATGGTTATTGATGGAGTGTTCCGGAACAGAGGGGCTGGAGAAGCTGCCGGAACGTATGTCCAGTTAAAGTTCTCCATGATGGATTCGGGACAGGAGAAGGTTGGTGAGTGTACCACAGTGGAGTTCTGGATGAGGCATGCCAGGGGAGCTGGGTGCGGGGCCAGAGGAGAGACTGTGGGGAGAGTGTCAAATCGCTGTGGACTGAGGGTGCAGGATTTGTAGGCCGGACTAGCTGGGAGCAGTAGTCCACCAATCAGCACATACTACTAAATTACTAGGCCTCCGGGGAGAGGTACTGCAGACCTCTGGCCCAGTGGTGTAACTAGAACCTTCGGGGCCCCGGTGCAAGAAACCATGAAGGGCCCCCCTGAACCCCAGGTGAGGCCCTTCCCTCCGAGTCCGGTGGTGGAACGCCAGGGCTCGGTCACAGGTACGACTTTTGTGAGCCCTGTAGTTCCACCACTGGTATCAGCAGTTTTTTTTTAATTATTTAAAAAAAAAATTAGGAGTCCCGTTGGGGGACTTTGGTGAGATATCAGAGGTCTAAACAGACCTATGATGTTACACCTTTGAGACAAACAGGAAGAAGGGAAAGGGAAATTGGGACCTGTCCTCTGGAAGAAGTGGGCCCTGTCCCCAGGAGAGATTGTGTCCTTGTCCTTAGGGAAGATGGGGTCCCTGTCCCCACGTAAGTAGGAATCCCTGTCCCTAAGGGAAATGGGGTCCCTGTCCTCTGGGGGGATGGAGCCCCTGTCCCCAGGGGAGAGATGGGGTCCCTGACCTTAGGGGAGATGGGGTCCTTGTCCTCAGGTGAGAAGGGGTCCTTGTCCCCAAGGAAAATGGGGTCCCTGTCCTCTGGGGAGAAGTGGGTCCTGTCCCCAGGGGAGATGGGGTCCCTGTCCTTAGGGGAGATGGGGGTCCCTGTCCCCATGTGAGAAGGGGTTCCTGCCCCCAAAGGAAATGGGGTCCCTGTCCCCAAGGGAAATGGGTCCCTGTCCTCTGGGGAGAAGTGGGCCCTGTTCCCAGGGGAGATGGGGTCCCCATTGGAGATGGGGTCCCTGTCCTCAGGTGAGAAGGGGTCTCTGTCCTCAGGTGAGAAGGGGTCCCTGTCCTCACGGGAAATTAGGTCCCTGTCCTCTGGGGAGAAGTTGGCTCTGTCCCCAGAGAAGATGGGGCCCTTATCCCCAAGGGAAATGGGTTCCCTGTCCTTTAGGGAGAACTGGGAGAACTGTATGACGGGGAGGAGGGGGGGTGGTGGCAGACAAGCCTGCAGTGTCCTTTGGGGAGCTGGCCCTCATAGGGCTGCACTGCATCTGTGTGCTTAAAGTTTGTTTGCCCGGGAGAAGCATGCAGTGCAGTGTGAGCCGGACTCAGGGGGCGGGACTCTGGCTGGGGAGGACAGACTGAGCCGCACTGCATGGAGCAGGAGAAAGGGACTCGGAAGAGCGGCAGAGGACACAGGTTGTGTGGGGAATGCACAACTAAAGAGTGCGGTAGTCGAGCATGGAGCTCTGCTAGTCACCCTCCACCTCCAGCCACCCAGGCCTAACCGCCTATGCTGCCACCGGCCAAATGTAGAGGGGGCGGCATGGGCCCCTTGCAGCACAGGGCCCAGTTCTTGTACTCTGATGGACATAAGGGCACTTGGCAGCAGAAGCGGAGCTTGTGGGAACGTCAAATACCATTTTAAAAGAAGCCACAAACTCAGGGTAACTCAAGACAACAGGTTTTTGCTTCTCCCATAGAGGGTTTGCCCAGGCCTAGGCTCTCTCAGAAAGCAAATATATCACAAAACCTCTGTGGGAAATGCCTGGGGCAGCATCTCAAAGCATATCTCAACCTGGTTGAGAAAACCTCTGCATTGGACTGGATCGCCCCAAAATCGATGGGGAAGCGGAGCGGAATCAGAGATACACCTCTTATAGTGGTAATACTCGAGGCGGGAGCCTGCACAGAGACTGGAGCAGCAGAAGGGATGGCCTGCAACACAGGTTGTACCGGAGCAGCCACAGTGGGTGATTCCAGGTGAGCCGTGCGACTCAGGAGCATTTGTAACACCATGGAAAACTGATCCATGCAGTGATCCAGTTCATCCAATCTGGAAAAAATATTACCAACAAGTGGATTGACTGTATCTTCTAAATTCATGGCCTTTGCCTACTATCAGAAACCAGGAATCAGACTGAGACAGAAGTACAGTTAAATCACACTTGTTTAATAATAACAGAGATCATCTGGGCTGGATGGCTTAAGTAGGCAGGAATGACGAGCAGGATATTATCAACAGGTGAGTCACTGTGGAGAGATAGGAGCTGGCAATTAGCAGACAGCTGAGCGGCCAGCTCAGAGAAGAAAGGGCTGAGCCCAGCCCCGACACTCTCTCCGATATCAGCTTTACCTCACTATTCCAACTCAAATATACACCAGTGAACTAGCTGATGGGATAGCTTTTTTTACAAAGGGAGGGGGCAGGCACATTTTCAAAGCTTATTATTGGCCATAGTTTACCACCTAGTTCACAGTTCATGCAATGATCTCTGGGAGGCTTTACTTTTTAATGAACCCACTAGTCCACTGTTTGAGCCAACTGCGAATGTCCAAAGTTTGAGGCAAAACTAACCCAGCGGTGAACCCAAACCTCATGCCGATTCATGAATCTAGTAGTTGACTCCGCCCACCAGGCTCTGCTTACAGCTAAAATATCAGTCTTAGTGAATTGTACTGACCTTTCAGTTTTACCAGTAGATTCACAAATTCATTCAGAACCTCTTCCTTACCTTGTATTTGAAGATCTTGTTTCCAGTTTACAACACGAGGATCCTCCAGCATTTGGCGAAGATGCTGAAGGTCTTTACTGAACAGAAAGTAGGTATTGGTATACTGATCTGAGGGGTCCTTCATGTCCTATTCAGGGAATAACAGAATATTCATTGCAAATTTGATCAGATAAAGGACAGACTGTAATAATTACTGTTCCTTTTAAAAGCCCTATTTAGATGGTATAGGTGGCCGAACATTTTTAACTTTATATACTGTACCTAATGTTAAGTGCAACACCAGTCAATTAATTTTTTTGGATAAAGCAGACTTTTACTGTTGTCTCTGTCCTCACTGGGAAGATTTCTCTCAGTTCCTGTCCCAGTAACCACACAGCAAGTAAAGGGTGATCTCCCCATAAGTTCACAAAAAGTCATAAAAAAATAGGGTAACAGAGATTAAAAACCTACCCCTAAGACAAAAAACAAAATGTGGGCATGAGTTACACTTTTGTATTGATAAAAAAGTGGCTTCTGAAAAAAACCTCTTCCCTTTAAATTATATACTGTAGGTTGGTGTCATCTGATTGTTTTATATTGATATCTGTATTACAGTTGTTAGGAAATCCAGCTGCTTCATAATACTTTGGTGATTAAGCTTCTCTTACATACTGGCTCTACAGTATCTGCTGCTCAGCGTATGTTTTATCATAGTCCTATAGCTCTATGAATCTACCCAGTTCCCTATAATGGCTTTTCTAACGATTCATTTTTTTTATTATTTATTTAGAACCAACATATTGTAAAATGTTCCTTGATGATGGATAAAAGTCTTTATTAGGCCCCTTACATATTGGTCCGACCTGCTGCAGTCTCGGCATTTGAATGCACCCAGAAGAACCAGGTACAGCGTCCAAACCCCAGCGTATTGAACCCTATCCATTCGGGACATTGTATAGCCTCCTCACAACCTGCTTTAACTCCTTGATCGCTGCACTAGTGTACTGCAACCACATACATTGCAAATGGATGTGAGGCTTTGCAGAGCAGCCTCGGTCACTTAAATAGGCCACATTCGATGTCCAACAAAAGCAGCAGGGGGTATAATTCCTGCTACAGCTAATGTATGCACACCCAGCTGCTGCTTTTGCAGGTAAATGGTAGACATGGGAACTGTCAAAAAATTCATTTCGTTTCGTCCCGTATATAAAAAAATTCGTAATTCGTGTACGAAATTCCGTTCGAATTCGTACGAAATACAAAATTCGGACGAATCGTATTTTTTTTTCCGAATCGTTAGTAAAGTTACGAATCGTTACGAATCGTTAACGCGGCTAATGAATTGTTGGTTCTCATAACACAGAGAACAATTCGAATCCAACTACAAATATTGAATTTCAATTTCAAGTTACGAATCGTTACGAATCGTTACGAATAGTTACGAATCGTTAGTAAATCCAACTACAAATATCGAATTTCAACTAATATGAAAGAAATTATAATAGCGGATATAACGAATGCTTCGAATGCTTCGAATGAATTCGAGATTCAGTATATCTAATATAGAGAACTGTCCCTGCACAAAGTGTAATTTTTGCAGGAAAAAAAGCTATTTAAAATCACTTGCGGCTATTGCCGGCTAAAGAATTGTCGGCTCCATAACACAAAGAACAGTCATTCATTGATATAAAAAAAAAAAGCGTGGGGGTCCCCCCAAATTCAATAACCAGGCCCTTCAGGTCTGGTATGGATATTAAGGGGGACCCCAGCCAAAAAAATAAAGAAAATGGCGTGGGGTCCCCCTTAAAATCCATACCAGACCCTTTATCCGAGCACGCAACCTGGCAGGCCGCAGGAAAGGAGGGGGGACGAGAGCGCCCCCCCCTCCCGCCTGAACCGTACCAGGCCACATGCCCTCAACATTGGGAGGGTGCTTTGGGGTCCCCCCCAAAGCACCTTGTCCCCATGTTGATGAGGACAAGGGCCTCATCCCCACAACCCTGGCCGGTGGTTGTGGGGGTCTGCGGGCAGGGGGCTTATCGGAATCTGGAAGCCCCCTTTAACAAGGGGACCCCCAGATCCCGCCCCCCCCCCCCCCTGTGAAATGGTAAGGGGGTACAAAAGTACCCCTACCATTTCACCAAAAAAGGTGACAAAAATGGTAAAAATGACAGGAGACGGTCTTTGACAATTCCTTTATTAAAATCTTCTTTCTTCTTTCTTCTGGTCTTCCTTTCTTCATCTTCTCCTTCTGTCATCTTCTTCCATCTTCTTCCATCTTCTTCTTCCTCCGATTCGCTTCTTCTTCCTCCGATCTTCTCGTCCTTCTCGTCCGGTGTCGTCATCTTTTCTCGCAGGCCGCTCCTCACAATGGGAGGCTCCCGCTGTGTGAGGCTCCGCTCCGCTGACAGGTCTTTTATAACGAAGGCACCTGGTAACCCCGCCCCCTCTGACGCACTGGGACGTCATGTGGAATTCCTATGGCTTTCCCCATGACGTCAGAGGGGGGGCGGGGTCACCAGGTGCCTTCGTTATAAAAGACCTGTCAGCCGGAGCGAAGCCTCACACAGCGGGAGCCTCCCATTGCGCAGAGCGGCCTGCGAGAAGAGACGATGACGCCGGACGAGAAGGACGAGAAGACCGGAGCAAGAAGAAGTGAATCGAAGGAAGAAGATGGAAGAAGAAGATGGAAGAAGATGACGGAAGGAGAAGATGAATAAACCGAAGGATGAAGAAAGAAGAAAGAAGATTTTAATAAAGGAATTGTCAAAGACCGTCTCCTGTCATTTTTACCATTTTTGTCACTTATTTGGTGAAATGGTAGGGGTACTTTTGTACCTCCTTACCATTTCACACAGGGGGGGGGCGAGATCTGGGGGTCCCCTTGTTAAAGGGGGCTTCCAGATTCTGATAAGCCCCCCGCCCGCAGACCCCCACAACCACCGGCCAGGGTTGTGGGGATGAGGCCCTTGTCCTCATCAACATGGGGACAAGGTGCTTTGGGGGGGACCCCAAAGCACCCTCCCAATGTTGAGGGCATGTGGCCTGGTACGGTTCAGGCGGGAGGGGGGCCGCTCTCGTCCCCCCCTCCTTTCCTGCGGCCTGCCAGGTTGCGTGCTCGGATAAAGGGTCTGGTATGGATTTTGAGGGGGACCCCACGCCATTTTTTTTATTTTTTTTGGCCGGGGTTCCCCTTAAAATCCATCCCAGACCTAAAGGGTCTGGTATGGATATTTGGGGGGGACCCCACGCCATTTTTTTTTTTTTTTTTGGCTTGGGTCCCCCTTAATATCCATACCAGACCTGAAGGGCCTGGTTATTGAATTTGGGGGGACCCCTACGCTTTTTTTTTTCTGCAAAAATGACACTTTGTCATTCGAATTCATTCGAATTCATTCGTTATATCTGCTATAATAATTTTGTTCGAATTAGTTGAAATTCGATATTGGTAGTTGGATTCGAATAATTTGGAGCTCAAATTCGTAAACGGAATTTTTCCTGCAAAAATGACACTTTGTCATTCGAATTCATTTGAATCCATTCGAATTCATTCGAATGCATTCGAATCATTCGGCGACGAAATTCGTAAACGGAATTTCGTATTCCGTACGGAATTCGTATTAAAAAAAATTTGTACTACGGATTCGTAAATTCGTACGAATTTCGAAAAATTTGTACGAATTACGAATTCGTACGAAACGAATCGCACATGTCTAGTAAATGGGATAGTTGTTGGGGGGCAGTAAAAGTACAGCTCAATCACAGGGTTTTACATCCCCCAAGTTTGACATATGAGAAACCCCTTACAATGACCAGATTTCCATAACATCATGGATAAATCTTTCCAACTGTCATTTTTCTGTATAATGAGACTGTCCTAGTGGTCAATAACGGTAACTCCATTGGACAACAGAATGTCAGTTGGTGAAGGTTAGCCATAAATTCAAGGAATGTCAGCCACCGGTGAGGCTAAATCAGAGCAGAGAATGGACAAAACGTTTCTGGTTAACAAGATTAAGAGCAGACGACATGTCCTAGGCAGGACTTTTAAAAATGGAATATATAGATTCACTTGAAATATTTTGACAAAAAACAAAGGTAATCAAAATACAACAGCATGGTTTTACACTGATGCAGAATTCCTTTGTCAATCTCCCATACTGGTGCCATTGTTTAAACCCACCTCCAATGAGGGACGACATATAACGGTGGAGAAGTCTGGCCACTGGTCAACCAGGACCTCTAGTTTAAATGGGTTGCCAATGATCACGTGATGCAGAGCTCCACATGCCTAAATGATAAACATAATGAGGATAAAGTCACACAACTAACACACTCAGGGGATTTATACTTTAGGAGGATACCTCTAACCCACCTTCAGCGATTCTGGAAAGCTGTGGACTAAAAGTCGTCTCAGAGCAGCAAGCTTCGATGAACAAGTCAGGACAAGCATTCTGTGAAAAGAAGAGTACAGTCAATTGATTTTCCTTCACATCCTGTCCCAAGTAAAACCTGTACAAGAAATGGGGAGTGCAGGTGTCACCAGGACAGGAGGGCACAAAAGGCAAGAATTATTAGAACTTCTAACCCTTCTCCATGTTCTAAAAATGTAATTTTATTTTTGTATCTGTCCCTATCGGAGAGATTTGCCATCACTTCCAGTCAGAGTAAACCTCCATAGCGGGGACACACACAGCAATAAAAACCTGACAGAGAATCTAAGCCTTTTCTGCTCAATACAGAACTAAATAAAATATTTTTACTGGAGTTACAATTTAACTTGTTTGCTGACAGAGCTGTTTTTCTTTTAATGCCTGAAGATTAATTTAAAACCACAAACATGTATCTACTTTTTGAAAGCAGATACCCTGCAAAATAAAATGGTTGCAATTCCAATTGTTTTATGTTACTTGATATTTGCGCAACAGTTTATCAAGTGCAAACATTTTCAGTAAAAAACACACGAAAGTTCATTTTGGGTCAAACAATTGTTTTGCCAAAATATAAAAGATGAGGGTTAACCAAGTAGGTACCAAATATATATATATATATATATATATATATATATATATATATATATATATATATATATATATATAAATATAAATATAAGTCATATGGGCTTTGGGAGCAGACTGAAAGCAAAAAATATATACAGTATATATGACATCAAATTATTTATTTGTTATGCTTTGATACAGCCCATAGATTTTATGGTATTAGAAAATCCTGACAAAGCCAGATTAAAGACGAATCATGTTGAGATGACTACTTCAGACTACCATCAATGGATATGTTCACAAATCTGCATCACTCTATGTACACTGTCTAACTGATATGCCTTTGGATATACAGTACATTTACCTATATATATATATATATATATAAATATATCATATATATATATATATGATCATATATTTATATATATATATATTAGAAAATATATATATATATAATTTTTGTTCACATTTATTTTATTTTTTTACACAAAACTACGTAGTTTTTATGAGATTTTTGTCATCAATAAAAAAAAAAAAAAATGTCAATACTCTGCGCCTCAAAAGTCAGAGATTTGACGCATTCCTGTTGTTTTGCCATTTAATTGGGATGTTGGTGCCCTTGGTTTCCCCTCTATATTTTGCATAAATCCTAACCCATTACCTAGTCAATCCCAAAAATGAAATTATTACTAGTGGACTACTGGGCCAATATGTGTATCATGGCTTTAAATGATCTTGGCCCACACACATCCTCTGTGTACCAGAAGATGTCAAGGTAACATTCACATCTTACCTGCTGTAGTGTAGCTTCACACAATACCCAACTGTATTGTTATCCTTCCTACCTCATACAATGCTGGGCGTCACATGCACTAAGATCTTCAAGCCAGATCCTGGATAAAGTAACATCAAGTGATGATGAGCCTTAATATTAAACCAAAGCTTCCAACTTTCAGCTTTTTGGGCTCTGTTCAAGCCTTGAGTTTCCCAAGGTAGTCTACCATATAACTTGCTAAAGTTATACATTATTTTTTTTTGGCAGAACACTAGACTATGAGACATGGAAGATTGTTTGAAAAGGTTTTAAAGACTCCTTAAAATGTAACTGTACTTTAAAATCTAATGCCAGCCAGAAGCCACTTTCTGTCCCTGTTACACCTGTACAAGAAATGGGGGATCTGGATGTTACCAGAACAGGAAGCCATGGATAGGAAAATAACACTGCCTATAGCTCTAACCCTTTCTCACTCTGCTATAAACATGTTTTTGTCTGTGTTCCAAGATATTTTCCATCACTTCCTACCCTGACAGGAAGTGAGGGCAAATCTCCTCCAGTAGAGATATAGAGGGCGAAAAAATAAAATAAAAGAGCTGCTAACCCAACCTTACTCTATCCAAAGCAACATTTATGGCTAGATTTGGACATTGAGCAAGTGTTAGTCATAGACGCTGTTTGAACACAATTCAGGGGAATGTAATATAATAGTTCTGTCCTTATATGCACAGGATGGTGTGCCATTACACTCTTTTTTAGCCATGAGTCCCCTTTGTGTAAACGATATACATTGCAAGGATTTTAAAGATGCATCTTTGCAGATTCATATCTTTCGCTGTTCTGAGGAAGCAGCTATTTCAAGAAGATCTAAAGACACAGCATACACATTTATTTCATAGCATTAGCATTGTAATAACAATACAAGCAATAGTTATTTTTTATTTTTTACAATCCAATAAAAAAATTCCTTTCATGCTGTGAGTTCTGCATGTCTACTGGCTATCTTTTTCCACAACCTCCTGGATTCCCTGCATGCTTTGCTGCTTCCCCTCTGCCCATTCTATATTTTACGTTCAAAGCAAACAAAAAGGTGCCTCTAAGTGCAGCAATGCTAGACATTAATAGCCCAAAGGAGTTAAAATACACTTACTAGAAGTTAGATAAAAACAAGGCTCATCATGGTAGGTATGGTGGAATAGTAGCCCAGTGTCAGGGTGGTCCCGGTGGTGTGGTCCTTGAGGTGGTCCAGTATGCAGCAGGAGACCCCAGCCGACCAGCAGAGGGGAGGCGCAGCAGTAGGAAATGCCAGACGGAACAGCCGCGCTGCCGGGACCAGCGTGAAATGCAGGATCCGGAAGTGACGTCAGTCAAAGAAGACCAGAACCATTTTCGAACGCATTAGCCAGAAGTGGCGTAAAATGGGCGGGATGCGTTTCGGAGCGTCTATTGGCTTCATGAAGGTATGAAGAAGGAGCCAATAGATGCTCCGAAAAGCTTTCTGCCCCTTTTACATCACTTCTGGACAATGCATTACACGCTGATTCTGGTCCTCTTCCGCTAACGTCACTTGCTTTCCACACCGGACCTGGTAGCGTGGCTGTCCCTTCTGGCATTTCCTACTGCTGCGGCTCCCCTCTACTGGTCACTTCCGACCAATGTGTTCCACGCTGGTTCTGGCCCCCTTCCGCTGGCGTCACTTCCGGGTCTTGCGTTCCACGCCGGTCCCGGCAGTGCGGCTGTCCCTTATGGCGTTTCCTACTGCTGTGGCTCCCCTCTGTTGGTCTGGCTGGGATCTCCTGTTGCATACTGGACCACCTCAAGGACCACCCTGATGCTAGACTACTATTCCACCATACCTACCATGATGAGCCTTGTTTTTATCTCACTTCTAGTAAGTGAATTTTAACTTCTTCGGGCTATTAAAGTCTTGAATTTCTGTACTTAGAGGCACCTTTTTGTTTGTTTTGTTCTTACGAGAGATTGCTTCCCTCTTGATGTGCTGCCCAAGTGTTCTGAGACATAATTTTGAGTTGTATCCATCCCACACTGCGGACATTATCTCTGGCCAGTCCTGTTATCCAGAGCGCCCTATATCTCTTTACCTACGGTATATTTTACGTTCAATTTATAAGGACTAAGTATCCCATAGTACCTTGCTGTCTGAAAGCAATGATCATGTGGCATGTTTCCTGTACTAATTGTGCCTCCTGCAGTTCAGACAGCAGTCTTAATGAAATGTGTGACACAGTTGTGCATATTTACAAGGCATAGTAAAAATGTGTGACAAATCTCAAGAAATATCAAGTTTCTGTTGTAATGCATTTTTGCTTGCATTTTAAACGCCTTGTTTGTGGCCATTTAAGTGTGTTTTATGTTCATTTTCATTTGTTGTGCGTATTTGCTGTTAACCAATGAGGATCATTGGTAATTGAAACATGGCTGATTTTGCACCCCTGTTTACAGCTGCCACAGCAAGTGTTGCAGTCTTCACTGCAACTGAGCACATACGGGGTATCCAGGGAAGGTGCTTCTAACCATGGGATGACAAGCGGACATGTGCTCACTCACAGCAAGTTGAAATGCATGAAAAGATTTATAGAAATGCACAAAATGTGCATTTTATTGTATTTCCATAGATTTCAATGGACCAGAAAACAAAGATAATTACATGTAAATTTGGACAAGCCTGATTTTATACAATGCAGCGCACAGATGACAGACATGAACTGCCTAGTCCGGTGAAGCTGCCCTAGAATTGAACAGGGTCTAGGTCCATGTGACAGCAGGATGGAATTCCAACACTCACTTTGCTTATATCTATTATAAATTGGCCCCTCAGAGGGGCCTCTTTGCACAATTTACACACAATTTGTCCGCCTGACCGCAGGCTAAATACTGATATTTAATTTGTGTAAAGGCAACTCCCCAAAAGGATTCCGATTTTTTTCAGTTGTATTGAACAGTTGCAACCTGTTGTTCACAAGTATTCAATAGAGTTGAACTCCAGACAAAACTTATATTTTTTTTTTAATAAGGAAGGCTTGCTTAGAACCTTTCCAACAGTTTCCAAGTCAGGAAGTGTCAGCAAATCTCCTAAATGGGAACACAAACAGCAATAAAAACCTGACAGAGATCTTAAGCTGGGTATGCACTAGTAGAATTTAGAAAATAATTCAAATGAAAATTCTCAGAACATTCGATTGTCATTTGAAAGAATTTGTTTGCTTTTAACAAATCAAATTTAAAATGAATTGTCTTTACCAAATGGAAACCACATGCACGATTTGAAATTTGTACATTTGAAAAATGTTTCAATCGTGTTTCTTTTTTTTCCTGTTCAAAAACCTTTTATTTTATGAGTAAAGTTCTACTTAAACAATAGCTTAAATCTTCCTAACAAGGACACAGACAGCAAGAAAATTATATCTAAAATATTACTGCAGCTAAAAGAGTATTGTTGATTGCAAGCTCCTAAAAGTAGATAGTGATATTCCTCTTTAATACTGGCCTAAACGTATGCTCCTCAGCAGCTGTTTATGTTATCCAGGCAACCAAGTTATAGTACTGAGCCACTCATGACTTGCCTGTGCATAAGAAAGGTCACCTGGCAAACATACTGCTTAATATACAGTACATGGTATTTGGGAAAATGCTATCTAGCAGACAAAAATACTTTTCCCCCCTCTTTAAGACTTACCTAGATTATGTCAGTTGTCAGCTCAGTCCCAGATCCCCTTTTGGTTTCTTGTTTTTTCACTGTTCTCTGACCTTCCCCCAGCTTAGTGTCATGTACTTGTTCCTGGGCCAGGCAAGGACATCTGCCAAAACGTAGTCGTGTTGTAAGATTTTTGGCTCAGAAAGAAGAAAGGAGGAGGTCTTTTAGGGATCGAGGTTAACCAAGGCCCAAGGTTCTGAATTTGTTTTATTAGTGATCCAGTTGCTGCTGGTGCGAGGTTTCAATTTCAAAAAGGAAAATCCACACTAATATAAAATACAGGACTCAATTCACTAAGAATGAAATAGCGCATGATTATTGACTTTAAAATACAGTGCCTTGCAAAAGTATTCACCCCCTTGGCTTTGTACCTATTTTGCTACATTACAGCCTTTACTTCAATGTTTTTTTTAATCTGAATTATATGTGATGGATCAGAACACAATAGTCTAAATTGGTGAAGTAAAATTAGAAAAATATATACATAAAACTATTTTTCAGAAACTGATAATTGGCATGTGTGTATGTATTCATCCCCTTTGTTATGAAGCCCATAAAAAGCTCTGATACAACCAATTACCTTCAGAAGTCACATAATTAGTGAAAAGATGTCCACCTGTGTGCAATCCAAGTGTCACGTGATCTGTCATTACATATACACACCCTTTTTGAAAGGCCCCAGAGGCTGCAACACCTAAGCAAGAGGCACCACTAACCAAACACTGCCAAGGAACTCTCCAAACAAGTAAGGGATAATGTTGTTGAGCAGTACAAGTCAGGGTAAAAAAAAAAACCTAGGAGCATCGTCAAATCTATCATAACCAAATTAAAAAAACATGGAACAACAGCAAACCTGCCAAGAGACGGCCGCACACCAAAACTCACGGACCGGGCAAGGAGGGCATTAATCAGAGAGGCACCACAGAGACCCAAGGTAACCCTGGAGGAGATGCAGAGTTCCACAGCAGAGACTGGAGTATCTGTACATAGGATGACAATAAGCCGTACGCTCCATAGTGTTGGGCTTTATGGTAGAGTGGCCAGAAGAAAGCCATTACTTTCAGCAAAAGACAAAATGGCACGCTTTGAGTTTGCGAAATTCATGTGGGAGACTCCCAAAATGTATGGAGGAAGGTGCTCTGGTCTGATGAGACTAAAATTTAACTTTTTGGCCATCAAATAAAACGCTATGTCTGGCGCAAACCCACCACATCACATCACCCAAAGAACACCATCCCCACAGTGAAACATGGTGGTGGCAGCATCACGCTGTGGGGATGTTTTTCAGCAGTTGGGATGGGGAAACTGGTCAAAATTGAGGGAAAGATGGATGGTGCTAAATACAGGGATATTCTTGAGCAAAACCTGTACCACTCTGTGTATGATTTGAGGCTAGGACGGAGGTTCACCTTCCAGCAGGACAATGACCCCAAACACACTGCTAAAGCAACACTTGAGTGGTTTAAGGGGAAACATGTAAATGTGTTGGAATGGCCTAGTCAAAGCCCAGACCTCAATCCAATACAAAATCTGTGGTCAGACTTAAAGATTGCTGTTCACAAGCGCAAACCATCCAACTTGAAGGAGCTAGAGCAGTTTTGCAAGGAGAAATGGGCAAAAATCTCAGTGGTAAGATGTGGCAAACTCAGAGACTTATCCAAAGCGACTCGGAGCTGTGATAGACACAAATGGTGGCTCTACAAAGTATTGACTTTAGGGGGGTGAATAATTATGCAGATTGACTTTTTCAGTTTTTTTTTTTTTTGTCCTATTTGTTTTTGTTTGTTTGTTTTTATTATTATTGTGAAGCAAACATCTTCACAATAATAATAAAAACAAACAAAAAAAAAAAACATCTTCAAAGTTGTGGGCATGTTCTGTAAATTAAATGATGCAAATCCTCAAACAATCCATGTTAATTACAGGTTGTGAGGCAACAAAAAACAAAATGTTTTATTTTGTGGTATTTAATGTGTTTTTTTGCATGTTTTTTTTTTACCGCAGACCAGATCTCCGGCTGCAGTGGGAAATGAAACATTTAGCAGCTACATACCACTGCTGAATGTTGCACTTTAGCTCAGGGATGCTGGTTGTTAAAGCAGATCTTCACTGCATCTGAGCACCACAAGCCAAAAACATAATATTCTAAGCAAACTCCCATGTCTCCATGCTTTATTTTGCAGAGAAATCACTTTGAAAAACACTCCCTAGCATTTCTGGCCATGGCAATTTTGAGTAAGGGCAGATGATTCAAGCGGAAGTAAACCCATCAATTTAACAGTCTAAAAAAAAAAAAGGCATGCCGTGAATGCTAACTGCACATTGGCTGTGCTCTCAACCAAACAGTCAAACCATCCAATGGCTGGTGTCATAACGGATCACATGTGCAGCACTGTGGCAGTTGAAGATTAAACAGAGGCAAAGATGGCAGCTTCCTTGGCTGAAAACGATAGGGGGGTTTACTTCCACTTTCATGTAGCATTTACTTCCTGGTATCCATCTGCCCCTAGCTTAAGCATGCATGCAGGAGGGTGTGCTTTGCTCAGAAAAGTCCTCCCCCTCTCCTCCCCTTCTAAAGACCCCTCATTTGCCTAGACAAGAAACCAGAAGGTAACTGTAGAAATGTAAAAAAAATGTTCAACACAAATAAATATGGTATACTTTCATATTTACTAATAGGGATGTTACTACGTACCTCGTGGTAGAGTGATATGCAGAGGGAGGCCTCTCTTACACCTGACTTGATGGTGGAGTAAACAGGAGGCACGGGAGTGCAGAGTCGCACGAGTGCCTGGCAGAGTTGCTAGCAGTGGAGCTGAACCAGAACTGATGGTAGAGCCGGGATGGGACCAGGAACAACTGTCAGGCTGGAGACTGGAGCTCAGGCAGGTGCAGGCAGGCTGGTTGGAGACACTGGTAAGCAAGTCCAGAACAGACGTGGATACAGGAGCAGAATCAGCTGCAGGCAGGTTTGGCAACAGGCTGGCAGCAAGGTAGCCAAAGGAGCAGGCAGGAGTGTAGTCAAAGGCAAGCCGAGGTCGGGTTCAGGCAGATAGCAGGAATAGTCGGGGACAAGCCAGGTAGGTCAACTGGAACAGGTACAGGCAAATGGATATCAGAAATCACAGGGAACGCTGTAGACCAGACAGCACTGAGCCTGGGGAATAAGTCAGTTTAAATAGTCTGACTGGCATTGTCACGTACCTGGTGATGGAGTCTGATATGCAGAGGGAGGCCTTACTTACACCTCTGACTCGAGGCCCCTGATAGAGAAAAACAGGAGGTGTGGGAGTGCAGAGTTGCATGAGTGCCTGGCAGAGTTGTTAGCAGAAGAGCTGGACCAGAATTGATGGTGGAGCTGGAATAGAACCTGGAATAGCTGTCAGGCTGGAGACTGGAGCTCAGGCAGGTGCAGGCAGGCAGGCAGACTGGAAGTGCAGGTACACGAGTCCAGAGCAGACGGGATACAGGAACAAAGTCATGTACAGGCAGGTTCGGCAACAGGCTGGCAGCAAAGTAGCAGAAGGAGCAGGCAGGAACGTAGTCAAGACAATCCGGGTAGGCCTACTGGAACAGGTACAGGCAAACGGTCATCAGGAATCACAGGGAATGCTGTAGACCAGACAGCACTAATCCAGGGGAATGAGTCTGTTTAAATAGCCTGTTAGCGACAAGAACTGTCACAGGGCGCGCGTGTGCCCAATCGGGCCAACTTTAAAGGATGGGATCTCTTGAATGCCTGAACAAGTCTACTGGCGTGAACATTATCTTCGGGTTACCATGAATTCTTCTCCGGATCATACCCTTTCCATTTAACAAGATACTGAATTTGATTTCTTCTTTTCTTACAGGCCAGAATTGCCTCGACTTCTAATTCCTCTGCCCCATCGACTAATACTGGCTCAGGTGGACCGGTCCGGAAATGGATCAGGGATCACAGGTTTTAATAAAGCCACGTGGAAGACAGGCTGTACTCTAAAACAGTCCGGCAGTTCCATAGGCCACATCGTTGATCCTCCTCTTTACCGGAAAGGGCCCCATGAATTTAGGACCTAATTTTCTAGAAGGGCATGCTAGTTTCAGATTCAGCCAAACCCGATCACCAGGTTCCAGCATTAGCTCTCCTTGTCTCTTTTTTATCAAAGACCTTCTTGTTATATTCTTGTGTTTTAGCCATTGTTCTTTGTAACAGTTTGTTGTAGGTATTAAAGAAGTTTACAGTTTCAAGAACGGCTGGTACTGAACATTCTAGGAAGCTACTGGTCAGAAATGATGGGTTAAATACGTAGTTAGAAAAGAATGAAGATTGTTTTGTGGCAAAGTGAGTGGAGTTGTTATAAGTGAATTCCGCTAAGGGGAGCAATGCAGCCCAGTCATCTTGCAAAAATGAGCAGAAGCAGCGTAAATATTGCTCAAGAGTCTGGTTGGTTCTCTCCGTTTGCCCATTCATTTGGGCATGATATGTGGAAGAGAAGGACAACTCAATTCCTAGGGTTTCACATAGTGCCCTCCAGAACCTTGAGGTAAACTGTACCCCTCGGTCTGATACAATGTTTGCAGGAACTCCCTGGGGTCCAATAATTTCCTTAGTAAAAATTTGAGCTGTTTTCAGGGCAGATGGTGTGCCTTTTATTGGCAGGAAGTGTGCCATCTTGAAATATTCCTCCATTGTCTTTCTGGGACAGATCGTGGTTTCAGCAAGCCACATGCCTTAGTTTTATTCTTGTTTCCGTATACATGTGGTACAGAACTCCACATAACGTTTACAGTCATTTTCAACTTGAGGCCACCAGAATGTGCGTTGCACAAGTTTAGTAGTTTTACTGACCCCAAAATATCCGGCTAACATGTGGTCATGACATAACCCCAAGATAGGAACACGTAGTTTTTCTGGCACAGATATTTTGTCCTTGGGCCACAGCTGACCATCCCTGGCCTGCAGGGTTATTCCCAGAGGCATAGAGACATTCACAGAATTAATTTGTGAAAGTAGGTCTCCCTGAAGTAAAAAAGTTCCCTGAAGACAGGATAGTATCGGGTGATGCAGTTTCTTCGGATTCACTGAACATGCGGGAGAGCACGTCAGGTTTTGTGTTCTTTGACCCCGGTCTGTAAGTTATATGGAAAGAGAACCTGGAAAAGAAGAGTGCCCATCTGGCCTGGCGTGGTTTGAGTCTCTTTACTGTCCTGGTATTCCAGATTATTATGATCCGTATAGATCAAGATAGGGTGTGCCGCTCCTTCCAAGAGGTATCTCCACTCCTCCAGTGCAGCTTTGATGGCCAAAAGTTCACGGTCCCCAAAATCATAATTTCTGAGGTTGACAATTTGTGGGAAAAGAAAGTGACTGGATGCAACAGGGCCTTGGGCTCCTGTCTCTGGGATAGTACTGCCCGACTTGTTTCTGAAGCATCTACTTCCAACACGCAAGGCAAGGCTGGGTCAGGGTGCTTTAGAACTGATGCGGATGTAAACAGCTTCTTGAGAGTCTCAAAAGCATTTTGAGATTCGGGGGACCATCGAAACTCGATGCATGGCTTGCCAGTCAGTTGCGTGATAGGGGATATTATGGCTGAAAAGCCCCTGATGAACTTCCGATAGAAGTTCGCAAATCCGACAAAGTGTTGAATGCCTTTCTTGTCCACTGGGGCTGGCCAATCCAGAATGGCAGTTCCATTTTGCCACCTTCTGTAGAGATAATCAGTCCCAAAAAGTGGATGCTTTGTTGCTGAAATTCGCACTTCTCAGGTTTTGCGTATAGATTGTGTTGTCATAGTCTGCCCAGCACATTTCTGACATGCCTGCGATGATTATCAAGAGAAGAAGAAAAGATTAGGATATCGTCCAGATATACTACGACAATCAGGTCTAGGTAGTCTTGGAAAATGTCATTATTGAAGTGCTGGAATGTGGCTGGGGCATTGCACAGGCCAAATGGCATCACAAGATATTCAAAATGCCCGAATGAGGAGGAAGAGTCTCTGCCCTCTTTTTGCTGAACACATCTAAGAAGTCGTGATACACAGCTGGTACAGATAGACAAGTATCAGCTTCAAAGTCCAGGCATAGCAAGGATGACGGGTCACATGAGAGCTCCTGCAAGCAGTGTTGGAGGCAGTAAGGAGAATGGAACTTGACTTCCCCCGTGGCCCAGTTGATAAGAGGATTATGCACTTGAAGCCACGGCATACCAAGTATCACAGGAAACAGGGGAGATGCAATGGCTTCCAGGTGTAACAGTTCTTTATGATTATCAGCCATGATGACAGATAATGGTATAGTTTTGTCAGAAACCATGAAATCAGGCCGAGACAGAAGTACAGTTAAATCACACTTGTCTAATAATAAAAGTAAAAAGAACAAACATAATCAAACATAGCTAATGTTCAGTAACCGTAACGGACAGTCAGCCAAGCCAGAAGTCAGGGATCAATGTAGTGGAACATCAAGCAGGATCTGGAGCCAGAAGGGATGTCAGCAAAGCAAGTCTTGAACAGGATCGCAGGAGATAGTTTCTGTGATATTTGACCAAGGCGAAGGCAGAGCTCCTGTGGACCCGACGGCTTAAGTAGGCAGGACTGACGAGCAGGATATCGTCAAAGGCTGAGTAACTGTGGAGAGAGATGGGAGCTTGCAATTAGCCGACAGCTGAGTGGCCAGCTCAGAGAAGGAAGGGCTGAGCCCAGCCCTGACAGTTATACCACACACTTTCGGGCAGAGATTTCTTCATCCACATCGATCAATGTGAATGGAGGAATCTGTTAGGTTCTTTTTTCGTTCTCGTGTTGTATGTAAACAGCAATTACACCATGCATGTGAGGTATCACCGTGAACGTCAGATCGAGGTCAGTAATTCTAGCAGTAGACCTCCTCTGTAAATCGAAAGTGGTAACCTGTAAAGGCTTTTAGAAATGTATGTAGTTTGTCGCTGCTGCATGGGTGCCCGCAATTTTAAAACATGTCGTGTTTGGGATCTATGTACTTGGCCTAAGATCCTCTTATATTTTACCAAACATTTGGGCAATATAGTGTGTTTTTGTGCATTAAAATTCAAAAAAGTGTTTTTTACCCCAAAAAATTGCATTTGGAAAATCGCTGTGCAAATACTATGTGAAAAAATTGCAACACTCACCATTTGAATCCGTAGGGCCATATAAAATATATTAGGGCTGTTACTGATTAAAATTTTCGTGTTCGATTAATCGATTTTTTTTTTTAAATCGGTTAATTTACTAATTTCGATAAATTATAACGCACATACATCCAACTACTTTTACCTGATCTCCTTGCATTGCAACTCTGCATTAGTCAGTGGTAAATGTGGTATACACTATATACTATCAACCGACACTAGTTAGTTTCCACAATCCATGACTTAACTTCACAGTTCACACAAATACGTTTTAAATTCAAACTGTAGCACTGACGTAAGTAATTTTTTTTTCCACAGTAGCGTGACAATCCCTCCACCTCCGGTCAAACTCTCACCTTATGGCATAGACCCCTGTGCAAACAGGTGGTCATGCAAGCGGGTATCAAAAGGGTTAACACGGACCATAAACTTTTCTCACGTCTCCTTAGATCTCAGCAAGGACGCCAGGTCATGGGTAGAAAAAAAAGATCTAAGTGCTCTTCGCTTAAGTATAAGATAAAATTTTTGTGTTCAAACACAAACTACTCACATAAAGATGATAAAAACACAGCATGTAAAGCCAACAATCGGCAGCAGCGGGTGACGTCCTGCGTAGCTCCTCCCCCGTACGTGTTACGTTTAATCAGAACTTCAACAGACTCCTCCCCCTTCCCTTCGTTTGCAGACGGAGGCACTTGGGGAAGGGGGAGGAGTCCGTGACGTCGATGTCCGTGACGTCACCGGATCTCCGACGGAACTCCCTAAGCGGGCGGAGAATACAGATCAAGATAACTTTGATCGATCAAAAGAATTAAAGATTTTCAAGGAATTAATCTTTAATTTTCACAGCCCTAATATATATATAAATAATTTTGAGGGTTCAAAGTAATTTTTTTTTTTACACAAAGTTGTCACTAAATTATATATTGCTCACACATGCCATGGCTATATGCGGAATTACACCCCAAAATACATTCTGCTTCTTCTCCTGAGTACGAGGATACCACATGTGAGACTTTTTGGGAGCCTAGCCACATACTAGACCCTGAAAACCAATCACTGCCTTTATGCTTTCTAAGGGCGTAAATTGCTCATTTGACTTCCTCACTACCTATCACCGTTGCCAACACAACCCAAACTCCACCTAATGACCCATTTTCAGAAATTAGACTCCCCAAGCTATTTGCTAAGAGGCATGGTGAGAATTTTGCAGATCTCATTTGTTGCCACAATTTTTTGGAAGAATAAGAAAGAAAAAGGAAATTTTTTTTTTTCCAATTTTCAAAATTAACCTGCAAAAAAACAAACAAAACTGGGTGTGCAGAGGGGTGTCTGTAGTTAAAAACAACTCTACAGCTTTGATCAAAGTTGAATAATGCCCTTGCTATAGGTGTAGGGCATTTACATACCTCAGGGCCATCTTAAGAGCATTATAGGCCCCTGGGCAATACAGTGCACTGGGGCCCTGTCTACACGATCACGCACGAGAATAAAGATGCAAATTATCAATAAGGCTATATTTATTGGTACTTCCAACAAAATCAGTGTTTAAACATTAACACAACGTTTGGGCAATATAACACAAGCTTGAAAAGCAAGAAATTGAAAAACAAGAAATTACAGATTGAAATGGGACAGTGCAAAAGCACTAATTACTTCCTTGAACGAGTGGCAACTCTAAGATTGATATATAAGGGGGACACATAAGATATTACAGTCAAAACTTGGGGGTTCCAGGCACTAATAACTTTCACCACTAAATCATACAACTAAAAAAACTAAATAAATATATATAAATGTTCACACTCACACTCTGATGCTGATGGTGCTGCCTGGCAGGTGTTAATGCTGGCGTGTGTACTACTGCCTGGCTCATGTGAGACGCGGATGTGGGACAGGAAGCATGCGGCTGCAGTAGAGAGCAGAGCTGATGCTTCCTGTATCTGTCACAGGCGGAGTGCATTTCATATCACTCTGCCTGTGAAGAGCCGGAACTACACAGAAAGCATCGGCTCGGTTCTTCACAGTGGCAGCTGACTCACACTGCACACTGCCTGTGGCTGAGTCGCTAACTGATATGGGGACTGATCGCGCAGTACTCTGTCTCTGTGAGGGAGCCGCACCGCACAGCACTAGCACAATGCGGCAGCAAACTTTGTGACAACTGAATGATGAACCATACATCCCAACTTTTGAACTTCAGAATGCGGGAAACTTATGGGAAGAAGTGACCGACGGCGCGCTACGTGCACTGCGGAAAAAAGAGATTCTCACTGATGCATACAAAAACCCCAGCACGGTCATTTAAAAAAAATAAGAATAAAAAGCTTCCATTACAAATAATTTTGCATAAACTATGGAAGTGTGCGTGACACAAAGTGTGGAAGGATTCAGGAGTGCGTTATGTACAGAGTGCACGGCTCAGGAGAGTGCTAGGTACAGAGTGCAGAGTTCTGGAGTGTGTTATGCACAGGGTGCAGGGTTCTGGAGTTACATATAGAGTGCAGGGTTTGGGCGTGTGTTATGTACAGAGTGCAGGAGAGTGTTAGGCACAGTGCATGGTCCTGGAGTGCGTTACGGACAGAGTGCAAGGGTTCAAGAGCGCTAGGTACAGAGTGCAGTCATCCATCCACATCTCACTATTGCCCTTCTCCTCAACTATAACCTCTGAACCCCCCATCCCTACACACACACACACCACATACCACACACACATACATAACACACACACATAACACACACACACACACACATAACACACACATACCACACACCAAACACATACCACACACACACACATATACATACCACACACCAAACACATACCACACACACACACACACATACCACACATAACACACACATACCACACACACATACATAACACACACATACCACACACCAAACACATACCACACACACACATAACACACACATACCACACACACATACATAACACACACATACCACACACCAAACACATACATACCACACACATAACACACACATACCACACACACACATAACACACACATACCACACACACATACATAACACACACATACCACACACCAAACACATACCACACACACACATAACACACACATACCACACACCAAACACATACCACACACATACCACACACACACACATAACACACACATACCACACACACATACATAACACACACATACCACACACATAACACACACATACCACACACACATACATAACACACACATACCACACACATACCACACACCAAACACATACCACACACACATACATAAACACACACATACCACACACACACACATACCACACACCAAACACATACTACACACACATACCACACACACACACACACACCACACACACATACCACACATACACACACACATACCACACCACACACAACACAAAACACCACACACTTTTGTAAAACTAGCACCTTTCTGTAGATGTCTTCTATCCAGTGCAGCCACAGCTCCCTTCTCCTTTCAGTGCACTGGGTATTTTCAGCTCCTGGACTCCTGGAGCAGGAAGGAGATAAGGATTAGGGGGCAGCTCACCCCCCTCCTCGAACACGTTTCAGTCAGCCTTTAACTTGTCCCGACTCTAGTGCAGAGCAGAGAGGTTGTTGAAGGAGTCAAGCTGTTACTTTCACTTTCAACTAAAGAATCCAGGCTTCTGTGTTTAAAGGAAAGTGGGGATCTGCCTGTGAGTGCGGGGCTAATGGAGGCTGAAAAAACCCTGGGGGGAGAGGAATAGACAGCTGATCCTGACCCTCTGCAACTGCATGTATGAATGCCGGTGTCTGTCACCGGCTCTTGCGCTATGCACTGGTTTTGAGGGGCAGGTCCTGGTAGTAGTCCCACCCCTACCCGACATCACACTCTCATTTTGACAGGTCAAGTCTCTCATTGGGGCTGCACAGTGCACATCCAGCTGACTTGCTAGCCAATCCCTGGCTGTACTGGATGTGTATACTGCTGCAGGTCAATCCGGGACTGTTAGGAGGTATGATTAATGCTTGGCTGGGGTCACTGGGCAGGTGGGGCCCCCCAGGCAAGTGGGGCCCCCGGGCAACTGCCCAGCGTGCCCAATGGAAAAGACGGCCCTGACATACCTCATTAATCCTGACTGAATCCTGACTGAAAAACTCCCATCGATTGCATCATCCCTTGTTGCTAAAATACGCCCAGTTGTTACAGTTCACCTCCACCATCACAGAAGTGAGTTCTCAAATGCTGAACTCAGAGTTATGCCCGGTACACATGATGAGATTATCGGACAAATAATCGTCCATTTTTTTTGCATGCTAATCTCAGATCAAATCTGATGAGTTTACTAAATTGCTGAATCTGTCAACATATTATTGCTGACAGTTTCCCCCTTTGGAGATTTTCTCCCAATTTTCAGGTGGGAGGGAGCAGAGGGCGACTCTGATCAGTGTGCTTCTCCTTCATTTCCCAATTACAAGTGTAGACGGCCATTAGACCAGACTGCAATGCTTAACTAATACATTTTGCAGAAAAGTCTTTTTGGAAAAATAGGACTGTCTGGATCACAAAAATGAGCAAAACAGAATAGCAATGCTTTTGTCAGGCAAAACCATTCTCATAAAAAAGGTAAATAGCTTCCATTTTAAAGTTCTAAAATATCCTCTGTAGTGTGTAGTATATGTATGAGGAGGCAGCCATGTTTGTTCAGTGCAAACTATGTGGATTTCTCTTTAAGATGTTTTAAAAAAAAAAAAATATTATAATAAACATGTTATAGTTACCTAGACTGTGCAGTTGGTTTTGTACAGAGTAGCCCAGATTCTACTTTTCTCGGGTCCTTCCTTGCTGCCCCTGGCCCTTCCCTCCTATCGAGTGCCCCCACAGCCAGCAGCTTCCTATGGGGGGACTGGAGCCGAGTCACAGCTCACCGTGTCGATTCAGAAACGGAGCCCCGACTCGGCCCCCCTCTCGCCCCTGATTGGCAGACTGACTTTGATTTGCACCCGCATGAGCCAATGTCTCAGCCGATCAGGAGGAGTGTCTCGGATGGCTTAGACATTCGTGGACATCGCTGGAAAGAGATGAGGCTTAGGTAAGTAACTAGGGGTGCTGGGAAGGCTGCTACACAAAAAGGTTTTTTAACTTAATGCATAGAATGCATTAAGATAAAAACATTCTGCCTTTACAACTCCTTTAAAGGAAAAGCCATTAACAGTTATAGTTAGGTAGAAAAAAAAAAGACACAAGTTCAACAAAAAACATATAAAAACATTTATTGTATATAAAAAAAAAAGGAAAAAAATAAAAAACAGATAAAAAAAACATCTAGGATGCCGAATTAGAAATTTCATTGTAAGACTTCTCAATCAGTTTACGCATGCCTCTGTAGGCTGGATTTTCTTCCATCAGGACAAGTTCTTTTAAAACAGCATTGGGGTTCTTCAGCTTTTTCACTTTTTCCTGGAATGAAAAAAAGTTGGTTAGGTGGGGAGTGACAGATGGCTGAAATCCATAGTTATGGTGTTTAAAAACCCTGTAATGGGTCCTTGCAAATATCAAAACGTAAAAGCAGACAGTGCATCATCAATTTTATCAGTATGAAAACACATCGTTTCCTCCACTGGAAAACATATAATTTTTTCTGGCACAATCTACTACAGGCTGCAGTCTGCTGTTTACACTGCAGGTGGTGCTCAACCACAGCGACAATGCAGAGGGAAAGGAAGTCATGAGGAACAGGGTTTCTCTATGGTTTCCTGAGTCACTGGGGCAGCGATCCGATTGGAGGCTGGCCAACCATACGACTCTGGCAGCCATCTTAGGGGATGCAAAGTCTATTTAAAACGTTGTTAACCCAAAAAAAGAAGATCCTGCTCCTTTAACCGCTTCCCGACCGCGCCATGTACATATACGTGTGCAGAATGGCACGGGCAGGCAAAATCCCGTATATAAACGTGATTTTGCATTTGCCTGCCCATGGGTCACGTGCGCGCCGCCAGCGTCGCGCTTGCGACCCGGTCGGGAGCTCCGTGACCCCGGCCGTGGGACCAGCGGACCCGATCGCCGCTGGTGTCCCGCGATCAGGTCACAGAGCTGAAGAACGGGGAGAGGTTTCTGTAAACAAACCTCTCCCCGCGCTTCCTACACTGCCTGTCATTGATCGGCTGTTCCCGGTCATCGGGAAAGCCGATCAGTGACGTCAGACGTCAGCCCCGCCCCCTAATGTAAAAAAACACACACACACACACACACGTCACAGCCCATAACCCCTCCCCTCCCCCTAATGGTTAACCACTTCACTGCAACTGAAATTTATACAGGAATCAATGCATTTAAATAGCATTGATTGCTGTATAAATGACAATGGTCCCAAAAATGTGTCAAAAATGTCCGATTTGTGTCCGCCATAATGTCGCAGTCACAATAAAAATCGCTGATCACCGCCATTACTAGTAAAAAAAAAAAAAAAATATATTAATAAAAATGCTATAGAACTATCCCCTATTTTGTAAACGCTATAACTTTTGCGCAAACCAATCAATAATCGCTAATTGCGATTTTTTTTACCAAAAATATGTAGAAGAATACGTATCGGCCTAAACTGAGGAAAAAAAATGTTTTTTTATATATTTTTTTGGGGATATTTATTATAGCAAAAAATTTTGCATTGTTTTCTAAATTGTCGCTCTATTTTTGTTTATAGCGCAAAAAAGAAAAACCGCAGGGGCGATCAAATACCACCAAAAGAAAGCTCTATTTGTGGGAAAAAAAGGACGCCAATTTTGTTTGGGAGCCACGTTGCACGACCGCACAATTGTCAGTTAAAGCGACGCAGTGCCGAATCGCAAAAAGGGGCCTGGTCCTTTGGCTGCCAATTGGTCCGGGGCTGAAGTGGTTAAAGCATGTTATACAGCACAGTGCCTGTGCTTTGTCATTTGGCCCCCCGTAAAACCTGGAATATCTGGCTGATCATGACAGTTTTTACCCTCCCCTCTCTGTGCTGACTCCGATATATCAGGGCTGCTGAGCTCTGATACCGGAGTCAGCGTGCGTGTCTCCATCTTCCGCAGCACTGCTCTGTGTCTCATGTGTGCTCTCCTCCATCCCCTCTCTGACTGTGAGCTCCGTGTCTGCGCGCTCCCTCCTGTCCTGCTGCTCAAATTACATTTTTTTTTTTCATACAATCCTCTGTTTTTTTAATGTGACGATCTGTGCTCATTGAACGTGGTCTCTCTCTTCCCCCCCTCCTGACTGACGTCAGCGGGGGATCCTCCGGCCCCGCCCACTGCATCTGTCGGGCCAAGAGAGGCGGTGGGTCAATGAGTGCAAATCAGCACTCTGTAAACAATGTACATAGAGCATTATTTTTATAAAGCACAGTCACAGGGGGACATTACATACATAAACAGAGGATGGTGTAAAGTTACATTGGTTGGTTAACAACTACTTTAAAGACCCTGACCCCCTGGGCTTGGTGCGCTTTATACAAGTGGGTGATGTAGGGAAAGATACCCCGTTCTGTTAGGGACAGTACTAGCAGTAGGGAAAGGTTCCCCAATTTAGCTCCTAAGACCCTAACATCGTTCTTTAGGACACTTCATCTTCCTCTGACTTTGTCATTGGTTTCAACGTGCACCATGACAGCTGGGTCTTCCCCAGCCCCTCCCAGTAATCTGTCCACCAGATCCGTGATGTGACGAACCCGAGCGCCTGGTAGACAGCATACAGTTTGGCGCTTCAGGACTTTGTCACAGATTGCCCTCTGTCCTTCTATGAATTGAGTCCCCTACCACCAAAATCTGTCTATCCTTTCTCTTCGCTTCGCTTCCCCCCCACTGTCACTGGAGGAGTTCTTCCCACGGCAGCTAGGAGAGTCCCTCAGCTCCAGCAGTGCTGGTCCCTGACTGGTTTCACCAATGTCACTCAATGGAGCGTAGTTATTGGGATGCTCCAGCCCGTGGAGGGTCTTCTCAGTGCTGACAGTTGCTTCTCTAGATTCAGAACCTGGGCTTCCAGGAAAACAATGTGCTTACATTTTGCACAGCAGTATTCGCCCCTCGATCGGATGATCAAGGAATGCATACATGCCACAAGATGTACACTGAGTAGCATCTCCACACTATCTACCAATTTAATGAGGATTGGGGATTATACCCTGTCCAAATTACCTAACAACTAGCTTCCTGACACTAATACTCAACAAGACAATACACAGGTACTCACTGACCACGTGCACTCGCAGAATGATACGTCTGCGGATACAGCCTTGGGTCCAAGTGAGGGGCAAGTGAAAAATATGAGTCAGCCCTTGCCACCTGCAGTCAGTACCTGAAAATTAACCTTTGCCAAGTGACTCGGCTGGAAGCCAAGAGAATTGTCGCCCTTTGCGATCTAACCGCAGGCAACTTCCTGCTAGATATTCAGACTATGTTAAATTTTTTTTTTTATTATTGTTCCACCTTAACCTCCTTTATATTTTTATTGCATGGTTTGCTCTGGTTGTATTGAGATGCAGAGGACAGCATCTGCTAAAGAGTGAGGGGAGTGTAGGCATGTGTGGCCTGCTGTCTCAACTGCAGTTGGCGCTCAACCATAGCGACAATGCAGAGGGAGAGGAAGTCATGGGGAACAGGGTTCCTTTATGTTTTTCTGAGTCACCAAGTCAGCGATCCGATTGGATGCTGGCTGCCGCTGAAGATGTCTATGACGAAACGCATACGACGAAGCCACGCAATCACGCTGATACGTCACTTCCGGGAACACGGGCTGTAGGAGCGCAGCTGGAACGCAAACCGCTCGCCCACAGCGCTGGGTGCTTTTCTTTCCCTGGAAAGCGTATGTCTATGCCCCACTAAGCTGAACCACTTTACAAAGCATCAAGCAGGGGGTTTATCATATTGGCAACATTCCCTGCTTCTATAATTTTTTTAGTTTTTTTAGTTCATTTACTAATGTAGTAATTTTTTCTCGCTTTGCAAGCGATGTGTCTGTTCATTATTACTTTTTAACACTACACAGAACTTATTTACAATAAAGGTAGTTCTGTTTTTTTTTTAAAAGTAACGCACTATCAGAGTTTTTTTCTCTGTCTCCCCCTCCATGAGGATTAATTCCATTACACACCAGCACACTTGTAGTTCTTATACTACTTTGGTAATCCTGGCAGAGGAGCTATAGGATCTGGAGCTGAGACCCGGCCGGGGTGGAGTGTAAACTACGTGCCTGTAGCCCCTGCAGGGGTGCAGGGAGCTGGTGAGTGGGAAATCACTGGGGGGGAGCACCCAAGTCACCTGTATTTATCGTGAGCACAGAGAAGTCACCCGTTTTGTGGAACTACTAGCCTGGAGCTTCCGAACCTAACATCACATACGTTGGACTTTCCTTTTTCCTTCTATTGCTTCACACTGTATATGAGACTATTGCCTTATACCTTATATGAGACTGTGTCCGATACGCAGGAATATCAATACGCTTATGCTAGAGTCTGAAGATGATAATATCTAATCTTTGAACGCCACTTGATCACACATGCTGCCCTATTATATCTTTTATTTGTATACACATATACGTACATATAGTTATGTTTTTTGTGGTGATACTATATACGCCTTTTTAAGCACGCACATGGATGTATACATATATGCACGATTATAATACAGGTTCATTACTGCCAGCACTAACTATAGCCCTGTGAGTGGTGGAGACCTCTGTGGTGTATGGTGATTATTGCCAATATATGGTATATCATTATACCCTGGGGAGTCTTTTTATTAAATTTGTGCATAAGATACAGGTTTGTGAGACTGATGCTAGTCCACATGGATTATGTAAGGCACGAACATTTTTTACTTTATACCACCTATGGTACACATTTCTTTTGATATAGATACTATTTTTGTGTTTAGAGACACTGGTTTGATTTAATAATATTTACGTTACCACTTCGTGCACTGTATCATTTGACTTGGCAGACATAGTGCAAAGTACCAGTGCTCACTAGCACAGCAGATCCTTATTAGTTGGCTTAGGCATGCATTAAGCCTTAGGTGGTTTGTCTATGTGTGTATGGTAGATTTTATATGCACATGAGTGCATGCACATACGTATGTACACATAGATATAGATTCTCTATTGACTCGTGTTATAGGTAGCGCCTGACCTCAGTACCAATTAACATGTAACTATGGTGGCCATCTTAAGGGAGGCAGAGTCTATTTAAGACCCGGACCCCTGGGTTTGGCATGCCTTATGCAAGTGGGTAGCATAGGGAAAGGTGTCCAGTCTGTTAGGAACAGTACTAGCGGTAAGGAAAGGTTCCTGGTTCACAACCTCTCTGGGTCTCTGCCTGCTTTAATTCGACCAGGCCGCATTCTGCCCCTCTCTACAGGTACTATCAGTTCTGCTGAAACCTGCTTCATACACGCTGTTGGAACTATGAGTGTTCTCGACCCTTAATGTCAGGAACAAAAATGAAATACATTGCAGATTACCAGTCTATAGATGTGGTGACGACATTAGCTTTCTTTTTTTCCCCCTTGTTTTAACCTGGTGATTCTGTCAGTAACACACTTCCTGTCCTAGAGTGACAACACTCACCAAAGTGTATCCATGGAAAAGCAGCATGGTCACTAAAGGACAGAGTTGCAAATACCTCCCTCTCTCGATAACAGAGAGGATGGGTTCTGTAGTCCTCAGAGATACTGTAGCTGGGAATAATGTAATTGATAAGAATACCATGCAGGCAGAGAGCACAGGAAATTATTAGCTCACATTAGTTTGTATAAAGTACATTGGTGAATGGTGTATTTAAAAAGAGTATAATGGTATATTAAAGAAATAAAAAAAAAAGCATTTGAAATCTCTACCATGACAACTTTCCCTTAATTTTGGGGAGATCTCAATTTACTTCCTGCTGTGCCTCTCGAGAAAGAATTATAGGAAATCTCACGGTCAGGGAAGTGGATGTAAAACAAAAACAAACAAAAAAACAAACAAACAATCAAATTTTTTTTTAGCTAGAGTTTCACTTTAAATATAAAAAAAAAAAAATAAAAAACAAAAAAAAAAACACTTACTTGGAATGGGACAGCCATAAAAGTAGCTTTTGGAAGCGGCAAGGAGTCTGAATTTGTGACATCGCCCTGTAAAAGGAACACACATTCGTATAAGAGTCAGCACATGCAATGAGCCTACAGTATATCAATGACAAACTACCGGCAGGAAATGGTGGCACACACCAGGGTTTGAGCATCCTCTGCCGCTTGCTGTGTCAAGGACTCAAGCTTCTCTTCTAAGGCCTTTGCAGACTCCTCTATGGCATAGGATTCCTCCACGCCCTTTTCAACGTCATTCTAAAGAACCAAAAAATAATAAATTTAGGTTACAGATTCTGATACTTCAATATTAGTCCTATGAAGGTAAACAATGTTTTTATTATTTTTTAAAAGGTCTATATAAGTGATATTTTCTTTTGTTTCAAATATTTACTATTAAATTCATACTGTGTGTATACGGTAGAACACTGTTTGCAGGACATGGTAGGTTGCATAGTAAGAAAAGCCCAGCAAAAGCACATATACTGACTGCCCTTACAGACAAGTGATTTCGACAGCACAATCTCTAATGGGGGGTGTCAATCCTCAGGGCCAGTTCACATTGTGCAATTCCTATGCGATCCTGTGTGGAGCGTTTTGACAACCTATTCATATGAATGGGCTGCAAAGCACACTGAACTGCGCAACAAGTAGTGCATGCACTACTTTTAAAAACACACTGCACGGTACTGCAGTACCATGTGATTTGGTGCTCACAAACGCACTACATTTGGTGTGGCGTTAACAATACATTGGCACTTGGATGCAGATCGCAAGGGCAGATCGTTCACCTGTGGTGCAGGAAACACGCACTGATTGTACCTTTCCCACACTGCGCTCTGATATGAACCAACCCTTAATGAGCTGTGTGTATAATCTGCACTCATCACTAGCTGTGATAAATATTAAATATTTAGAGTGGAATCCCTGAAAGATCTCACTTTCAGCTTAGAATGGAGTGGCTTTGGCTTTTTAAAAAAATAAAAAGACCCTGCATTAATGGGATTTTTGGTTTACCTGTAAAATCATTTTACATAGTTATGTAGCTACATAATCAGGTTGAAAAAAAAAAAAAAGACACAAATCCATCTAGTTCAAACAATAGAAAATAAAGCAGACAATACTATACCCACAGTTGATCCAGAGGAAGGCAAGAAACCCAGTAAATCTTGATCCAATTTGCTTCAGCTAAAACAAATTCCCTCTTAAACCCACAGGAAGCAATCAGATAGAATACCGACCGAATAAAATTGTGCCAGTTGCAATTTTTGAATGAAATGTTGCATGATATTTGTACTACCGTTAAATATATATATAATATATGTTATTTAAAAAAAAAAAAAAAAACAACAAACAAAAATGTTTTTCTGTTAATTATAAAAAAGGTGATGTTGCATTGAGTAAATAGGATACTATATCAAATATGACCAGACTCAAAACTGTGTGTGTTATTATTAAAAAGGCGGGTGTAAACAGACACAAGTCCGTTTACATCTGCTGCTCCATAGAGGTGAATAGTAAGTCTGATTGGGTCAGACCAATCATGTGAAAGGGGCCTAAGGCTGCTTTCACACTGATGCGCTGCGATTTGCCCAAACTGCGGGTGCAGTTTTGAACCTGTGGATTTTCTGCAGGTTAGCTGCACTTTGCCGTAAACTTCTATTATATCCTGCAGGTGTGGCGCACTTTCTGAAGGCGCAACAAACCCGCAGGTAATAACAGATGTCTATGGCTCAATGCAGGTAACCCGCAGCTGCTCTGGATCAGTTTGAAAGCAGCCCAGTAATCACTGCAAAACAGATATATCCATATATACTGTGAATTTAGTAGTAAACTTACCTTTAATAACCATTTTCCATTCTGGTATCGCTGGCTGTTGCTGTCCCAGGTGGAGTGCATTTGGTATCACTCCGCATGTGACAGGAGTGGGTGCTATACAGGAAGCATTGGCTGATGTGGCTCTGCTCCACAGCCACATTTGCTTCCACTACCAGTGGCTTCATTCACAAAACTGCTGCTCTAAAATGGCGGGTCGGCAACCCGTGATCTGGGCTTGCCAACCTGCCATCTTAGAGCAGGAGGTCGAGGGCCACATCAGAGTGCTCCGCGGGCCACATGTGGCCCCCGGGCCACTGGTTGGGCACCCCTGATGTAAATGGTAGCATAGTGCAGGGGACAGGTTATTCTTGAGGAAACATCAGGTCTATAAAGATCCCAAATATCAGGCTCTGCACTCTGCCCAAACTGATCGAGCACAAACAAGGCCTGATCTTCGTTTACCCCCTTCCAGGTTCACACTACACAGGGGAGATAAGTGAATTGCTGATCTCCGGCTGCTCATTATCCTGATGTCTGTTTTGGAGGTTCTGGGCTCCCACAGGACACAGGTGAACCCGGGACACATGCCGGGGGTGAAGCTCAGATACAAGATGAACCATGATAAAGATCTATAAGTGCTGTAAAGCTGTCAAAATCACTGGCAGCAATAAGCCAGCAAAAAAAGCAAACCAAATTATAATAAAAGAGATGTAACAGGCAATAACGTTATGTCAACAAACTCACAGCCGCTATTTGTTTACATGTTTATTATCTACAGCATCGGACACTTATACATTCTGATTTTCACACTTACGTTCAAGGACTCCAAAATCTCCTGGTTATGTTCCAACTTGCGCTTTTCTTCTGCCAAGTCTTTTCTTACGTTTTTCAGGTTTTCCATTTGGATGGATGGAAATTTCAGTTTCTTATAGTGCTGCAGCAGCCTAAAGACCATAAAAGGGAGACTCTATATTTTAATTTTTTTTCTAGAGGCAGACATTAAAATACATAGCCTGGGAAGCTACTGGCCATTTTCATTGAGCAAGTTTGTTTTTGCATATAAGCTATAATCGGGATTCAGTTTTATACTGGGTTTTGCAAACGTGCCCTCTAGTGGATGGCTGGATAACATGTCCCCTTGTTGAATAACTGCTGAGATAAAATTAAAGTATCAGTACACCTAAAACTGACTTATCACAATTGGTAAGATCTGTGTGCGGATCCCCAAGCTCTGCACACCTGCTGTACCCTTTATGATGGGTTACAACCATCCCTGCTAGATTTATATTTTACATTATGGAGAAGAAACATCCAGAAGAACGTCCAAACTTTCCAGCTGGACTGGAACAGAACTGGGAATTATGACAGGGAGGTCATGTTGGGTGTATTCAAGACATAAAAAGCCATGAGGTGGCTCAGTGGATTAGAATCCACATATTACTAAAATATCAAATTTTGGGTAGACCTTTCAACTCCACTCACATTACATTTTTTGTATAAGATGGGAAAAATATTAAAGTAGAACTATGGTCTTCCGATATATTTAAAAAACAAAAAAAACAACATGATGTGCTTATTTATCCACTTGCCCACTTGGCACTTATACCACTTTCCTAACCAGGCCAATTTTCAGCTTTCAGTGCTGTCACGCTTTGAATGACATTTACTCATGCAACATTGTACCCATATTAGAGCTGCACGATTAATCGAGAGGAGATCGCGATTTCGATTCACCCCCCCCCGCACGATCTCCACGCTGGATGACCCGCGATTTTAGTTTATCTCCGCCGGTTCCACGCAACCAGCGTGGAACGCAAATGGCGGCTATTGGAACTGACGTCAGCAACCGGAACTGACGTCAGTCATCAGCGCTGTGTCAAAATCTTTTCCCCCTGGCTCTCGGCTCTGATCGGAACTCCGCCTCTCCAGTCCTCTGCACTGCCGCTCCTCCTCCTCTAGCCCGAATGCAAATCATGCTTCTACCGCCCCCGCCCCTGTGCGCGTCCCGTGTACAATATTACATGTGTGTGTGGAAGGACTAGTAATCTTGTACAGGGGACGCGCACGGGGGCGGGGACGGTAGAAGCATGATTTGCATTCGGGCTAGAGGATGAGGAGCGGCAGTGGAGAGGCGGAGTTCCGATCAGAGCTGAGAGCCAGGGGGGGGAACAGATTTCGACGGGGAAACGATTTTCGGCACAACACTGGGCTGTGTGTCATATATGTGTGTGATCCATCATATGTGTGTTACTGCAGAGACATGACGTCACAGGACACGTCATACGTATAGAACCCTTCATGTCTGCAGCACTCTGATCTCTACTGCAACCTGTCATCACCCTACATGGGGGGGGGGGGTGGGGTGGGGTATGAGTGCTACATAATAATAATATAACATTCTATATCTGATCTCTGCAATTCTCTAATACAATGACACCTATACAGCTCTCTGATCTCTACTGCAACCGGTGTTGTGCCGAACCACTCTCGGCACAACACTGGACAGTCCCCTCCAGCCGGTACGTTCGGTGCTGGAACATCGGCCATGGCAGCGGAGCGCCCAGCCTTCGTCCAGATAATCTACAGGTGTGCTGCACAATGCCTTATTATTATGACAATTCCAATCATTGTATGGAGTCCGTCCCTGGACAAAGCAGCATGCAAACAGTCCTCATTGTAGTGTAACAGTGCAGATAGACAGGTCATAGTCCTATGAAGAGGTCCTGATTTCCTGGGAGCCGTGAAAACCCATGGCAGTGTCCCCACAAATATCCACTTCCTGAATGTTCTACCCACATCTATCAATCTCTATACACTGATATCCTATATTATAATGAATATTACCCACCACAGTCTGTCTGAGTCCACTTGCTAGTGCTACCGTACCCATATTATGAATGTTACCACAGTCAGCTACCCAGAGTCTATTTTTTGAGAATCGTGAGAGAATCGTGATCTTCATTCTAAGCAAAAGAATCGCGATTCTCATTTTTGCCAGAATCGTGCAGCTCTAACCCATGTTACTTTTTTGTCCTTTTTTTTTTTCTCTACAAAAATAGATATTAATGCTTCTTTGTTTCTGTTATAAAATTTTAAGTGGGGTTTCCCCTCAAGATCCTCAGAGCACAAGTCGTATCAGTTAAGATTATGATCCCGACTTCCATTCAAATCAATGGGCTAAAATCATGCCGACCAAGTCGGACCAAATTAGTGTAGGAAGCATTTTAAAAATGTATTTGTTTCTGTTCTAAAATTTTGTAAATCAGTACGTTTTTTCATTCACTGATAGGCACTGATGAGGCGCTAATATGCAGCACTGATGGGAATTCATAGGTGGCACAGAAAGGCAGCAGTGATTGGCATTTATAGGTGACACTGATGGGCTGCACTGATGAAGAGGCGCTGGCAGGCATCTATAATGGGCACCGATTGGCACTTCTAATGGGCACCAATTGGAATTCCTGGTGGTCATGGGTGGGCATCCCCAGTCGGTCTGCGCAGACCCCCCTGTCAGGAAAGCAGCCGATCGGCTTTCCTCTACTCGCGTCTGTGCGAGTGGAAGAAAAGCCGATAAACGTCTGTTCCTGTTTACATTGTGATCTGCTGTGATTGGACACAGCTGATTACATGGTAAAGAGCCTACGTCAGAGGCTCTTTACCGAGATTAGAGCTGCGGTGTGTCAGACTGACACCACAACAAAGATCGCGGCTTATCCTGCTGGACGTCATATGACATCCAGTCAGGATAACGTAACCACTTTCCGGCCGTCTTTCTGCTATATGGGCGGAAAGTGGTTAAGAAGGCTCTCATAGGGAACCATTGATTTTGACATGTCATGCGACTTGTGCTCTTGAAGTCGGAGCGCATTTCGGACCAGTGGGAACCGCCCCTGGTTGTCAAAACTTAATTGGACAAGCTGAAGTTAGAAGCTGACTGGCTACCATGCACAGCTGCACCAGATTCTGAGTGCACTAGTTTTAGTAAATCTGACCCATAGAGTCTCTTTAGCTACAATGAATATTACTAGATGGCTTACCTTTTCTTAAGACCAGCAAGTTCAGCTTGGACATTTTCAAAATCAACAATTCTTTTTGCGCTTAAGACTGACCTGGTAAAATTCAAACAAAGAAAGCTAGCAAATAAAATGAACGGTAAAAAAAGGATAAGGAAGGATACAGAAGGTGGAGGAGCTTACGATCTATCAGGGTTCAACCACTTGCCTAGTGGGCACTTTTACTTTCATTGCTGTCACACTTTGAATAATAATTGCGTGGTCATGCAGCACTGAACTATATGAAATTTTTATCATTTTTTCACACAAATAGAGCTTTCTTTTGGCGTATTTAATCACCTCTGGGTTTTAATTTTTTGCTAAACAAATGGAAAAAGACCGAACATTCTGAAATGTAGTTTGTTAATAAATTAGTTCTCATTTGCTGATGTGCGCTAAGGCTGCACTGATGATGTGGCACTGTTGGGCACTGATGAGGCTACACTAACAGGCGACATTGATGGGCTCTGATAGATACTGATAGGCAGCACTAATAGGTGACACTGATAAGAAGGCACTGATTGGCAGCACTGGTGGGGCTGCACTGATAATCAGGACACTGAAGGAGAATTCAACATAATGTATACAAGAAACCAGTTACTTTTGGGTGGACTAGCCCCTCAAAAATTATACATTTTGAGAACTGGTACAATAAAAAAACCCTCATAACACATACTGTTGGTGTTATTACTGACCTTCTGAAAGAGGGTCTGCATGAAAAATTCAGGCAACTAGAATTTCCAGTAGTGAGACATCAGTAACAACAACTGCCAATTCCAGCAAACAGATATGGGGAAAAGGGTGATCTGGTCAGTGCACAAATTGGGCCATTTTGGATAGTTTCCTCCACTTTAAGCTAGTGCTTAAGGTGTTCACAGGTTCCTCTCTCTTTCTGCCCCCTAACATAAGCATTCAAGCAACCCGAGTGATTATATTTCAATTCAGGCAGTACCGAAAGATACATTTTCGGAAAGTGAGACAGTGCCTGCTCGTCAAACAACCCACTCATGTGTATCCCCTTTCGATGTAAAACAGTGATACAGAATTACTCACAGCTCAGCAACATTCATCAAATTCTCAATGTACTGCACTGTATCTGATGAGATCAGCTTTTGAACTTTCTCCTTTGGCAGGTTAACAGTTTTGCTCACCCCGCTTTCAAGACCTGTGTGAAATATACATAAAATTAACATCGCCAAGAATAACTTGTAGCTACAGTGGCCACTTCAAGGGTCACTTAACAAGAAAAGCTTTAAGTAAATGCAGTTTGGAAAATCCTCAGTTTTGTATTTACTTGCAAATAAGTCAAAGCAGAAAATAATGGGGTTTTTGGTTTACCCGTTAAACCCTTTTCTTGGAATACATCGCAGGACACAAGGTATTTTCATATCTATTACGATAGGGTTATGTTGTCACCTTTAAGTGATTAGACACTTGCAAGAAAAAAAATAATAATCGATTCCATCTATCTCAATCAGGAAACACCCTTCTAGGCATAACCTCCTGGATCTAGGTAAGACTTCAGTTTTTGTAGCAAGCCATGAACCACAAAAGAAGAGGGGCAAGATCCCGGTGTCCTGTGAAGTACCCAAAGAAAATGATTTTACAGGTAAAGAAAAAATCCCACAATCATACATCCCTTGAGACATATCCATTATGAATGGGATGTCCCAACACACTGAATATAAGGGAGAGGGCAACAAAGTATCAAACAAAGACCCGGTAGAAGCCTTACAAACTTGAGCCATCAAAATAGGATGATGAATAGCCCAGCAAGCACCAACATGTCTGGTAGAATGAGCCGCCACTGAAAACAGTCCCTTTAGACCATAAGCTTGAGAAATAAGCTGATCAAGATAATGGTCAATTTGAAAGCTGCATGACGCTTCGAGTCTTCTAGAAGCAAAGAGGAAATCCAACTGACAAATTGAAGTAGAAATTAGTTGATAGCACAAACCACATCCAAGGTATGATGGACCTTGTGCCCTGGTTTTTAGAGAAAAAAGGCAAGACACTATTCCTGGTAGAGATGGAATGAAGAAACCACCTTAGATAAGGATGACGAAGGCCTTAGAACCAGTTTTTCAGGGAGGAGCAACAGAAATGGTTCCTTCCGGGGGAAAAGGCAGTCAATTCTGAAACTCTCCAAGCTAAAGTAATGGCAATCAGAAAAATCACCTTCCAAGTCAGAGAAACTAAAGGAATATCCTGGATGGGTACAAATGGAGATATCAGCAATACAGAACGTACCAAGTTGAGGTTCCACAGAGCCAACCGAATCATAACTATTGGAACAATATGTGTGCTGCCTTGCTCACACACACCAAGGAAGGAGTAGCAATGGGTCTCTAAAAAATGACTGCCAAGGCTGAAATCTGACCCTTGATCGTACTCAAGGCCAATCCCAGATCAACTTCAGACTGCTGAAATGCTAGGATGCCACCCATGACATACTAGTGAGGACGAAATCCCCTAGCTTCACACAAAGAAAAATAAGATTTCCACATTTTGTGTTAAATCTTCCTTGAAGTCCCCTTCCTAGCCTTCAGCAGGGTAGAAATAACAGAATCAAAGTCTCCCCAGGAATTCCTTCCACTTAAATCCTGCAAATCGGAAGAAGTAGAGGCTGTAACAACGGCCTGGAGAGGAACCTGTCCAACTTTGCACTGAACCTGGATGCCATAAGATCCAAATCTGGGGTTCCCTACCACTGGCAGAGTTCCTTGAACACCTCTGGATGAGGGGCTTACTCCCCTGGAAAAAGTTGGTAAGTTTTGAAAATCTGCCTGCTAATTTTTCACTCCTAAAATATGGACAGAGCGGGGACATGAAGTTCCACCCAGGAATACACCCAATTTCTGGTGCCTTCTCGATTTATGTACACCACCGTGGTGTTGTCCTTCTGTACCCTTACATGAAAGCCATTGAGCTGCACCAATCAATGCAGCAGGGTAAGATGAATCGCCCTCAGGGGATCCACCAGTCCAGAGACAGTCTTTTGCTGGGGAGTAACAGCATCAGGCAATTCCAATGACTGTGACCTCCTGCCCCATAATGCCAAGACATTCCTTTGGAGGAGCTTACAATGAAACTAGGTAAAAGGCACTGCCTCGAAAGAGGTTACCATCTTACCCAGGACTTACAAAAGTGATTCAAGGAATTTGTCAGAGTCTTGAGCAAGTCTTCATAATTTCTCAGATCAAGAGTTGAGACTAATGCAAACTTCTGCAAATTCAGAACCCATCCAAACCTCTCCAGAGTGTGCACCTTGTGAGACACATTGGACACCAATAGCAAAGTGGATTGTTCCCTCAGAAGTAAATAATTCAGGTACCCTTAAACAGAAATACCCAGGGTACACAGGAACCCCTGGACTGGGACCAAACAAACAATATGGGAGCTGTGGACAGGGAAAACAGCAGGGCCAAAAAACTGTGGTAGTCCTACACCATGAACTGCAGAAACCTTTTGTGAAGGGGAAAGACTGTAACATGCAGATAAGCATCCTTAATATTCACTGATGCCCAAGGCCTGAGATTTGTGAAATAAATGCTTCATGAAGTAGAAAGAGGGACTTGAATCAAAAGGTTAGCCTTCTTCTTAAGGAATAACTGTTACCCACAGCCACCTTCTGGAGGTAATAATTCAAAGCAGGACCAAACAAATGTTCCCCTTGAAAAGTTAAACATTTCACATGCTACCCGCAGGGTAATTCTGCGGACCAACACTTCAGCCATAAAATTATGCGTATGTGTACTGACTGGGACCCCAAGAAAACATTTAATTGGAATCCTTGAAGGTGTCAATTGAGAAGCAAAGAGCACATGGGAAATCCTCCAGGTTTCTGCTCGTTTCAGTATCTCCACACAGTATCAGGATCTCTCTCTCTCATCATGTGATGTGCCCAAACTTTAAAAGAGATGTGTTTTTTTTTTTAAGAATCATACTTGCCTAGGTGGATGCAGCATTGGTCCGATGCTGCATCTGTCCCCCTCGCGCCTAACACTGGAGAGCCAAGCGATCGAACACCGCTGATCAATCGGTTCTCACAGCTTCCTGAGCAGAGAGCTGCAGACTGTTAGTCAACAGCTCTCTGCTCTGCCCCCCACCCCCCTCTCCCCGTGCTCACTGGAGTGCTGGCTGTGGAGGGGGCGGGAGCAGCCAGCTGAACCAGGTGCTGGTTTAGGCATGTGGGCAGATCCCGATTCCATTGTCACGATCTTGCCCGAGCCTGGACTGGCTCTGTAACTTCAGCCTGCCGTCTGCTGAAAACAGGTTACAGGAGTGCAGAACGAATTGCTTGGGAGCTTTCAATTAAACTAGGTAAAAGGCACTGCCTCGAAAGAGGTTACCATCTTACCCAGGACATGCAAAGGTGATTCAAGGAATTTGTCAGAGTCTTGAGCAAGTCTTCATAATTTCTCAGATCAAGTGTTGAGACTAATGGCTGTACTTCTTCTTTAAGGCTTTGAAACAGGCCTACAGCCGCAATCACCAGTTTTGGAGCTACTCTTTTAGAGAAAATTATGCTTTAAATAAGTCCTCCAGCAGTTTGTCTGAGACATCGTCCACTGGTTTTGTTAGCTTCTTGATGAGATGGGAGACCACCGGACCAACCGAAGGCATATGCCATTTTTTTGTGAAGTCACTCTCCATGAAGTTATACTGAGCGAACCTCTCAGGCAGAGCAAATGCCTTGTAAGGGTGAGCTCAACAATCCATGTGCAAAACATCCTAAAAAGAAGGATCTAATTGAAAAGATTGAGAATATTATGGCAGACGCAATGATCCTAAACCTGTGACCTTTGGGCCAGAGGACTTGGAGAGTAGTAGCATCAAATTAGTCCGTTAACAGTCCCTCCAACATCCGTTTATTTCTGTATTAGACAGAGCAATTAGGGGCATGGCCTGCTGCGGACGACGATGGAGGCTTGAGTCCCGAGCTCCGCTCCACTGTTGGGATCCAGAGCAACCCCAGGCAACTGTTCCCCCCGCAGGGCGGCCAGGTCGGGGGGGGGGGGGGTCGAAGGATTTAGGACCATCCCGGGCATGTCCATGAAGCCATTCAAGCCGCCTGATGGACTACTTTAGCAACATGGCCATGAACTCGGCCCAAGATGGCGCAGAGAGCATGGGTAATGTAACACCCTGCTCCCTAGCTGCAGAGATGCAACACACAGCGACCCAACCAGGAGGATCACCCTGCCACACTCTCCAGGGACAGCACCAGGGATGACATGGACACCTTGCCCTCACCAGACACCCCGTCCTCACAGCAAAGCATGGATAGAGGCTGGCATCCTCCCCTGCCCTCTCCCCCAGCAAACAACCCCAGCCCAAATAACAACTGTGGGCTAATCTGGCAACTGACACAGAGCATACTCCAGCTCTAGCAGCCATCCCTGTGTCAGATAACACTGACAGAAGCAATGTTAAAATCCATGCTACTTACACTGCAAAAAGACCTGCACAGGGAACTGCCAATCTCAGTCTCCCAGATACATGACAGGTGGACTGTTTGGAAGAAAGAGCTGACGTGCTTGAGGAAAACATGCATGACCATGTTAAAGCACATAACGAGCTATTAGACGCACATGACCACCATGCATCTGAAATACATCATATTAAATTGAAATTAGCTGATTTAGAGGATTGCTCAAGACGAAACAATATCAAATTTAGAGGAGTCCCTGAATCAATAAAGACAAATGAGATCACTCCTTACCTGCAGCAACTATTTGCGCAATTATTACCTTGCTTAAATGCACGAGACAGTATCATTAATTGGGCACACAGAATGGCTAAGCCTGCATACCTTCCCCCAAACACCCCAAGAGATATCCTGGCACGAGTACACTACTTTCATAGCAAGGAACAAATACTCCATGCAATCAAAACCACTAAACCGTTACCAGAACCGTACACCAACATTCTGCTGTTCAGTGATCTCTCAAATGCTCCCATGGAAATGCGAAGAGCCTTCACTCCAATCACCTCTAGCCTTCAAGAGCGGAAAATCACTTACAAGTGGGGCTTTCCTACTAAATTGTTGGTCAAAAAACAAATAATTCCCATTCTTACACCCAAAGATGGGTACAAAAAATTAATCAATTGGGGTTTTCTTCCTCCTCCCCCCAACGCAACAGGGCGTATATTGTGATACATCCTCTAATATGTTACAATAATTTAAAATAGTTTATACTGTGACATACCGTTTATCTTGGACCTAATTTGTATATCGGTGTATTGGTTTGATATCCCTATTGCACACAAGTAGCGTACGTCATAGGTGTAGTCTTGCACCCTTCGTCTCCATCCTCGTGTAATATGCACCAAAATGGCCATCACAATCACCTCACTCAATGCCAAAGGATTAAATTCCCCCTTCAAACGTAACCTCTTATGGAAAGAAGCTCTGACCCATCAAGCAGGCATGCTTTGAGTGCAAGAAACGCACTTAGGCAAAAACAAATTCCCCACATAAACGCTACACACACTGCTTCTTTGCCAGTGCCCCTAAGAAAAAAAAAGGAGTCATGATCGCAATCAGCTCCTCTGTTTCTCTCACACTACATCATTGTGTGGCTGACGCAGAAGGCAGGTACTTGATTATATCCGTGACGACTGAGAATCAACGCCTTACTATAGTGATTCTTTATGCGCCCAACATGGCTCAAAAGAAATTTTACACAAGCCTACTCTCTAAATTAGCCCCTTCTAGATCCAATCCAGTAATACTATGTGGGGATTTTAATGACATTGTTGACACTTCCTTAGACACTTCTAATCCAACCAACAGAAGGCCCTCTGCATTATCCCCTTTACTGAAAAAGGAAGACTTGTACGATCCCCAGAGATGCTTACACGATGAGGAGCTAGATTACACATTTTATTCCCACTCCCAAAAATCTTACTCTTGGATCGACTTGTTTCTCACAGATAAATTCCTATTACAATCAGTCACAGAAGCACGTATAGGTATAATTACCTGGTCTGACCATGCGCCAATATCAATCATTTTATGCCAAACTGTACAATCGTAAAGACTCAGAACAGGTAGCACCTCCTAAAAAAGAAGATATTGAAGGTTTCCTTTCGTCCATCCAACTTGCCTCCATCTCTTCCACCCAACTAGAATCCCTGTCAACACCTTTCTCCTCAAAGGAAAATACTTAAAGCCATAAAACAATTACCCCTACATAAGGCCCCTGGACTGGATGGGTTTCCAAACGAATACTACAAACAATTCTGACCTGATCACCCAACATCTATGTAACACTTTCAATCACTATACCACCTCAGGTAAAATTCCCAAAGAATCCTTGGAAGCCTTGATAATTACCTTACCGAAACCTGGCAAAGCCACTGACATTCCGGCTAATTACCGCCAAACCTCACTCCTAAATACAGACACCAAACTATATGCGAAACTCTTAGCACAAAGTCTTTCTTTAATTATTCCCCAAATAATCCACCCAAACCAGGTGGGATTTGTACCAGGCAGGCAAGCCTCAGATGGTACCAGACGCCTTATTGATCTAATACAATGGGTGGAACACAACCAAACACCTTCTCTCTTCTTGTCACTTGATGCAGAGAAGGCGTTTGACAGGGTTCATTGGACATGCATGGAAACTGTACTAGGCAAATTTGGTTTATCTGGGACAATACTATCAGCCATCCTGAATCTGTACTATTCCCCAAGCGCCCGAGTTTGGACGTCTGGCATAACATCAGACCCCTTTACAAATCACTAATGGCACAAGACATTGTTCTTATACCTCAGAATTCAATCAATATTTTCCAAAATTGATATCACAGATAAAGACTCTCCAATAGTTACTATCTTAAAATTCTACGAAACCCCTGCTCCAACAGTTAAAGGAATCTCACTGGCATACAAACTACTAACTATGCCTCCCACAGACCAATCTTCAGCTTCAATCAATTTCTGGTCATCATTCACAGATACTCCGCCATGCCTACAATGTGGCACCAAGCCTTAACTCTTCCCCTTTGCGTGTCTGGCAACTCATATACTAATAGCCGCTCGTCTAGCACTAGCAAAAAAAATGGAAAATACCACAACCGCCCACCATGTCGGATCTTTTTAATCTATTGAACACACATTTCCAACTGGAGTTCTCTTTCGCTAAAGCCAACTTGACTACCGCCTCTTTCTACCAAAATTGGGCACCGTGGATTGCTGTTCAATGAAGCACAGCACTATAATGTGCAAGCTCCTAATAGGATTGAACTCATTGCCCTCCCAAATCTCAAACCAAGGAACTAAAACAACCTCTTAAGTCAAACACATTAATTTCATCTACTCCTTCGATATTAACAATGTTACACGGTTATTATCCTTGGAATTAACCAATGATATGCTTGGTAATTTCTGATTAGTATGCTTGAATCTACGTTTTTGTTACTGTGATGTACGATCATATATTGTCATCCGTTTTATACAAGGCAAGCATAACTATTAACAGACGATGGTTGTCCGAGCTGCATCCCACCCCATGGCACAGCTAGTTCCCGAGTTGGGGTGTCCGGATTGTGCCGACCCCATTCAAGTAGTACTAACATTTCATTTAGTGTTCAAGTTTCAGCACAACTGTTACATCAATGTAACCCATTAAGTAAGTTTCTACCATATGCTATAATAAACAATAAGAAATTTCATTGATTTCTTATCCTTCTGTATTGATACTGTGAAAATCTCAATAAAAACTTTTTGTTAAAAAAAAAAAAACAGGAGTAATTAAAGTGGACCTTGAGGCCCCTTTCACACTGCCGTGACTTCAAAGTTGCACGATTTTAACACGATTTCAGGGAATGCCTGTGTGGTATTGAGGTATATGGACCTCAACTTGCATGAAAGTCGGACCAAAGTAGTACAGGGACTACTTTGAAGTTGGCACGACTTGAAGTCACGCATAAATGAATGGTTATCATTAGAAATCATGGGGAACAACTTGTCATGCGACTTTGCAGTCCCAAGTCACAGGACAAGTTGCACAAGTGTAAAAGGGGCCTGAAGTAAAAAGCAAGGTATAGATAAAGTGGTTAAAACCTCAGACATGAAATCTGAACAAGGCATATCCCTCTCTATAGTGTGTACTTGTCTAAATCCAGAGCACTAAGTGTCAGTTTCGTCTGCTGCCTGTTTCCTCTGCTATCTGCACGAGTCACTTTTGACAAGCTTTTCTTCACCGAGCTCTGCTCGCTGAGGCCTACAGTGTGTAATTTCATCCCTCTACCCCCTTTTATCTGACAGCTCAGATAAGCTTTATAAATTCTGCACTTTGAACGGGTGTAGATAAGGGAGGACAGCAGATAAACAGGTACAACGTATGTAGGAGGATTTGTCTGTGTCACCTGAGGCCAGTCACTTCACTGGCTAATTGTAAGTGGTGTATAACCACTTTAATACATCATCCCCCCCCCCCCTCATAATAAGTAGCAGCATAAAAACATAAAATAAAAAGTAGAGAAAAAGTTAAAATTCTTACCTTGCACCCATTTCTGTGCTGCAGAGTGTGATATTACAATTAGGGCTGCAACTAACGATTATTTTCATAATCGATTAGTTGACCGATTATTGTTTCGATTAATCGGCTAATAACCTTAAAAAAAATGTGTGGTGTATAATTTAGTTAATATGTAAAGTTTAAAAAAAAGGCAATTTATTCTTAAATATCTCTATACAGTGGTAAATATAAACAACCAACTATTTGGTTAGGGAGCAAAATATCAAATCCACTCTGAGAACAACAGACAGAAGAGATATACTGTATATACTATTAGAGGAGATATACTGTATACACTATTAGAAGAGACATACTGTTTTTTGGCCAATTTGTTGTTGGGCAGAATAAAAAACACAAATTGTTGCAAAAACGCATTACATGCTTTTCTGCAGCTTCTTCATTGAAGTATATTGAACCAAAAAAAAGTTTTGCGTTAAAAAAAAAGTCCCTGACACTTTCCAAATACGCAGCAGCTGAAAAAAGCATAGATGTGAACGTGTCCCATAGGAAACCATGTAATGAACTGTAGTACGTTTCTGCAAAAAGCACCAAAAAAACACATAGATGTGAACCAGGTCTAAGACATTTAGTAACATAATGGGGTTAAAAAATAACTAAAATGAGCCCTTTATAGTACAAAAAAAAAAAAAAGCATATAATCACTACTGTAAGGGTTTCATTTTTTTTACCATAGAACTGTGAAAGTAATAGTTACAGTAGTGATTATTTGCTCTTTTTGTACTATAAAGGGCTCATTTTAGTTTTTTCTTTTACCCCCATTATATTACTGGCCGATTAATCGATTATGAAAATAGTAATCGATTTCATAATCGATTAGTTGTCGATTAATCGATTAGTTGTTTCAGCCCTAATTACAATCCTCCTGGTAAGATCCTGGCACAGCCCAGGAGCGTCTTCCCACTAGCTCTGGGAAGTATGGAAGCCAGGGGTAGGATAGGAATATTTACCGACTTCTTCCCTACAGGTTTTTTTTTTTTACTTTTTGCTGCATTTCTATGCGAGTGGGGCCCTGATATATTCAGACCATACATTTTTACTGTTAGGTCAGCATGAAAGACAATACAGAACATACGTTGTTTTTTACTGCCACTTTGCTCCTGATCACCCAAAGGTTTCTTCTTCCGCTTTGTGACCTGTAAACACAAGATAATTAGAATTAAAAAGGTCACACATTATCCCATTAGAATCCCTAGAATTTCTTGTGTAAATAGTTAAAGCGTAACTTCAGCTTGTCTATCTCTGAACCCAAAGTAAATATGCTGGTCCCTGAAACTGAAGACGACCGAAGAGCCGGCTCAGGTGGGGACCATGCTCGATCATTGGACAGGCAAGTATCATATTATTAAAAGTCAGCAGCTAGAGTATTTGTAGCTGCTGACTTTAAATGTTTTTGTTTTAGACTGAAGAATCGCTTTAAAGATTCTCTGTAGCTTTGTGAAGTAAGAGTAAAGTGACATGTGACGGGAGTCACTTTGGACGTGGGGACCTGTGGAACCCAGAATCCTTTGGAGAGGTTGCGAAACCCTTGTTTCAGCTCCCCATGCATCTCCTATGTCTAAGTGACCCTGTGTCTATTAGGGGCACAGGGTGACTGAGAACCCCAGTCTGACCTGCACTAAACAGACTCACTGTACAAACACACTGGAATGCTATTATATATATATATATATATTTATTTTATTTTTTATTTTATTATTATTGTCTCATACTATGGTGTGTTTTCTGTTGGGTCGTTTGGGGTTTGGTTGCATTCCATTGTTCTATTATGTCTGTCTGTATTGTGAGAGAAAGGCTGACTGCCTTTTCTCTCAGGAAGGCTGAAGCTGCAGGCAGAGCTCCGTGAGGTTCTGCTCTGATGCCAGCTCTTCTGCTGGAGGCTCACCAGGTTGTCCTTCCTCAGAAGAGAAATCTATTAACCGCTTCCCGGCCGCCTCACGCAGATATACTGCGGCAGAAGGGCACGTACAGGCAGAACCACGTACCTGTACGTTGCCCTTTAAGAGGCGGCCGGTGAGTGCGCCCACGGCAAGCTCCATGAGTCGGGTCACGGGTCCCGCAGACTCGATCGCCACGGGGATACCCGCAATCGCCTCATGGGGAGGAAGAACGGAGAGATGCTAATGTAAACAAGCATCTCCCCGTTCTGCCTAGTGACAGTGTCACTGATCTCTGCTCCCTGGGATCGGGTCTCCCCAGTGGGCACGCAGACCATTACAACTCTGTCTCTTGGTGTCCATAAAGCCCCTATAACATGGGCGATACTGTTGACCCACGATCTGCAGTGGATTGTTTTTTTGGCAGTGGCTGGCCAGAAATTAGCATGTGACCAGATGGCAATATGCTGTCTCCCTCATGCCTGTTTGAAGAGGGATTTTGTACAGAAATCCCTCTTCTTCACGCATCAACTGTGTCCATTAGATGTGGGTGCAGCAAGCCCCATTTCAGAAGGCGGTATTGCCTGCCAAATGCAACACGCCCTACTTTTTTAGCCTCATGGTGGGCACGACGAGAATATATATATATATATATATATATATATATATATATATATATATATATATATATATTATATAAAAATCTATGGGGCTGTTCACCGGCCATTGCTGGGCTTTGACAGGTGGCTGAGGTCAGTTAAAATAGGTCTCAACCTCCTGGTTTTGCTGCACACACAATGCCCATGTGAAAGAGGCCTAAGACAGAAAGTGACAGGAAAAACAAAATGCTACAGTTACCGTAAATGCTACAGTTACCGTAAAAGAAATAGAGGAACATTTTCTAATGAGAAGACAAGCATTTCCAGTGACAACCGTTTTCATATAGGTTTCCCCTCACTTCCTGTTGTCTTCTAAGGCAGGAAAGGAAAAGGATATCTTTCCAATCACAGCCAATGAAACCAGGATTTATTAAAAGAAAAAACTAAGTGGGCTGGCTTGGTGCATTACGGATATGGATCCCATGAATAAGTCTGTATGACGAAACATGTCGGGGGTGTGGCTAAACTGCAATCATCTGTAAGCACTTTACACTGCACACCAGATCAGGGAGTGACGGTTTGAGCTAAGAGGAGCGGGTAAGAGTGATTTCTAAGTCGTACACCTTGGGTCCGCCGTGACCACACTATATACTATAATATAATAATATACCACTACAGACGTTTTAACCAAGAGCTTTTTGCTGTGATTTTACCTGCTGGCTTTGAAGTGATGTGAGTGTAATGGTTGAAGTTTTTCACTTAGTGTTTTATTAAACTGGTATTACAATATTACACTATTTGGAGCACCTTTTATTTTCATGTGGAGAGATCCTGTACACATGCTTGCGGCTGGATAACGGAGATCAGTTGACCCTGTTTGTGTGGTTCAAATCGTATATGCCAAGCACGAGAGTGTAAGGCATAAATATCTGGTGAGTGTGTCATCCAAAGGGAGCGGAATCAATGGCACTTATTGGTGTGGTGGAAGATCAGAAAAGTTTACACTGAATCATTTTTTTCCCGGAAGAACCCTATTATGCTTATGGACTTTTAAGTTGAATTTAGTTTATTTTCACTTGTCACAGGGTGATATTGTTACACTGATAATTATAATCATTACATTATTGCACTGATTATTATTATGACCAAGCAATTGCCAGTTAAAGTAGTGCAGTGCTGAATAGCAAACAATGCTCTGGTTATAAAAGGGGCTAAAACCTTCTAGTGGTTAAAGCAGACTTTACCAGGAAAGTAAAAGGGGAGAGAGAGATTCTTCTGTCCTTACTAAACAATGATCACAGAGAAGAGTGCTGGATAACAAGAGGTTAACTCAAGCATAGCAAAACCTACTCTGAACATTTTAATTTCATAATGTTTTTGAGGATCTGAGTGGAAGCCTGCTTTAGTCCCCATGCACAGGGCGTTAGAAAAAATGAGATGCAAAGCCACTACCAACAAAAATGCACTTTTAGTAGCTTTTTGCATTGGCGTTAATGCACGTTTAGCTGCGCTAGCTTTTAGCAGCGTTTCTCTGCCTCTATTCAAAATAAATGGTTCCCTATGAGAGCTGCCTTAACTGATCAGACTTTCAGCTCATTGATTGAAACAGAAGTCGCATCCAAGTCATGATGATCCGTCTTGTGCTCTGAGGATCTTGAAGGCGAACCCCACGCCAGAATGAAAAAAAAAAAAAAAAAAAAAACAGGCGTGAAGTCCCATCTAAGATGCATACCAGACACTTCGGTCTAATATGGATTTTGAGGGAAAAGCCATACCAGACCCCTACCTGAGCATGCACCCTTATTCGAGCATGGACCTCCTGGACCATACCAGGCCACACGCCCTCAACATTGGAGGGGTGGGTCTGCCCCAAAAGCACTTTGTCCCCCCATGTTGATGCCCCTACCCATTCACCCAAAAAAGGAACAAAAATAAATAAAAAAAAGTACACAGGTTTTTGACAAAGTCCTTTCTTAATGCAGCTCCAATGTGTCTTCTCCCTCCTGAGGTCTTCTTCCGACGCTAGCTCCCGCTGTTGCGTTAGGTCCGGCGGGATGTGCCGTTACTTATATAGCCATGGGGCGTGACCATTCGGTGACATCATCTGGAGACTCCAGCCCCTGTGACGTCACCGCCCCATCATGCCCCATGGCTATGCTCAGGAAATCTGCCACTCTGTTCAGGGTCCCCTTTAGGTGGATTGCTGACAGGAATAGCAAGTGCCTCTCTGCCCACAGCAGGATTGACATTGCCAGTCCCTGTAAGGACCTGCTCCTTGTGCTGCCCTGTCTGTTTAGATAAGCCACAGCCGTGGGGTTTTCCGTCAACACCTGAATGTGGTGAAACTGGAGATCGTGCGCAAATATCAGTAGAGATAAGGCGATTGCCTTCAGATCTCTCCAATTTGAGGACCTTGTTGCCTCCTTCTTGGACCAACTTCCTTGGGTGAAGTTTTTCTCTAGGTGGGCCCCCCATCCCCAAGAGTTGGCGTCAGTGGTTAGTCTTCTTTCGACTGGAAAGGCCCAATCTAGACCCCTTTATATGATCTCCTGACTCCTCCACCGAAGTGACCTCTTCATCTGAGTTGGAATCTTCACCTGCGTGTCCAGGGATCTTAAGCTGTGATCCCATGACCTCAGGAGAAAGGTTTGTAGACACCTGAAATGCAGTCTTGCCCACTGAATAGCCGGCATTGTTGAGGTCAGTACCCCTAATGCAGACATAACTTGCCATATCGTTATCGCTGGTTAGTCTGCATTGACACCGTGCACTAAACCTTGTCCTTTTTCTCTTGAGGGAGAAAAATCTTCTGTTTCACTGAATTGGTTAGGTTGCCCGGAAAGCAAACCTTCTGTGACGGGTTTAGGGAGGATTTCTAGAATCCATCCTAGAGATTCCAGATGGTTGCATGCTTTGGCCAAGTTGTCCTGCAACCTTTCCCTTGAGGGGGGGGGGGGGGAAGAATAGTAGGTCGTCCAGATAGGGAATCACTGCGATTCCCTGAAGACGAAGCGGAGCTAGGGCTTTCACCATCACCTTGGTAAAGATCCGAGGTCAGGATGACACCTCAAGGCTAAGGCCCTGAATTGCACATGATGAATCACGCTTTCCGTCTTCACAGCCTACTTTTGGAACTGAAGCGAAATTGGGATATGCAGGTATGCATCCCTTAAATCTATTGATGCCATGTAACATTTTGAGGTCAGAAGATTTCTGTGCCTTTAGCTTTTTGTGCGGACCAATTCTTCCTCCTCCCCTGGGATTTGTTGTCCTTCTCCTGAGCTCTTTGAGGTCAAAAAAAGCGCTTTGGGGGTTGCTTCTTCTTTACCGGGAAGGACTTCTACCTATCGGCAGTCCTGTCTAGAATGGTATCTAGATCAGGACCAAAGAGAAGGTCCCCCGAAAAAGGAATCCCACAGAGCTTGCTGTTTGATCCCGCATCAGCTGGCCAAGTCTTCAGCCATAATGCTCTTCTTGATGAATTTGTTAGGGCTGCTGATCTAGCCGACATTCTAATTGCTTTGGCTAAAGCATCCGCTATATATAGGCTACTGCAGAGGACAAGGTAGAAAAATAATCCAAAATCTCCTGTTTGGGTGAATCTGCTACTATATGAGCTTTAGCTGGTTAGCCCAATACTCCAGGTTCCTGGCTACGCATAGTGTGACCATAGCTGGCTTTAAATTGCTCATGACCGATTGCCAAGATCTCTTGAGCAAAAGATCCATATGCTTATCCATTGGATCCCTTAGGACCCCCATGTCTTCAAAGGCCAGGTCAGTGGATCTAGAGACCTGGAAGAAGGCAGCATCCAGCCTGGAGACCTTGTTCCATACTGCAGAGGGGTCTTCCTCAAACGGAAAACGTCTCTTGTGGGCTCTTGAGAAAAAAAGTTGTTTTTCTCTGGTTCCTGACATTCTTTCCTTATTGAGTCTGAAATGGCAGAATGAACCGGAAAAGTCTGAACCTTAAGTTCACCTAGACCCACGTACATGCGGTCGTGCAGTGTTAGTTCCTTCTTTTCTTCACTTAGGCCAAGGGTAATATGTATGGCTCCAAGAAGCCCATCAACTTCTTCCATGGACAATTTGATTTTAGACGGGGCTACCGCCCCCTCACCCTCCTCCTCTTCTGACCCCTCACTGGAAGGCGGGCCTGGTAGAAGGGCCTTTCCTAAAGGTTCTCTGGGACAGAAAGAGAAACCTGGGAATACTCGAATGTGGAGGGCTGACTAGCCGTCGGATTAGCCAACGATGGGGACAGGCACAGGCGCCAGCAAGGCCCAGGTAGGGGGCAGCTTAAATCTGCCAGTTCCTTTACTTGGGGTTTCCGGTCCTTTTTTTTTTTTTTGGTGGTGGGGGCCTGTCTGGGCACTTTAGGTTGTTTATATTCTTTCTTAAAATGCACCTTGGGGTGGTCCTTGGGGTGGTCCACAGGCGGAGACTGGGTCTCAGCAAAGGCCTCCTGTTTTTTTTCCCTTTTTTGGTTTCCTCTCTTAGGCCAAAAGCTCTGATTCAGGCAAAAGGAAATGCCCCTTATGCAAAGCCAAAATGGGAGAGAATTGGAAGAAAGCCTTATGCAGCACCTGCATTGCTTCCCAAGTTAAGAGGAATCAGCTTACATTTGTGATGACTTGGTTGCCTCAGTTTTAAAAATAAAAAAAAAAGGGAGGGAAAATGGTGAGGAACCCGTCCCCCAGGAGCACCTGAGACCATGGCTCCTCCCCCCCACAGATGTTCCCTCCAGGCCAGAGGAAACACAAAAACTGATGGATTGTAGGGAGGTGCCTCCCTTTAAAGATTTGGAGGAAGGAGGTGTTTCTTGGTTTCTGATGGGAGGAGTCACGATCTCTCAGGTGCTGTACAAAAAGACGCCTTGGGAAATAACAATAATATATCTCAGACAGTAACAGAAACCTGACAGGGGTTCTAACTGCATCTGAACCTTTTTTTAGTTTAGCTATACTTTGGTTGGGCAGAAGCAAGCAACTGTGACAGCAATTCATTGCATGCCTTAAATGGAACTGTTTTGGAAAACAATTACATAGATAGGTTTAATTCTGCTTTAAGGGCCCACTCATCCAGCATCAGACAGCTACCACGCGCTAAACTGCAGTGATTTACTATGTGACAACTATCCATTCCGGGTGCACTGAGTCGACAGTAGGGGGCAGTGTGGTGCGTGTTTCAGCACATCACACAGCGCCCCTTTTTTTTGAATTTTATATGAAGACTTCAAAGTGGCACTTTATTCCTGTCGCTGTACAGCAGTGTGGTGCATTGCCTTGCTGTACAGCGACATGTAACCCTGTCCAGTGTGCTGCAAAAAATACGGCATGTCTGCATTTTGACACAGCTCAGTGCACCGCACCATCAGGGTGCATTGCAGTGTGAGCGATTTGTTTCTGAGTGTCCTAACAGTGACCTGCGTTTTTCCAGAGTGGTAAAAGCAGGTCTATAGAGACAGGGCCTAAAGAGAAGGTCCACAGGGGTTGAAGTGTTTCAAGTTGGTACAACTGATCAGAGTAAGACTTACCTTTTCATCACTCCCAGTCCCTAGATTAAAAGTCACCCCACGATTGTCTTTCTTTCGCGGCATTGCTGTCCCTCATTGGGCTGGAGCCTATAAAAAGATAAATATATATATATGAGATAACGCACACTCTCTCTCTCTATACACACACACATACATACATACATACATACATATACATATATATATATATATATATATATATATATATATATATATATATATATATATATATATATATACATATATATATACATATATATATATATATATATATATATACACATACACACATACATACATATACATACACACACATTTTTTTTTTTTTTTACCACACACACGCACATGCACACACGCCGCCGGCCAGGTCATCACACGGAGTGGGGTTCGCCTGCTGCGACAGCTTTAATTTGAATTGCCTGGCAGCCGCAGGCACACAAAGTCCCACCTCCTGGACTGGCTCCTTTGATAGACAGTACACAGGTACAATGCAGGAACGTGTGATGTCTATCATAGGAGCCGATCCAGGAGGCAGGACTTTGTGCGACTGCAGGCAATTCAAATTAAAGCTGTCACAGTGGGCAATTCCAGCTCTGCGTGATGACTCGGCTGGCCCTCCTCTTCCTCATCCCCAAACACTGGTAAGGCTGCGCTGATAAAGTTAATATTTTTTTTGTAACTTAATTGGCATTAAACATTTAACAGTGTAATTTTATGAGATAACTTATGAGGGCGTGTTTAGGGGTTGGGTGGGGCAACTGGTGGTGAGTAACCCTTAAGGCCTGGCTAGTAGCTCAGGACTTGACATTTTTTAGCCCTGTAATATATAGATGTGGAAGCTCTCTGAAAGAGCAGGTAATTATAACATAACATGTTTGTTTTGTTTTTTTAAAACAAACAAAAAAAAAAAAAAAAAAAAACTTTAAAGTGGTCGTAAAGGCACAAGGTTTTTTACCTTCATGCATAAAAAAACCTTCTGTGCCCCGTCTTGATCCAGCAATATCCACGAGAGCCCCGCCTCTCCCTTAAGATTGGCTTTTGGCAGCAGTGGGAGCCATTGGCCCCCGCTGCTGTCAATCACAGATAGTGAGCCAATCAGTAGACGGATGGGGCAGGGCCACGTGTGAATGGACACACAGAGCCGCTGATCGGAAGTGCGCCTGCTTGGCTGTGGAGGCACCCAGCAGGAGCCTGGCATGGGACCCGAGAAGAGGCAGATCAGAGCTGCTGTGTGTAAAACCATTACACACAGCAGGAAAGTAGAACATTTGTTATTTAAAGAAACAAAAAAAAAAAAAAAAGACTTTACAATCACTTTAATGTCACTCTTTTGCACCCAATGCAAAACTCACTTGGTCTACAGCCTGGAGTTCAGCGTTAAAGTAGAATTCCAGCTTTAATATCACTTTAAACAGTTAGTTTGACCCAACCAATCTATTTAAAGCAATACTAAAGTTGGAATACTGCTTTTAGGATGGATTTAGATGTACATCTAAATCCTCTGCTCCGCTGAAGAGTGATCTGTGTTCAGATCCCTTTTCAGAGGTAGTCGACGAAAGGTAATGTGATGCATCCTCACGGTCTGTTTTTACCCCATTTTTGCCAACAAACGTGTTGCAATAGCAGGCACTGTACGCAGTTGAGGGTCAGTAGCAGTGTTTCCCCATTCTCTATTATTGGTCACTTTCATGACACATTGGGCAGTTTTCTGCGGCAGGTATGAAGCATCACAACCACAGCATGTAAATACCCCTGTCCACTGCCATTTGCAGCTTAAAGTGATTGTAAAGCTTTGCTTTTTTTTTTTTTACATACCAAACGTGTTATACTTACCTGCTCTGTGCAAGGGTTTTGCACGGAGTGGCCCCGATCCTCCTGTTCTGGGATCCCCCTGCGGCCCTCCTGGCTCCTCCTCTTCATCGAGTGCCCCCACGGAAAGTCGCTTTCCATGGGGGCACTTGTGCAGGCACGCTCCCGAGTTCTGCTGATTCCATTGACACAGACAGCAGGACTTGCCCCCCCCCCCGTCACTGGATTTGATTGACAGCAGCGGGAGCCATTGCTATCAATCTATCCAATGAGGACCCTAGACAGCGGCTGGAGCTGCTGTGCTCGTCCTTGTTGCTGAAAAGATCGGTAAGGGGAAGGGGAACTGTGAAGGTTTACAACCCCTTTGAGGGGGGGTGGTAAAAATGAAGCTCAGTGCTGCATTTTTACCACCAAACATGCCCCCCCCCCCCAAAAAAAAAGCATGTCTAAACCTAGGTGAGGTTCAGGTATGGAGTACTCATATTCCATACCTGGGGGAACCTCGAAGAAGCTGGAAATGACTGTAGTAGATGCCGCTCCTACAGCGATCACTGCTACCCTTTGGGACTCATGCCAAGCTGCTGCCCTGCTGCATGGTGAACACGGAGGGCATGGGGTGTTTTGCTCACTTCGTCCGGACGCCACTGACCTTTAATTTTACTCAATGAATGCAAAGTGTTCTCTGAATACTGGAGTCAAGCCATCAGACAGTTGCAAATCAGTGGTCTTGCTATCAGACAAGATTTTTTGGTTGAATATTCAACACAGAAAAACTAAATATAACATGTAATATATAAAATAATGATAAGACAGAGTTGTCACACATACAATCACCCTCTCTAACATTTACAATACGGTATGATTTTACTGTGCAAAATTAAAGATACAGAGTCCCACATATGAACCCATTGGCTACAAGCTGACATTTTGCACTATTTCTAAATGGGTCAGAAACAAAATCTCCCATTGGACCAATACGGTTACAATGCAGATGTGTCATGCACACCCCCCTCTATGATATATTACATTATAATATGATTTTACTGTGGAAATTTAAAGATACAGAGTCTCAAATATGAACCCATTGGTTACACAGTGACATTTTTCCAATACTTCTAAATGGATCAAATACAAAATCTCCCATTGGACCAATGTTTACAATGCAGATGTGTTATATACACACCCCCTCTATGATATATTACATTATAATATGATTTTACTGTGGAAATTTAAAGATACAAAGCCCCAAATTCCAACCTAATGGTTACACAGTGACATTTTTTCCAATAGTTCCAAATGAGTCAAAAACAAAATCTCCCATTGGACCAAAACGTTTACAATGCAGATGTGTCATACACACCACCCGCTATGATATCTTACAGTATAGTATGATTTTACCGTGGAAATTTAAAGATACAGAGCCCCAAATATGAACCCATTCGTTCCAAACTGACATTTTTTGTAATACTTTAAAACGGGTCAGAAACATAATCTCCCATTGGACCAATACGTTTACAATGCAGATGTGTCATACACACCCCGTCTATGATATCTTACAATACGGTATGATTTTACTGTGGAAATGTAAAGATACTGTTGCCTTACCAGTGTATGTGAAATCTCCATTAATATCTGTGAAATATTGCAATTATGAATATATCTCTTTTTGCTTGCAGCTATGAAAGCTGGGCAAAAGCCTTCCTCCCAAGCTCTTGTTAATTGCAGACATTGCGGTGCCGAGACTTGAAGACACTAACAATGGGGAGCCAATTTCATTGTTTGTCACCTATTCACTATAAACGACCCCATACCGGGATTAGGTAATGAAGTAAGTCCCACCCCGGAATTAATTCTTAACTTCCCAGCTACATTCTCTTGCTCAGAATAATCATCAAGAGTTGCATTAAAGGGGGCTGGCTTAGACTAAGTATAGGGAAAATAACCAATCAGAATGCACGCTAAGCCAGCCAATGAGACATCAGCCTGGTTTTTGATACTCTCAGAGGAAAGGGGAGGCAACGTTCTCTTTTCGGGGAACCAGCGAGCAGAATGGAGCTAAGGTAACTTCTAGCCAGCAGGGGAAGCCGTGCCCTGCTATTTGTAACTAAACATGCGTGTAGACCACGGTCTGAAGGAATATAATCTAAATTCATTTATGTATATATTTTTATTCCAACCTAGCATTTTATGCCTTGATGTGCTAGAGATTTGTGTATTAGCTAGACTTTTAACTACCTGTAATAAATGCCATTATATTTAAAGCCTTTCCTCCTGGTCAATAGAACTCTCATTTAACCCATATCGTTTTATATGATTAATAAATCAGAAATAGAGATTTTAGAGGTTAACAGGGGGTAGTCTTATATGGCGAGTATAGCCCCAAACCTACGTTTTCGCTGGAAAAATAGGGGGTCGTCTTATACACCCAGTCGTCTTATACGCCGGCAAATACGGTAAGTGTCCATTTATTAAAAGTCAGCAGCTGCAGTATTTGTAGCTGCTGACTTTTAATATTTTTGGTGCAGGTGGAACTCCACTTTAATCTCCTCTTATCAAGAGAGAATAAATTCAGTTCCTCTAATCTTTCCTCATAGCTGAGCTCCTCCATGCCTCTTATCAGTTTGGTTGCCCTTCTCTGCACTTTCTCCAGTTCCCCCGATATCTTTTTTAAGAAATGGTGCCCAAAACTGAACTGCATACAGTGCTATAGTGTTGATATTTGGGGCTCTGTATATTTAAATTTTCACAGTAAAATCATACCGTATTGTAAGATATCATAGACGGGGGTGTGTATGATACATCTGCATTGTAAAGGTTTTGGTCCAATGGGAGATTTTGTTTTTGACCCATTTAGAAGTATTGGAAAAAATGGCACTGTTTAACCACTTGACATCCGCACTATGGGCTAATGACGGCCACAGCGCGGATCTGATCATATGACGGCCTCCCCTGTAGAGCTGCACGATTCTGGCTAAAATGAGAATCACGATTTTTTTGCTTAGAAGATAGATCAAGATTCTCTTACAATTCTCGCGGCGTAACATCATCTTTCACATTAAAAAAAAAAAAAAAAAAAAATTGTGCTAACTTTACTGTTTCGTTTTTTTTTTTTTTTTTTTTATTTATTGAAGTGTATTTTTTCCCAAAAAATTGCATTTGAAAGACCGCTGGGCAAATACAGTTTGACATAAAATATTGCAGCAATTGCCATTTTATTCCCTAGGGTCTCTGCTAAAAAAAAAAAAATATATATATATATATATATATATATATAATGTGTATTTGGGGGTTCCAAGTAATTTTCTAGCAAAACATATTGATTTTAACTTTAGAAAGAAGTGTCAGAAAAAGATTCTAGACTTTAAGTGGTTAAACTTCCTGCATTTACTTGTTAAAAGCTTGGCAGACTGCACAGATTATTTGTTTACACAAGAAGTTCTTTCCCTTTGATCTAAGAAGTGTTAGTTACAATGTTTCAAGTTGGAAAGTTGCTTCATTGATTGATTTTGGAGAGATCGTCAGGGGGGGGGGGGGGGGGTGGAGGGGGGGGGGGGGGGGGGGGGGGGGTGAATCGAGATCGCAATTTTTTAATGATTAATCATGCAGCTCTACTCCCCTGTGCACGCTCCCTGCGCGCGCCGTGATCACCAAGTCACTGAGACTCGGGTGATCAGCGATCCGAGTAAGGGGCTGGTCCCGGTCCCTTACCATGTGATCAGCTGTCAGCCAATAACAGCTGATCACATAGTTTCATAGTTAGTAAGGTTGAATAAAGACACCAGTCCATCCAGTTCAACCTGAGTGAGTGTCTACAATTGCCCCTATCCCTGTACATTGCACACTCACATCGATCCCTACACCCTCAAGGAGCCCACAATCCAAGGTCCCCATTCATATACTAGGGCTAATTTTTGGACAGAAGCCAATTAACCTACCTGCATGTCTTTGGATATCAAATGACAAAATGATCAAAACAAAAACTCAGTGATCGTTTTTTTTTTTTCTCCTCACGCTAACAGCGGAGGAGAAAAAAAGCCAATCACCGGCTCATCTTAATGCTACATCGGTCCCTAAGGCCCCTTTCACACGGACGCAGTCAGTTCTTATCCGTTGTCTCATTCGTTTTCATCCATCATCCGTTCCGTTAATGTCCGTTAATATCCGCTTACATCCGTAAATGCACACGTTTACATCCGTTTTTTCATCCGTTTTTGTATACGTTTTGTTCCGTTTATATGTGTGCCTGTGCCTTTAAGAGGTTGAGTTCACAGATAAACACAATTTTCTTTCAAACGGATCTTAACGGATCGGATGTTGACGGACGATGTCCGTCAACGTCAGTTAATATCTGTTTTGACGGATCTGGACGTAGCCTTGTACGTTAAAAAAAACGGATAAAAACGGAAGCGGAGGTTAACTGATGGTGACGGATGTTCATCCGTCTGCCCATAGGAATGCATTGTCGTCCGTCGGATGGAAGAAAAACGGATAGACGGTCCGTCCGTGTGAAAGGGGCCTTAAAGAAAGAGGCAATTATGCCTCATGTATGCCACCTGTCAATGCCCACAAGTGCCACCTGTCAATGCCCACAAATGCCACCTGTCAATGCCCACCAGGGCTGCCAATCAGTGCCACCTAAAAGTGCTGCCTATGAGTGTAACCCATCAGTGCCCATCAGCGTACATAAATGACGGACAAAAATTACCCATTTTAACCACTTGCCTACTGTGCACTTAAACACCCTTCCTGCCCAGACCAATTTTCAGCTTTCAGCGCTCGCGCACTTTCAGTGACAATTGCGCGGTCATGCAATGCTGTAACCAAATGAATTTTTTATCATTTTGTTCGCACAAATAGAGCTTTAGTTTGGTGGTATTTATTCGCGACTCCGTTTTTTATTTTTTGCGATATAAGCGAAAACATAGCGGAAATTTTGAAAAAAAACAATATTTTCTCCTTTCTTTTTTAAAAGAAATCCAATAAAATCAAATTTTGTCATAAATTTAAGCCAAAATGTATTCTGCTACATGTTTTTTGTAAAAAAAATTCCGTTAAGTGTATAATAATTGGTTCGCGTGATCACGGACATATGTACGCAAATGATCATGTAAAAGGGGTGTGCAGGTGATCACGGACATATGTGTGCAGATAATCATTGGCACATGTGATTTTAGTGGGACATATGTGAGGGACATGTGTTTTTATTATTTAGGGACATGTGTGTTTTGGGGACATGTGTGTTTTACTGTGGGGACATGTGTGTCTTACTGTGGGGACATGTGTGTTTTACTATGGGGACATGTGTGTTTTACTATGGGGACATGTGTGTTTTACTATGGGGGACCCTAGACTGGTGATCAGTGAGTAAAAAAACATCTCATACTCACTGATCACCAGCCGGCTGCAGCGATCCGCTCTCCTCTCCTCACCGACGACTTCCGTGTGAGGAGAGGAGGGCCGATTGCCTAGCAACCAGCTGTTTGTTTACATCACATGACAGCCGTGATTCGTCACGGCCGTCATGTGATCAGGAGGGCCGATCACCGTGCCCTCCTGCCGATTCGAGATGCGCCGTGTCCGGGTGACACGGCCGCATCGGGATCGCGCCGCTGCGCGGGCACGCGCGCGCGCGATCCCTCTACTTCTGAAGGACGTTCCTGAACGTCCTATCAGAAGTAGACGGCTCCCACCCGGCCGTATATCTACATTGGCCGGGTGGGAAGTGGTTAAATTTTTATAACAAAATAAAAAAAAAAATAAAAAATTATTTTTACAAAAAAATAAAAAAATCGCAAATACCACCAAAAGAAAGCTCTATTTGTGGGAAAAAATGATAAAAATGTAATTTGGGTACAGTGTTGTATGACCGCGCAATTGTCATTCAAAGAGTGACAGAGCGGAAAGCTGAAAATTGGTCTGGATAGGAGGGGGGGGGGGGGGGGGGGTTTAAGTGCCCGGTAAGCAAGTGGTTAACCAATGAGTTCATATGTGGGGCTCTGTATCTTTTTAATTTTTCTTTGTAATTTTATATATTACATTATGTTATATTTAGTTTATCTGTGTTGAATATTCAACCAAAAAAACTTGTCTGATAGCAAGACTACTGATTTGCAACTGTCTGATGGCTTAGTCTCTGAATGGACGAGGTGGAAACATCACCACCCACCTCATCCAATCATACAATGCTTTGCATTCATTGAAAAAAATAAAGTCGGTCTGTGAACTGCGCCTGTGCCGAGCAAGTGAACGAAACCCCCCTCAGTGCTCACTCTGCAGCGGTTTGGCCCAGAACCTGTGGGCCAAACCGCGGGTCACCGCGGTCACTGTGGTAGCAGCACCTACAACACACATTTCCAGCCTCTACTGGGATCCCTCAGGGATGGCTCAGGCATACTTCTAATGGCTAATGCACATCTAATCTTCAGCGTTACACATGTCCATGTCATCTTCCGGTCAGTTCTTACCCATAACCCCCCACAAACAGCCATCACAGCTGACTACGATTACACTAAACAAAGATCCGGACACAAACCTGAAGTCCCCAGCCTGACATAAACAACACACTGCTTCTTCACCGTTCACTGCAGCCTCTGCGCCCTGATTGGTTGAATCGCGCACACACTCCTCCCGCGCTGCCTTCTGGGTCTTGTAGTCGGACTCTCCTGAGGCTCTATAGAAGCGGCGTTCAGAGAACTATATTGCCCAGAATCCATTGGGCGCCGCAGTAAAAAAAACACAGCCCGGACAAGGGGGCGGAGCGGGCGGGAGGATTTGAATGTTCTGGGTGGTGCTGGAGAGGAAGTGCCGAGTACAATGCATCCGATGTGCTTGCGAGCATAGGGACGTACTAAACTGCACATTGGAGTGATGGGGCAACAGAGTCATTACTATATATGTGTGTTAAAAGTACACTGACATCTAGTGAGAGTGTTGAGCATTGCTGTCACTAATCTCATCATGCAATTTAGTACGCCCTCGAATATATATATATATATATATATATATATCATTTTGCCTGGAGTTTTTCTTTCAGCAATCCAAATTGATTGACTGATCAGACCGGTTGATTGCATGCAAAATGCTTTGTGTATGGCCAGCATAGCACTCTAATATATATATATATATATATATATATATATATATATATATATATACAAATACACACACACAGTATCTGACATAAGTGAGTACACCCCTCACATTTTTGTAAATATTTTATTATATCTTTTCATGTGACAACACTGAAGAAATGACATTGCTACAATGTAAAGTAGTGAGTGTACAGCTTGTATAACAGTGTAAATTTGCTGTCCCCTCAAAATAACTCAACTCACAACCATTAATGTCTAAACCGCTGGCAACATAAGTGAGTACACCCCTGAGTGAAAATGTCCATGTGACGGACCTCGTACCCAAGATGTCCGCCGTAACTGCTTCCTCTGTCCGGTACCACACAATCCAAGACCCCCTTAGCTTACCCAGTCACCAGACAACACCAGTGTAGGGTACATCAGGAAAGAATCTTTATTTGACATGTCACACTTATATACAGCTAGATGACTCACACCTAACCTAATTAGCATGAGCTAATTATCTTAATAAACACTGGACTCCTTCATTCAATTGCAGGGTTAATTAGCACACACAACAATAGGTGAAAAGCTTCTACAAGCCAGACTATAGTCAATTACATAACACAGGTGGCTGGAGTTCATGTCATTAGCGTCTCTTGCTAATATGCCAAATACACATACAGATTCTATGTGTATTGGGGGGCCAGCATGGACCTGAATCCAAGTATCACCAGCTCAGGGGTCCCAGGCCTGCAGCTCAAAGAGCACTGTTCCCCCAAATGCCAGGGCCCATAATCCCAAGGCAACAGGCTCGCACTCAGTCCCCTCCAACAGCCTGTGTCTCGGCCAGGTCCGTCACATTTCTCCCCTTTCGGCAGGAGACTAACACAGGAGGAGACCCCAGACGGGTTGACTCCGAAGTTAGTCAGTGGTTCCAGTCCTCTAATGCCTGTACCCACACAGTACCCCAAACAAATTGTTCCAAGCAGAGCACTCACCCAGCCAACCTCTGCCTCTCTCAAAGAACATATCTGCCGCTGGGGAGAGGCCTGGACTGGCCCTTCTCCCTGGAGTCTTTTCAGCCGCTGGAGAGAAGACAGGGTGACTGGGCTCACTCCATCCTGCTGTTGGGGATCTGGGCCGACCGCCCAGCATCCCTGGGGTATACTGGTGGAGACTGCATTCCCATCCACCTTTACAGGGAATCTGTCCTGTTTTAGTTGCGGGCAGAGGCCAGCAGCGCTCTGTTCCGTTGCCAGCAGTTCAGGTGGGTGTAGGAGCTTCCCTACATCATCTCCTCCAGCTAACTGTTGGGGAGAGAGGCCGACTGCCCCAGCTCCCTGGAACTCCGCAGCTGTTGCTGGTGCTGAACAGAGGTGGGTAGCACTCTGCCCTGTTGCCAGCACTTCTGCTGGGGACTCCACACCCTCCGCTCTGGTTAACCGTTGGGGCAGGAGGCTGGCTTCCTCCACTCCCAAATTGTGTAGCTGCCATTGGGAAGGGGAGCCGGCTGCTTCCTTTTCCATTCCCTCATCTAGCTGCTGGGATGACATGTCTCTGGTACTGTCTCCCAGGTGCACAAATCTTTGCTGGGGAGGAAAGATCGCTTTCTCCACCCTGGCCAACTGTTGGGGAGGGACGACAAACACCTCCTCTCCCTTCTCCCCCTGTATCTGCTGCTGGGAAGTGATTGCCACCTTCTCATCCTGAGCCTCCATAACTGCCACCAGTGTGGGGCAGAGGTCTTGGACCCTCTGTCCGGTGACCTGCGCTTCAGCTGGGGAAGTTCCTTGTAACTCCACAGATACTGCTGTTGGTGCTGGGCAGAGCTCAGTGAAGTTTGGCCCTAATACCAGCTCTTCTGATGGAGGCTCATGAGGTTGTTTTTCCTCAGCAGAAAAGTCTATTAAATCCCCAGTCTCTACAACTGATGGCTGGGGATAGAGGTTCACCACCTGTCCGTGGAACCTAGAAGATGCCATCGGTGCTGGGCAGAGGTTAGCAGAGCTCTGCCCTGTTGTCAGCACTTCCTGCATCCGCCATAAGACCTCCGCGTCCATAGCTGCGGGGGCAGGTGGGCAAAGCACTCTGTTACTATGCCACATTGCTGACTCTTCAGCCAGGATTTCAGAGCTGTCTGCTGGTATTTCCTGATAGTCCCAGGCAAAGGGAGCCCCACCCTGCTGCTGAGCAGTGTCTAGCAGCTGTATGTAGGCAATCTCCAGCTCCCATTCCTGAGCGGCCAGGAACTCCAAATCTTCCTGTGCCCAGAGCACTTCCGAGACGTTCAATCTTTGCTCTCTGTGCTCCATTATTTCCTCCAAACGCCACTCCAGATCACTCCCAAAGTCGGGGTCCTCGGACAGCCTCCAGTACAACAATCCCATGCCATTATAATCAAAGCCTTCCGTGGGCCTGTCATCCGCTGTCCACGGGCACACTTGGGCTACATACCACCGGAGGGCTCTGTAGCTCTCGTCCAAACGCATTTCTGCCCGGATCAGCCTGCTTAACTCAGCTGTCCACTCCTGCTTCGGTTGTTCCCCCAATAACAGCAATCGTACTTCATACTGCGACCAGTACCTTACATGGATGGAGGGGAGAACTTTTCCCTGGTGTCGCTGCTCACAGGCTAGCGCTTCTTTCCAGAGTTGTAGGCGAACAGAATCATACCATCCCAGCAGGACCTGCACCGATACTGGTCCTCTGTGCTGTATCCGCATCTCTCGCAACCTCCTTCCGAATTCCTCTTCCATGACGTATCTGTACCTCTGCTATCCGGGCCTTGGATCCAGGTGATGGTTTGGATGTGTTCACGACAAGGAAGCACGATCCCACCGCTGCCAGCCAATTGTGACGGACCTCGTACCCAAGATGTCCGCCGTAACTGCTTCCTCTGTCCGGTACCACACAATCCAAGACCCCCTTAGCTTACCCAGTCACCAGACAACACCAGTGTAGGGTACATCAGGAAAGAATCTTTATTTGACATGTCACACTTATATACAGCTAGATGACTCACACCTAACCTAATTAGCATGAGCTAATTATCTTAATAAACACTGGACTCCTTCATTCAATTGCAGGGTTAATTAGCACACACAACAATAGGTGAAAAGCTTCTACAAGCCAGACTATAGTCAATTACATAACACAGGTGGCTGGAGTTCATGTCATTAGCGTCTCTTGCTAATATGCCAAATACACATACAGATTCTATGTGTATTGGGGGGCCAGCATGGACCTGAATCCAAGTATCACCAGCTCAGGGGTCCCAGGCCTGCAGCTCAAAGAGCACTGTTCCCCCAAATGCCAGGGCCCATAATCCCAAGGCAACAGGCTCGCACTCAGTCCCCTCCAACAGCCTGTGTCTCGGCCAGGTCCGTCACAGTCCAAAATGGGCCAAAAGTGTCAATATTTTGTGTGGCCACCATTATTTTCCAGCACTGCCTTAACCCTCTTGGGCATGGAGTTCACCGGAGCTTCACAGGTTGCCACTGAAGTCCTCTTCCACTCCTCCATGATGACGTCACGGAGCTGGTGGATGTTAGAGACCTAGCGCTCCTCCACCTTCCGTTTGAGGTTGCCCCACAGATGCTCAATAGGGATTAGGTCTGGAGACATGCTTGACCAGTCCATCACCTTTACCCTCAGCTTCTTTAGCAAGGCAGTGGTTGTCTTGGAGTTAGGGGTCGTTATCATGTTGGAATACTGCCCTGTGGCCCAGTCCCTGAAGGGAGGGGATCATGCTCTGCTTCAGTATGTCACAGTTATGGATGGGCTGCCTGTTTGAGTAGAACATGAGTTTGACTTGAACATCGGCTGTTTGATCGTTCGGCGAAGATCGAACGTTCGCGCCAAATTCAAGCAGCGCATCACGGCCCATAATGCACTGCATCATCGCAGTGCGTTGCTGGTTGTTGATTGGCCAAGCATGCACTATGATCCGCATGCTTTGGCCAATCACAGCGCCGTAGGCAAACAGAGCCATAATGGATCAGAGGGTTAAGTACAGGCCCACACTATAAAAGACCGCCTGCACATCGGCCCTGTGTAGTGTGTTGCTGGTGTTATAGAGAGATAGTTAGAGAGAGAGAGAGTGTGTCATTTCATTTACTTTGAGCAGGCAGTTTATTCAGCTAGCTAGATCTCACTGCAGACCTTTCCTGCTGTACTATTTCTAATCTACTTCAGGCAGGCAGTTGATCCAGTTTAGCTAGATCTCACTGCAGACCGTTCCTGCTGTACTGTTTCTAATCTACTTCAGGCAGGCAGTTGATTCTGTTAGCTGCAGTGTATTACATAGATATAAACAGTCAGATGGCTATCTATATATCCACTGTATACAGTTTAGCTAGATCTCACTGCAGACCGTTCCTGCTGTACTGTTTCTAATCTACTTCAGGCAGGCAGTTGATTCAGTTAGCTGCAGTGTATTTCATATATATATATATATATATACACATACACATACATATACATATACACACACTTTATCCAGTTTAGCTAGATCTCACTGCAGACTGTTCCTGGTGTACTGTTTCTAATATACTTCAGGCAGTCAGTTGATTCAGATAGCTGCAGTGTATTTAAAGTGGAGGGCCACCCTAAAAAAAAATGCATAAAAATGTTCCTAAAAATTTGGAAGGAAAAAAAACTTACCAGAAATGGCTGTTGCTAGGCAGATCGTCCTAATCTGCCTCTTCCTATTCCGCAGTGCTCTTCAGTCTTCTCCTCCTCGCATCGTCTTCTAGTGAATTGGGCGCGGTGTGTTATGGGAACTGTGTGTGTCCCACAACACAGCGCGCCTCATTCACAAAGCGCTGCACGATTCTTGCATGCGCAGTAGGAAACCGCAAGGCTCCACTGCCTGTTTCCCTTAGTTGGAATAGCGGCGCCGGGACCCAAGACCCGAGGGACACGGTCGGTCTCGGGGGGGGGGGGGGGCGACATCGCGGGCACCCAGGACAGGTAAGTCTGCTTATTAAAAGTCAGCAGCTACAGTGTTTGTAGCTGCTGACTTTTATTTTTTTTCCCGGCTGGCCCTCCCCTTTAATATATATATATACATATATATACAGTCAGACTACTATATATATATATATATATATATATATATATATATATATATATATATATATATATATATATATATATATATATATATATATATATATATATATCCACTGTATCCAGTTTAGCTAGATCTCACTGCAGACCGTTCCTGCTCTACTGTTTCTAATCTACTTCAGGCAGGCAGTTGATTCAGTTAGCTGCAGTGTATTTTGTATATATATATATATATATATATATATATATATATATATATATATCCACTGTATCCAGTTTAGCTAGATCTCACTGCAGATTGTTCCTGCTGTATTGTTTCTAATATACTTCAGGCAGTCAGTTGATTCAGTTAGCTTCAGTGTATTTCATATATATATATATATATATATATATATATATATATATATATATATATATATATATATATATATATATATATATATATATATATATATATATAATATATATATATATATATATATATATATATATATATATATATATATATATATATATATATATATATATATATATATATATTGGGACATTGGGGTGTTTAACTCAAGTGAATAGATGCATTTTTAATGCAGTGAGTCCTCATCAGACAGGCATTTATAGTTAAGGGCCTGGTAGCCCACGTTTATTGAAAAAAACAAAAAAAACAAAAGTCCACCCAGAAATCCCACGCAGGGGTTTAACTTCATTAAGCACTCATAAATGAAAAACATACCAAGCCACCTGGCTCTCTCTTGTCAGCAGTTCCTCTGCTTGCTCTCAACAGAGTTGATTCCTTCCAGTCCCCTGGACTCACTGGCTTCCTTAGTCTTCCCGACTCTCAAGGCTGTCCATCCTTTCCCAGTCTCTGGGCAAAGAATCCCCCTTACACAGGGATGACCCCTCTACAGACACAGGTCTGTCTTCATACAGCACCAGCAAGCTGCTCACACTCCACCATCCTCCACTTACCAGCCCCTCATTATATGGTGTGTGTGCAGCTGGGCGCACACCTTGCTTGCTATCCTCAAGACCCGGACACAGGGTTGGAGATCCCATCCCACCCATGACTCTCAGGGATCTCCAAACTACAGACTCCCATCCAGAACTATCAAAACGTGGAGAAAACTGACAGAGCAGTTTTCTCCATTTAAATTCTACAGTCTGTAGTCTTGCAGTCTGCAGATATGCAAACTCTGTGTCTCCTTTACCTCTAATTTCAAAGGGACAGAGCCTACAGTCAGTCTAGTATATATATATATATACACTGTATACAGTTTAGCTAGATCTCACTACAGACCGTTCCTGGTGTACTGTTGCTAATATACTTCAGGCAGGCAGTTGATTCAGCTAGCTGCAGTGCATTTCATGTATATATATATATATATATATATATATATATAGTCTTGCCAAGCCTATAGCTGATTGTAGGCCATTCCTGGAGTGCGTGTTCAAAGACACTTTCAGGCAGGTGACTCATTGAGCTGCAGTTCATAAAATATATATCCATTGCATTGTAGTCCAGCCAAGCCTATACTTGACTGTAGGCCATTCCTGGAGTGCGTGTTCAAAGACAATTTCAGGCAGCTGACTCATTGAGCTGCAGTTCATAAAATATATATCCACTGCATTGTAGTCCAGCCAAGCCTATACCTGACTGTAGGCCATTCCTGGAGTGCGTGTTCAAAGACAATTTCAGGCAGCTGACTCATTGAGCTGTAGTTCATAAAATATATATCCACTGCATTGTAGTCCAGCCAAGCCTAAACCTGACTGTAGGCCATTCCTGGAGAGCATGTTCAAAGACAATTTCAGGCAGGCAGGCAGGCAGCTGACTCCGCACGTTTTTTCCAAAAGTTCTTTGGTATGGGCCTTTTTTGAGACGTGTGCAGCAGATCGCACCATTGCTGTTTGCAACATATGTCTGAAGCTTATCAAGCATGGCCAAAACAGCAGCCGCTTGGGCACCACATGCTTGACCAGACATATGTCGAGCTCCCATGCAGTCCGTTGGCAACAGTACTTAAAAGACCCACACCAAAGAACAAGGCGGACCTCTCCTTGCTCCTCATCAGCTGGGATGTCCAACCCCACTATAACTTCAGTCCTCTCAGAGACCTGCACCGAGAGGAATGAAGGTGTAGAATTAGGTGTCCCAAGCACTTCCGGGCAATCTGCTAGCGGTACACCAACATCCGATTGTAGCAGGCAAATTTCCCTACCCCAGTTGCTAAACCGGCGAAAGAAATTCAGTCCCAGCCATCCACATGCTCAGCAGTTCAATGCTAGTTTGCCTAAATTGCTAGCACTCCAACTGCTGCCTTTTCAGCTGGTAGACTCTGACTCCTTTCGAGAATTTGTGGAATGTGCGGTACCTCAGTGGCAGGTTTCAAAACGCCAATTTTTTTCTCGGAAGGCCATTCCGGCTCTCTACCAACATGTGGAAGGCAATGTCTTGGCCTCGTTGGACAGGATGGTCAGCCGTAAGGTGCATATTACCGCTGACTCATGGTCCAGCAGGCATGGACAGGGACGTTACCTTTCTTTCACGGCGCACTGGGTAACCCTGCTGGCAGCTGGGAAGGATTCAGGACAGGGTGCAGTATTGTTGCAGCTTGTTCCGCCACCATGCCTCCAAAATGCTGGTAGTGGTGATTCTGCCACACCTCTCTCCTCCACCCCCTCCTCTTCTTCTTCTACTATGGCCTCCTGTGCAGATTTGTCCTTGGAACTAGCGGTGCTCCGTAGGCATTCTAGGGGCTACAAAAGCAAAAAGATGCCATGCGGTGCTTGAGTTGGTCTGCTTAGGGGACAGGAGCAACACTGGGGCAGATATTCTGGCAGCTCTACAGGGGCAGGCTCAGAGGTGGTTGATGCCACGCCAGCTTCAGCCAGGAATGGTGGTTTGCGACAATGGCACCAACCTCCTCTCCGCCCTCCAACAGGGACACTTCACCCATGTTCCCTGTTTGGCTCACGTTCTTAATTTGGTGGTGCAGCGGTTCTTGTGCAGATACCCGAGCTTACAGGATCTCCTGAGGCAGGCCAGGAAAGTCTGTGGGCATTTCCACCAGTCATATAATGCCAGTGCTCGGCTGGCTGACCTCCAAAATGAATGCAACCTGCCCAAGAACCGCCTCATCTGTGACATGCCTACCAGGTGGAACTCAACATTGGCAATGCTGCAGTGGCTGCACACGCAGCAGAGGGCCATCAATGACTACCTGTGCGAGTATGGCAACAGGACAGGGTCAGGGGAGCTTGTTTTTTTTTGCCATGCCAGTTGCTCATGATCAAGTATGCATGCACTGTTCTGTCACCATTTGAGGAGGCCACGAGGATTGTAAGCAGTGACAGTGCATGCATCAGTGACACTGTCCCTCTTGTCCACCTGTTGGAGCACACACTGTGTGGAATAATGGACAGGGCCCTTGAGGCAGAACAGAGGGAGGAAGAGGAGGACTTCCTTACCTCTCAAGGCCCCCTTTATTCAGACAGTATTCCTGCGGGCCCGTCAATCTCACAGGAAGAGGAGGTAGAGGATTGTGTCAGCATGGAGGTGGAGCCTAGCACTCAGCATCAGCAGTAGTCTTCAATGGATCATTTCCAGTCCCCAGAAACCTATGGACTTGTACGTGGCTGGCAGGAGGTGGCTGCAGATCAGGTCGTCCTTAGTGACCCAGAGGACTCCGGACCGAATGCCTCAGCAAACCTACGCTGCATGGCCTTCCTCATCCTGCAAAGCCTGCGAAAGGACCCTCGGATTCGTGAGATCAAGGAGAGGGATCAGTACTGGCTGGCAACCCTTCTTGATCCACATTACAAGGGTAAGGAGGCAGAACTTATCCAGCCGTCGCAGAGGGAGCAGAAGATGAAACATCTTCGGGAGGCCTTGCAGGAAGGTTTGTGCAATGCGTTTCCAGAGCCTGGGAGGTTACAATTTCCTGGTCCTCCTGGACAACATGTTGCTGAGGCTTCTGTCAGTCACAGAAGGAGTGGTGGAGAAGGTGGCCGTCTGACCGATGCGACAATTTTTAGTCCGCAGCCCCAAGGTCTGATTGGTTCCAGCAACCATCGCCAGCGTCTGTTGTACATGGTGCAGGAATACCTAGGGGCAAGATCAGACTTGGAGACCTTTCCAACCGAAAATCCACTGGATTACTGGGTCTTGAGGATGGATCACTGGCCAGAGCTTGCACAGTATGCAATTGAGCTACTGGCCTGTCCTGCATCCAGCTTCCTTCGGAACGCACTTTCAGTGCTGCTGGAGGCTTTGTAACCGATCACAAAGTGCGCCTGTCCACCGACTCGATTGATTGGCTCACCTTCATAAAAATTAATCAGTCTTGGATCACCAGTTACCAAGCACCTGATGCTGATGTAACAGATACATTTTTTATGAATGTGAGATCCCTTCAAGACTGCCTATGCTAATGCTGAGTGACTATCCTGTTATGCTGAGTGACTATCCTATTCCTCCTCAATGTTCATGTTGATAGCTTCTAAGAACATTTTTGGTTCTGGGCACCACCACCAGTTGCTAAGGCCCAATTTTTCTGCCCCTGTTTAACAGGGGCATATAATTAGAATTTTTGCTGTAATATTTTGCAGCACGGCTCGTTCCTGCGCTCAACAAGAGTATCTGTGAGGGGTTGCAGTGTTGTGGCACCACCATCACTGCCTAAGGCCCAATTTTTCTGCCCTTGTTTAACAGGGGCGTGTAATAACAATTTTTGCTGTAATATTTTGCAGCAGGGCTCGTTCCTTCACCCAACAAGAGTATCTGTGAGGGGTTGCAGTGTTGTGGCACCACCATCACTGCCTAAGGCCCAATTTTTCTGCCCCTGTTTAACAGGGGTGTCTAATTAACATTTTTGATCAAATATTTAACAGCAGGGCTCGTTCCTGCGCTTAAAGCGGTTGTATACCCTTTTAAACTTTTTTTTTTAAAACTACCTGCAAGAGAAAGTCATAATGAGCTAGTATGACTAGCATACTAGCTCATTATGCATCACTTACCTTAGATCGGGGCCCCCCGACGCCGTCCTCTTCTCCCCCTCCGGCCGCATCCATCTCTCTTCCGGGTATCGCCGCTCCAGGCCAATCACAGCGCCGCTGCAGCACTGTGATTGGCCAGAGCAGCGAAGACGTCGCTCCGCGCATGCGCGGGGCACTTCAACTGTGGTGAGCCGCAGTTGGGAATGGGAATTAACCCGTTAAATTCACCATTGTCTACGGCGCGCATGCGCCGTAGACAACGTTGTAAATCGTTCTTTGCAAATATCTCCTAAACCGTGGAGGTTTAGGAGATATTTCTTGTACCTACAGGTAAGCCTTAATCTAGGCTTACCTGTAGGTGCAAGTTGTAATTAAGGGTTTACAACCACTTTAACAATAGTATCTGTGAGGGGTTGCAGTTTTGTGGCACCACCACCACTGCCTAAGGCTCAGTTTTTCTGCCCCTGTTTAACAGGGGTATGTTATTACAATTTTTATGTAATATTTTGCAGCAGGGCTCGTTCCTGCGCTCAACAAGAGTATCCGTGAGGGGTTGCAGTGTTGTGGCACCACCATCACTGCCTAAGGCTCAATTTTTCTGCCCCTGTTTAACAGGGGCGTGTAATTCAAATTTTTGATCAAATATTTAACAGCACGGCTTGTTCATGCGCTCAACAAGAGTATATGTGTGGGGTTGCAGTGTTGTGGCACCACCACCACTGCCTAAGGCCCAGTTTTTCTGCCCCTGTTTAACAGGGGCGTGTAATTACAATTTTTGATCTAATATTTCACAGCAGGGCCTGTTCCTGCGCTCAACAAAAGTATCTGTGAGGCTTTACAGTGTTGTGCCACCACCACCGCCTAAGGCATATTTTTCTGCCCCTGTTTAACAGAGGCATGTAATTACAATTCTTGATATAATATTTCACAAGTGGGCCTGTTCCAGCGCCCACCAAGAGTAACTGTGATGGCTTACAGTGTTCTGGTACCACCAACACCTAAGGCCCAATTTTCCGCAGAGTGTATAGTATATACAGGCAATCCCCTATTTTCAAAAATCCAACTTACAAATGACTCCTACTTACAAACGGAGGGAGACAACAGGAAGTGAGGGGACATCTACCCCTAGGATTGGAAATTCTCTCCTGTAAGGGTTAATATGGGAAAAAGGTGTCTCCTCCACTGATTTTTCACCATCCTTGTTTCCCTTTCCGTTTGTCTCACTGATTTTCATCCATATTGCTGGGACCCGACATTACATTAAAGCCTCAAGCAGTTTTAAATGACTTTTATTCCTTTAGAAATTAAATTTTGTGCAGGGACTGTTCTAAGCACGGGAAACACGTGCCACTTTACAGGCATACTATTGACACCCCCAGGTACGATATTTAAAGGAATATTTCACTTTTATTTTTTCACTTTAAGCATCATTTAAATCACTGCTCTCAAGAAAACGTCCATTTTTAAAACTTTTTTTCCATTGATACATATCCCCTAGGGCAGCACTCGGGTCCCAAAACCATTTTTAGGACAATAACTTGTTTGCGCAAACTTTTGGTGCGCATGTTCTGTATGTGAACCGAACCGGGGGGTGTTTGGCCCATCCCTAGTCACAGTACATGTTGACATTCATAGTTACATAGTAGATGAGGTTGAAAAAAGACAGTCCAACCTATGTGTGTGATTATATGTCAGTATTACATATATATCCCTGTATGTTGCGGTCGTTCAGGTGCTTATCTAATAGTTTTTTGAAACTATCAATGCTCCCCGCTGAGACCACACCTTGCCGCTCTTACAGTAAAGAACCCTCTACGTAGTTTAAGGTTAAACCTCTTTTTTTCTAATTTTAATGAGAATGGCCACCTGTCTTGTTAAACTCCCTTCCGCAAAAAAGTTTTATCCCTATTGCGGGCTAACCAGTATGGTATTTATAAATTTAAATCATTTCATGGTTTCCTCAATGAACTGTAGCTCCCCAGTGCTAGCAGCACTCATGCAGCCCCAGACCATGACACTCCCACCACCATGCTTGACTGTAGGCAAGACACACTTGTCTTTGTAATCCTCACCTGGCTGCCACCACACACGCTTGACACCATCTGAACCAAATAAGTTTATCTTGGTCTCATCAGACCACAGGACATGGTTACAGAAATCCATGTCCTTAGTCTGCTTGTCTTCAGCAAACTGTCCCTTCAACCTCTGCAGCAATGCTGGCAGCACTCATACGTCTATTTCCCAAAGACAACCTCTGGATATGACGCTGAGCACGTGCACTCAACTTCTTTGGTCAACCATGGCGAGGCCTGTTCTGAGTGGAACCTGTCCTGTTAAACCGCTGTATGGTCATAACCATCATGCTGCAGCTCAGTTTCAGGGTCTTGGCAATCTTCTTATAGCCTACACCATCTTTATGTAGAGCAACAATTCTTTTTTTCAGATCCACAGAGAGTTCTTTGCCACGAGGTGCCATGTTGAACTTCCAGTGACCAGTATGAGAGAGTGAGAGCGATAACACCATATTTAACACACCTGCTCCTCATTCACACCTGAGACCTTGTAACACTAACGAGTCACATGACACCGGGGAGGAAAAAGGGCTAATTGGGCCCAATTTGGACATTTTTACTTAAGGGTGTACTCACTTTTGTTGCCAGTGGTTTAGACAATAATGGCTGTGTGCTGAGTTATTTTGAGGGGACAGCACATTTACAATGTTATACAAGCTGTACACTCACTACTTTACATTGTAGCAAAGTGTAATTTCTTCAGTGTTGTCACATGAAAAGATATAATAAAATATTTTCAAAAATGAGAGGGGTGTACTCACTTTTGTGAGATACTGTATATCTATAGATGTAGGTTCTTGTGTCCACCAGCAAAGAGAAGTTGGGTAGATGCCACACTCCCAATTCTGGAGGCATAATAATGGTCTAGCACAGGGGTCTTCAAACTATGGCCCTCTAGTTGTTTAGGAACTACAATTCCCATCATGCCTAATCGTGTCTGTGAATGTCAGTGATTTACAATGCCTCATGGGACGTGTAGTTCCACAACAGCTGGAGAGCCATATATTGAAGATTCCTGGATGCAAAAAGATGTGTTCTTATGTTCAAGTGGGTCATGGCACGTCTACATTCCAAATTTTGCACTTAAGATGGTCATGCACTATGCAATCTGATTGGCCAATCTCTGTACAACTCGATATTTAGGCAAAATTGGTAATAGGAAGACGCACTTGAACAATTCATTCAAATTATAGGAAATCAAACAGGCTCTTGCACTAAATCGAATTTATTTAAGATCTAACTGATTGCAGTGCATGGTCACCTTTTAAAGATCAAGATCTGTAAATATAAATTTATTGGGTTTAGAAACACTTCTCTGTTCTTTGTAATGTATTGAAAGATTTGGGTAAACAAGAAAAAAAAAAAATTTCAAAGATATATTAGAAGTGATAGTAATGAGATTTGCATCAAAAGGGTTAATTAACTGAGAACACCTACTAATTGCCTAACAAGACTCACCCAATTAGATGAAATTAACTAATTGTATTGGGCGTGCGCTATTACCAACGAGAAAACCGCAGTTACCCTAGCGGCAGTTGCAGTTTAGATATGCAGGTATTTATAATCGCTACTTGCGCTTCAATGTGCGCTGCCTCGCACGTTCAATTAATGATTTTTCTGGCGCACCAATTAATGTATGAATGATCCTCAATGTATTTTTTGATAACAACCTTTCATTTGTTTGTATTGGAAATTTAACTTTTTGCTTGAAGTAAAATTCCACCATGTGCCAATAGACCGGAATCCTGCCTTGTGGATTATACCTTGGGCTGGTATATTATTAGGTTCCACACATGCATGATATAGATCTCCTTTTTCCTGACTGGCTGCACAAGACTTGAGCAACATGTTGTATGAGAGACCAAATCTCCTGTAGGCAGGGGTCACGTAGAGGGTGCGATATTCCATGGAGCAGTCAGTCAACAACCAGCCGATGGGTTGATCCAGCCCTTTTTTCCGAACACAGATGTTAGGTAGGTCCTGAATACAACGTTCTATAAAATGAAGACTTTGATGCTTATTTGGCCCGCACACCAATTGATTGTTTACGAGTGGAGCTTCACTGACCAAGAGTGGTGTGTAGGAAAATTCATTTGAACTGTGGAAAGAAAGAGGGAAGACAGTGAAGCAATGATTGTTGTGTCCATTAAAAATCTTTTTTCACTCTCATTTCATTATAATAAAGATGCTTATACATACTGTATGTTGGATGGGTAATTTGTTAGAACATTTTCTGACTAACTAGTGCCAAAAAGCAGGAATAGTCCAAAACTGAAAACCCCATTGGCTTTACTCTGATGTAATTCTAGTAAAGTTGGTTATACAGATGTTGGATACAAAATTTGTTAGAAAAGGCCTGGCTAACTGTATGAACTACCCTGGGTTGTAAGGAAGCTCTGGCACCACTTGGCCAAACTGGGAGCTCTATGGGCCTATTGAGAGTAATTTAGGGAAGACGATAATGTTCCTGCACTTATGGGTATTAGTCATGACCAAGGCTGGGAACTCAAAGTAAGCTGGAAAAGACAGTAAAACTGTATGGGAGGAGAAAGCTGGGAGGCTATATGGACTGTACTCTCTCTTCCAGCATTTACTCTGAACACATGCATGTGGTCTCAGTGACCAGAAGGAGGTGCTAGAGAAGGCAGGATGGAAACTAATGCCGACTCCAGGAGTCTCTAAAGTAGAGGTGATTCCACATCACCCAAGAGAGTAAATACCATATGTAATATTTCAGAGACAAAAGCTACATATATTGTAAAATGTGGCTGGACAGTACAGTACCTTGAAAAAGTATTCATACTCCTTAACATTTTCCACATTGTCATGTTACAACCAAAAATGTCAATGTATTTTACTGTATGTGGTAGACATAGACAAAGTGGTGCATAATTGTGAAGTGGAAGTAAAATGATAAATGGTTTTCAACATTTTTTACAAATAAATATCTGAAAAAGTTTGGCGTACATTTGTGTTCAGCCCCCTTTACTATGATACCCCTTAACTAAAATCTAGGGGAACCAATTGACTTCAGAAGTCACTTAATTAGTAAATAGAGTCCACCTGTGTGTAATTTAATCTCAGTAAAAATACAACTGTTCTTTGAAGCCCTCAGAGGTTTGTTAGAGTACTTTTGTGAACAGACAGCATCATGAAGGCCAAGGAACACACCAGACATGTCAGGGATAAAGTTGTGGAGAAGTTTAAAGCATGGTTAGGTTATAAAAAAAAATCCCAAGCTTTGAACATCTCATTGAGCACTGTTCAATCCATCATCCGAAAATGGAAACAGTATGGCACATCTGCAAACCTACCAAGTAATGGCCGCCCACCTAAACTGAGAGTCCGGGCAAGGATAGCATTAATTAGAGAAGCAGCCAAGAGGCCCATGGTAACTCTGGAGGAGCTGCAGAGATCCACAGCTCAGGTGGGAGAATATGTCTACAGGACAACTATTAGTCATGCACTCCACAAATCTGGCCTTTATGGAAGAGTAGCAAGAAGAAAGCAATTGTTGAAAGAGTCATAAGAAGTCCTGTTTGCAGTTTGTGAGAAGCCATTAGGGGGACACAGTCAAAATGTGGAAGAAGGTGCTCTGGTCAGATGGCATACCACGTGAGGCACACGGGGATCACCTAATATAGATGGAAGCCCTGTACGCACATGCCAATTATCAGTTTTTTATTTCTGAAAAATTGTTTTATGTATATATTTTTCTAATTTTACTTCCCCAACTTAGACTATTGTGTTCTGATCCATCACATATAATTCAGATTAAAAAAACATTGAACTAAAGGCTGTAATGTAACAAAATAGGTAAAAAAAAAAGGGGGGGTGAATACTTTTGCAAGGCACTGTACATGGAATCATTCACTTGTGTCAGTATTTACTGAATTGTATTTTTAGTGATCCTGCATCTTGTTACATTTGTGTGGTTCCAGCCTAGAAATCTTCCAGCTAGCAACAGTAATGCCCCGTACACACGAGCGGAAAATCCGCCAGCAAAAGTCAGATGAGAGCTTTTGGTCTGAAAAATGCGACCGTGTGTATGCTCCATCGGACTTTTGCTGGCGGAATTCCAGCCAGCAAAAGATTGAGAGCATGTTCTAAATTTTTCGGTTGGAAAAAATTCCGATCGTCTGTACAAATTTCGACGTGCAAAATTCCTACGCATGCTCGGAAACAATTAGACGCATTCTCGGAAGCATTGAACTTAATTTTCTTGGCTTGTCGTAGTGTTGTACGTCACTGCGTTCTTGACGGTCGAAAGTTCAATGAACTTTTATGTGACCGCGTGTATGCAAGCCAAGCAATTCCGTCGGAAGAAAAATCCAAGATTTTTCAGAAGGAAATTCCGCTCGTGTGTAGACGGCATAAGAGTTAATCAGTTTTGGGCTGGGGATAGGAGCATTCGTTAGTGGCTTTCCCACAGCCAGTCAGGGCTGCCGATAAGGAGATACCCCTAGTCCTCCTGTAGGGGGTCCGGGCACACAGGGGGGGCCTGGAAAGCAGGGGTAATTTGTGCTGCAGAGCTGGGGGAAAATTACAGAATGATGCCATGTGTGGCTCTCTGCAGTAGCTGAAAGCCGGTTTCTCTACCTCCCATCGGCTTTTAGCTGCTGCGGGGAGAAACACAGACATAGGGCATAGTTCTGTAATTGTTCCCCTCTGCACTGATCCCCTTCCCTGCTCTGCCAACATCTGATTCCCCTCCTGTGTGCCGGGCCCCCCTCCTGCACCTCTGACGGCTTACCTATGCAGGTGCAATAAGTGCTTTGTTAGATAAGCTGGTGTTTTTTGTACCAATGGTTGTAGGAAACCATCCTTGAACAAATTCCATTGACAATAGGCCGTCCAGGAGGGCAGTTTCAAGTTTTATGTATCTTTGGCACTGTATAAATAACTGGTACCTTACATGTACATGGTACCAGATATTTTTCCCTTCTAATTTAAAATTTTATTTTTGACTAACCAGATTCTTCAATTCATTCCTATACATGTTAGTGGGATTGTTCCTCAGAATCAGATACGTTTCTCCATCTCCAAGTAACCTACTTATTTCTTATTTTACTTGTGGTGTGATGTCACCATGTAATGACTACATGAGCATTTACCTGTATTTGACTAGCCATAGCCACACAATGGATATCGTCCTCAAGTGCCAGTTCGGACATACAGTATGTACAATGTTTGGGCCTTTCGCTGAGACTTCCTAGTCTGTTTTTCTATTATATATACATCCACAAATATTATATATTTTTTTCACTCCAGGCTCCCTATCTACCTCATTACATCATGGTTGGCTATTGGGGGATTCCAGTGTGAGACTCCCAGGGCCCACTGGGGGGTTTGCAGTGTAGTCTTAACTGGAGACGAGGGTGAACATTGATTTTATACTTAATGACTGTACTAAGTGATGCATAATGTTGGATGGTATGTAATTTCTGCAGCATTGAAGAATGTATATAATTTCTGCGATATGTATTAACTCCTTATGAATATTCATTTATTTTAGAAGTAATCTTACCAGCTTTCCTCTATATACCCCGGATGAAAGAAATACATTTTTTTAAAACGTGTCAGTTGAAGAGGACACACATTCACTCCTAATATTTATCCACATATTGAGTACTCCAGTATCATATGGTTTTCAGTTGCCCTTAAAGTCCCTTTTCTGGGGGTAGTCCTTTTGTTACTGATTGAGGTGTTCTCTCTGGTGGATTTACAATTATAAGGAGGACAGGAGAGGGTGATCTGTCAGAAAGACTGGGGTTGCCAAACAGTATGTTGTTTACCTGGCACTCGGGTTCGGCACATCCCATGTCGGGTGGACAGATTATTGGGCTGGGCTGGGGAGGACCCAGCGGTCATGGTACACGTTGGAACCAATGACAAAGTGAGAGGAAGGTGGAGAGTCCTAAAAAATGATTTCAGGGACTTAGGGAATAGATTGAGGAAAAGTGACCTCCAAGGTGGTTTTCTCGGAAATGCTACCTGAACCTCGAGCCACACCAAAAAGGCAGCAGGAGCTTAGGAAACTGAACAAGTGGCTGAGGAACTGGTGTAGGAAAGAAGGGTTTCCTGGAGAACTGGGCTTACTTTTCAGTCGGTTACTGGCTCTTTAGTAAGGATGGGCTGCACCTTAGTAGGGATGTTACAGCTCTATTGGGAAGAAAGATGGCCACAAAGTTGGAAGAGCTTTTAAAATAGGTGTTGGGGGGTCAGAGGAAGAGATAGCCGTCAGTGAGCAGATAACAGAGGGTGATAAGGGAGTCAGCAGTGATAATACAGTGATAATACAGTCATAACTTCAAATCCAGACTTAACAATTTGGAAATGCAAAAACAAAGCCAGGGGAAACCAATAGAAAAATAATATGCACTCATACAACACTAAAAGGAGCATACACAAATGCTAGGAGCCTAGCTAACAAAATAGAGAAACTGGAGCTGCTATTACACAAGGAGGATTTTGTGGGAATAACTAAAACTTGGTTTGACAGCTCTCATGATTGGCTGCCCAACATACATGGGTATTCCTTGTATCGCAAGGACAGGGAAGGTAGAAGAGGGGGAGGGGTGTGTCTATATGTCAAAAATTATGCAAGGGTGGTAGAGAGGAGCGAAATTATGAATGGGACTAGGGGAGGTTGAATCAGTGTGGGTAGAACTCAAAAGAGAAGAAATGAGCGTGAAATCAGTAGTGGGGGTATGTTATAGGCCACCCAACCTGCAGGAGGAGGAGCTAGAACTACTATCACAGTTAGAAATGGCAGGGGAACAGGGAAATGTTATCATAATGGGGGACTTCAATTATCCCAATATTGACTGGGCTGAGGAAACAGCTCACTCATTAAAGTGGTTGTAAACCCTTTAGTCTTACTTTTACCTATAGGTAAGCCTGGAATAAGGCTTACCTATAGGTAGTGGAAATATCTTCTAAACATGCGCCGTTTAGTAAATATTCCACTTGTCATCATCGGCGCATGAGCTGTGAAGAAACGGACCCCGCACTGTTTCTTCCCCCAGCATGTGCCGTTAATGATAGCTCCCGCACGCATGCATGGGAGTGACATCACGTGGCTCCGGCCAGTCACAGAGCCGGAGTCTGCGGCCCGGAAGGAAGAGGGCCGAAGATGGACGCAGCCTGCACAGGGGACAGCACGGTCTTTATTTGCAGGTAAGTGTCATATAATGGCAATGATGCATACTAGCCCATTATGCTTTTAATTTGCAGGCCTTGCGGGGAGCAAAAAAGGAAGTAAAACCCATCGGGGTTTACTTCCTCTTTAAAGGCCTGTCCGTTCATAAATGTCTTAGAGGACAACTTCATGTCCCAATTGGTGAATTCCCCAACTAGAGAGAATACTGTTATGCCGCGTACACATGGTCAGAATTTCCGCTGGAAACAGTCCGATGGGAGCTTGTCTTCGGATTTTCCAACCATGTGTAGGCCCATCTGTCTTTTTCTGTCGGGATTTCTGACGGACTTTGGATTGAGAACCTGTTCTTAATTTTTCGGACGGAAAACCTTTCTATCGGATTTTCTGATCGTGTGTATGCAATTCCGACACGCAAAATTCTGACGCATGCTCGGAAACAATTCGACGCATGCTCAGAAGCATTAAACTTCCCTTTTTATAGTGCCGTCGAATGTGTTGTATGCCGCAGTGTTATTGACCGTCGGTTGGTGTGACCGCGTGTAGGCAAGACAGTTTGAGCGAAAGTCCGACGGAAAAACCATCAGAGCTTTTTCCGACGAGAATTCCGACCGTGTGTATGCGGCATTAGTTCTATTAATTACGAACGGTCCAAGTTTGATCTCAAGTGTGTTGATATGTGACAACTTGGGATCTAGCGATCATAGGATGATCACTTTTAGCATAAATCATAGGAAAAAGAGGCATGAGGGTAGCACACACACTCAATTTTAAGCTAGCAAATTTTGGGACCAAATCCTGGAAACATTGAACGCAGAAGAGAAATAAGAATGCTTTAGGAGCATATTCCTTCCCTGCCCATTGTCATATGACATCCGCAGATGGTGTCTCTCATTCTGGTATGACGACCTTGGCATCCCAGCGGTATAGGGGCTGCGCGCGCATGCCGCCACGTCACAGAGGAGCAGTGCGCACGCCCGGCGGCCGCGTTGGCCGCTGGTCACATGCAATCACTTGTAACAGAGCAGGAACGTGGATCTGTGTGTATAAACACACAGATCCACGCAGGGCCGGATTAACATAGGGGCTATTGGAGCTGCAGCTCCAGGCCCCTTTCTCAAGATAGGCCCATTTGGCCAAAAAAAAAAAGATTGACTTTGAGGGTTGTAGCTCAGCGATCAGGAGTCACAGAGACCACATTTGGGGAGTAGGTAGCTAAAGACCCACTCCAGCACTGGTTAAAATATGGGGCTGCTCTCATCTATGGTTCCGGAGATACAGGGATGCTTGCGCAGCCTGTCAGAAGCTACATACAGAGCGGTCAGTTTAAATACAAGCTGGAACACTCTGCAGCAGACTGAGAGGATGAACTCACAGTGCTTATAATAATTATCTGTATATTACTTATGGTAATTAACCCCTTGCCACCTAGGCCAATTCTGAGACTTCTTTCCTACATGTAAAAATCATTTTTTTTGCTAGAAAATTACTCAGAACCCTCAAGCATTATATATATATTATGTTTTAGCAGACACCCTGTGGAATAAAATGGGGGTCTTTGCAACTTTTTATGTTATACGATATTTGCACAATTTTTTTTTGTGTACCAAACGATGCTTTAAATTTTTTTTGCAGGTTACATATTTAGAGTTACAGAGGAGGTCTAGTGCTAGAATTATTGCTCTCGCTCTAACTAATCGCGGCATATGTAACCTGTGTGTATCTGGCTCTGGTACTAACCAGTGCCTACCCAGCCACTGACTAGTATATCTCCCCAGCCTGTCCCCACACACCCTCTCACCTGCTGACCTGTGAATGGGGGAATCACTAGCGCAGTGTTATTGTGTGTAATTTCAATCCATCTATGGCCCGCTTAACCACTACGCAGTCCCTAAACATCCTTCCACAAACCTTTACATTTTTCATTCCAAGATTACTTCATCCTCATCTCCTATACATAGTGCCCACTGTAATACCCTCCACACTTCTCTCCTGTACATACTGCCCACTGTCATACCCTCCACACTTCTCTCCTGTACATACTGCTCACTGTCATACCCTCCACACTTCTCTCCTGTACATACTGCTCACTGTTATACCCTTCACACTTCTCTCCTGTACATACTGCTCACTGTCATACCCTCCACACTTCTCTCCTATACATAGCGCCCACTGTCATATCCTACACACTTCTCTCCTGTACATAGTGTTCGCTGTCATACACTTCTCTCCTGTACATAGTGCCCACTGTCCTACCCTCCTCACTCCTCTCCTGTACATACTGCTCACTGTCATACCCTCCACACTCCTCTCCTATACATAGTGCCCACTGTCATACCCTCCACACTCCTCTCCTGTACATACTACTCACTGACATACCCTCCATACTCCTCCCCTATACATAATGCCCACCGTCATACCCTCCACACTCCTCTCCTGTAATTACTGCTTACTGTCCTACTCTACACACTTCTCTCCTGTACGTAGTTCCCACTGTCATACCCCTCACACTTCTCTGCTGTGCATACTGCCCACTGTCATACCCTTCACACTCCTCTCCTGTACAAAGTGCCTTCTGCCATACCCTCCGCACTCCTCTCCTGTACATAGTGCCCACTGTCATACCCTCCACACTCCTCTCCGGTACATACTACCCTCTGTCATACCCCCCACACTCCTCTCCTGTACATACTGTCCACTGTCATACCTTTCACACTCCTCTCCTGTACATACTGCCCACTGTCATACCCTCCACACTCCTCTCTGGTACAAACTACCCTCTGTCATACCCCCACACTCCTCTCCTGTACATTTTGCCCACTGGCATACCCTCCACACTTCTCTGCTGTGCATACAGCCCACTGTCATACCCTTCACACTCCTCTGCTGCATATAGTGCCTACTGTCATACCCTCCACAATTCTCACCTATACATTGTGCCCACTGTCATACCCTCCACACTCCTCTCCTGTACATACTACTCACTGTCATACCCTCCATACTCTTCTCCTATACATAGTGCCCACCGTCATACCCTCCTCACTCCTCTCCTATAATTACTGCTTACTGTCCTACTCTCCACACTTCTCTCCTGTACATAGTGCCCACTGTCATACCCTCCACACTCCTCTCCTGTATATATTGCTCACTGTCATACCCTCCACACTCTTCTCTTATACATAGTGCCCACTGTCATACCCTCTACACTCCTCGGCTGTGCATACTGCCCACTATCATACCCTTCACACTCCTCTCCTGTACATAGTGTCTTCTGCCATACCCTTCGCACTCCTCTCCTGTACATAGTGCCCACTGTCATACCCTCCACACTCCTCTCCGGTACATACTACGCTCTGTCATACCCCCACACTCCTCTCCTGTACATACTGCCCACTGTTATACCCTTCACACTCCTCTCCTGTACATAGTGCCCACTGTCATACCCTCCACACTCCTCTCCGGTACATACTACCCTCTGTCATACCCCCACACTCCTCTCCTGTACATACTGCCCACTGTTATACCCTTCACACTCCTCTCCTGTACATACTGCCCACTGTCATACCCTCCACACTCCTCTCCGGTACAAACTACCCTCTGTCATACCCCCCACACTCCTCTCCTGTACATCTGTACATACTGCCCACTGGCATACCCTCCACACTCCTCTGCTGTGCATACTGCCCACTGTCATACCCTTCACACTCCTCTCCTGTACATAGTGCCTTCTGCCATACCCTCCGCACTCCTCTCATGTACATAGTGCCCACTGTTAGACCCTCCACATTCCTCTCCCTCACCTGCACATACTTCCCACTTTTATACCATCCATACTCCTCCCCTATGCCTCTTACCCACAAAAATAGTTCTTTAAATTTATACTGAATATCCTCAATGTTACCATCTCTAGAATGGGCACACTTTTGTTAGTTCAACTAAAGGAAATATCAGTCCTCATATTTGTTCTGCCCCATTATTAGTACGCATTTAATTTTGTAATTACTATTGTGATGTATAGAGGGACATAGGGGATGTCAGCTACTCTAAATATAGCACTTTTAAAAAAAGTGTCCCTTAAAATATTTTTGAAATGTTGGCAACTGTGCACTTAGGCACTGCCCAAGGGCCACGGGGTCAGTAGGGGGCCCCATGAGAGGCTCCTGTGATATTAAAGCGATAGTAAACTTTTCTAACATTACTACTTTTTAGAGGCCCTGAGGCAGGTTATGCCATAATGTACAAGTATGCACAGCATATTAGCACATTAGGGTACACTTAAACTGTCAGACTAAGCCCTCCAGTTCTGTGCTGTGATCAATCCGGCGGGGCCCGTGCGCTCCCATCTTCACCCAGTCTTTCTTCCGGGTTCTGTGCCTTCGGTCACTTGCCTTGGCCGGGCTGTGTTGCTGTCATTCCCACGCATGCTCATGTGCATCCTCTTTCTCTCATTCCCCCCTTTACTCTCATCCTCCCTCCCTTACCCCTCACATCTCTTTCATCCCCTTTCTCTCTCTCTCATCCTCCCTCTCTCGCTTTTATTTAATTTGTTATAACAAAAAATTGTTTGCATTTTTATTTATTGTTTATAAAAGGCCCCATCAAAATCCATGATGTTCTTAATCTGGCCCTGGATCCACGTCCTGTCAGGGGAGAGGAGACAGATCGTGTGTTCCTAGTATATTGGAACAATGATCGGTCTTATCCCCCCCCAGTTAGAATCACTCCCTAGGTAACACATTTAACCCATTGATCACCCCCTAGTGTTAACTCCTTCCCTGCCAGTGACATTTACACAGTAATCAGTGCATATTTTAATAGTGTCAAAAGTGTTCGATCTGTCCACCGCAATGTCACAGTCACTATAAAAATCGCAGATCACCGCCATTACTAGTAAAAAATAAATAATAATAGAAATGCCATAAATCAATAACCTATTTTGTAGGCGCTATAACTTTTGTGCAAACCAATCAATATACGCTTATTGCGATTTTTTTTTTTTTTTTTACCAAACATATGTAGAAGAATACATATTGGCCTTAACGGGGGAACATTTTTTTTTCTTTTAATAGTTAAAAATATTGTGTTTCAAAATTGTCGCTCTTTTTTTGTTTATAGCACAAAAAATAAACTGCAGAGATGATCAAATACCACCAAAAGTAAGCTCTATTTGTGGAGGAAAAAATTATAAAAATGTAATTTGGGTACAGTGTTGCATGACCTGAAAACTGTCTTGGGCAGGAAGGGGGTGAAAATGCCCGGTATAAAAGTGGTTCAACAAAGGTATCACACAATGCCTTCAAATTGGCAACAAAACCTGGGTGGCTAAACTGTAAGGTGAAAAGTCTCATTAAGGAGAAAAATATGGCCTTTAAAAATATAAAGGAATTGGGTCACCATCAGCATTCCAACACTACAAGGAATTCAATAAGAAGTGTAAAATCGCAATCAGGGTGGCTAAAAACAATTAAAGAGACCCATAGCGGAAGAAAGTAAAAAGAACCCAAATACATTTTTTTTTAAATATTAGTAAAAGTAACAGTAAAAAGACAAAGTTCAAAAGTTTGTTACCAGTTCCAGGGACAGCTGCTACATCCACATCCTATAAATATATAAATGTGACAGTGCTGCTGATATACTAGTAAATTAATTATTGACAATTTTTTTTTTTAAAGTGCACAAATATCCAGAACAATGTCCAATAGTGACATATAAATGGTGCTGCTAATAGACTAATAAATAAATTATTAACAAATAATTTTAAAGATTATGTGCAATACCCCCCGCCGTTGCAATACCCCCGCGGCGACAGGGTTAAAACAAGTTTATTTCATCCAAAAGTATTAAAACTTACAAAAAGACATATAAACCTCTCATAAATTGTGAACATAGCGCAGTACTGATGTTGATATTGATACTTGTTTCCAATGCTGATATGGGTTCATATACGTAGAAGCAGCCAAATGGATCCATGTTTCCAAATGTATCTATTGCTTCTGTCTTACTTCCTTACAGACTTTAGGTCATGACACGGGAATGAGTTGACCAGCTGACCCCATTAGCACACACCCTGCATCATCCACCCACCTACTCCCAGCTGCACGTTTTAAAAAAAAATGAGATGCAATCAATCTGTGATCACCCTTCTCACTAAATACACAATATACAATCAGATTGCATAATGTATGTCCATCTTTATACAAGTACATAGGAGGGAGTGTACAGAAACACTCAGCTGTGAAACCCTGTTCACATCTCTGCATAGTGGGAACTCGCATTCCCACACTTCTTTTTCTTTTTTTTCTTTTTAGCGAGGGGGGAGAGGTGTTGTGGAGCATTAACACTCATAACACACAGGGCAGCCCATCCACCTGAATGGGCCATCCTATACGCAGCAATCACCCCAAAGAAGCTTCAGAACTTTTTTTTAGAGCGGAGCTTGGTGCAATTTTTACTGCGATTTTTTTTTTTTTTTTGGTGCAGCGCATTTCTGAAATGCAAGGAAATGCACAGATGTGAATGGAGCCTCATTTTTCTTGTGGTAAGGCACAAATGTCACTTTCAGGCCCCATTCATATCTAGCATAGTTAGAGTGAACATTTTGTGGCTTGTTTATCCTGTGACACGCATAGGGCAGCCTGTTCATTTAAATGGGCTGTGCTATATGTGGCTTATGAGACATGTTGGTATTTTGTGGGTTGCGTGTTTTTACTGTGCTTGCAGCATTTGCCACTAGTTTTTTCACATGGCAAAATCTGTTTGGTGTGCCGTTAACAAATAATGGCACTGAAAGGGCAACTAGTAATTTTAGGTGTATAAAGGTGGCCATACACTATACAATCTGATTGTACAATCTTTTTTAGATTTACCAAATTTATATAATAGGAGGACCTATCATAGTATCTAGCCAATCACTCTATATCCAATCAGGCAGGCCCTTGCACTACATAATTGATGGCAGATCTAAAGGAGATTATACAATGTATGGCCACCTTTATACACCTAAAATTACTAGTTGCGCTTTAAGCGTCATTAATTGTTAACAAGAAGGGTGATCACTGATTGATTGCATTTCATTTAAAAAAGTGCAGCTTGAAATGGCAGGGTGTATGCTAATGAGAGCAGCTGGTCAACATCTTCCTGTGTCATGACCTACAATTTGTAAGGAAGTAAGACAGAAGCAATAGATATGTTTGGAAACATGGATGGAGGACAGTAAGGTACGTGTCTGTAGATTATATGGAAAGCTTTGATATTTTAGCAAAAAAAGTACAAGAATGCTATATTGGTACATAAAGGAGCTGAAATAAAAAAAAGTGAACAAAGGTGAACTTATCCTTTAGACATTGACACACATACACCTACACAGGTTGAACTGTATTGACTATTGTCTTTTTTCAGCCTTACCTACTATGTAAACACTATGTAAATACTAGGTAAAATTTTACTTTTTTTACTTCACAGTACCTTCTGTTGACCTTCTCCAACTCTTCATCTGTTAATTTATCCCTTGTGAGTAGAAAGCCACCGATTGTCTCCATCTGCCTCCCATGTTTGGAACTGACATTCTGCAATAGGATTCCCAATTCTGGCTGTAAACCTGTTTATGAATGAATAATATAGTAATATTCGTTCACTTGCTCTGTGGGTTGTCCTGAGGTGAGGCACACCAAGGCTAAAAGGAGAATCGGGTAGAGTTCAGAGGGCTTGGGTGTCATGTCAATGAAGTTTGGTGAAGCGTACGTGGGAGCTAGGTGCAGAGTGGTGTGGCGGGCAGTGAGCACACAGAGTACAACTTCTAAAAAGCTATATATTGTAGAAAAGTTCAGCAAGTACACAGGCCTAGTGGGAAGGCACACCCATGCAGAGCCACTTACAAACTATAACAGTGATAGAACAGCGGTCTAAAGCCCTGAGGATGCCGACAGCATCTGCCACGAGAAGCGGAATGTGGCTTGGCCAGTCCACACCCAAGGGAAAGACTTCCTAGTGGAGGCAGATGTAGTCCCTGCACTCTCCCTACTCCTCCGAAATCTTTTCCTATCTCTAAGCATTGTCCCCAACAAACAAGGAACCTGTCCCTAAGCCAGCCACTCACATTAAGCGTGCCAAGTACGAAGGGTCAGAGTCTTAAATAGACTCTGCCTGACCCAAGATGGCTGCCAGAGTCACATGGGGCACTAGCATCCAATTAGATAGTTGCCCTTATGTGTTCACGGAAATCATGAGGAATCAAGTTCCTCCCAACTTCCTCCCCATCTGCATTGCCTAGGGGTCAAGGGCCACCTGCAATGGAGAGAACAGACTTCACCTGCCTCCTTACAGGTTAAAACTAAAAGGAACTTCCAGACACTCTGAATAAAAACTCAGATAGAGATGGGCGTTAAATGGTGATTCCCTGATGATATAGCGTACACATACAATGCTGTAAAAAAGTATTTGCTCCCTTTCTGATATTTTTTTTTTGCATATTTGTCACACTTAAATGACTCAGATCATCAAAAAAATGTATTATTACACAAAGATAACCCGAGTAAAAAAAAAAAATGATGGTTTAATTTATTAAGGCAAAAAAGCTGTCCAAACCTGCCTGGCTTTATGTGAAAAAGTAATTGCCCCCTAAACCTAATAAGTGATTGTGCTACCCTTGGCGGCAACAACTGCGATCAAGCGTTTGAAATAACTGGCAATGAGTCTTTCACATTGCTGTGGAGCAATTTTAGCCCACTCTTCTTTGCAGTATTGTTTTAATTCAGCCACATTGGAGGGTTTTCCAGCATGAACGGTCTGAGTAAGGTCATGATACAGCATCTCAATTGGGTTTAAGTTCGGGCTTTGACTAGGCCACTCCAAAACCTAAATTTAGCTTTGTTTAAACCATTTGGAGGTGGACTTGCTGTTGTGTTTTGGATCATTGTCCTGCTGCATAACCCAGGGGCACTTGAACTTGAGGTCATTAACTGATATCCGGACATTCTCCTTTAGGATTTTCTGGTTCCATCAATTATGGTAAGTCGTCCAGGTCCTGAAGCTGACACACACCTTCCAAAAAGTTACATTTTTGTCTCATCAGTCCACAGAATATTTGCTTAAAAGTCTTGGGGATAATCAAGATGTTTTTTTGGTAAATGTGAGATGAGCTTTTGTGTTCTTTTTGGTCAGCAGTGGCTTTGGCCTTGGAACTCTCCCTTGGATGCCATTTTTGCCAAATCTCTTTCTTATTGTTGAATCATGAACACTGATCTTACTTGAGGCAAGTGAGGCCTGCAGTTATTTAGATGTTGTTCTGTGTTCTTTTATGACCTCCTGGATGAGTCGTTGTTGTGCTCTTGGAGTCATTTTGGCTGGCTGGCCACTCCTGATAAGGCTCACCACTGTTCCAAGTTTTCTCCATTTGTGGATAATGACTCTCATCATGGTTCGCTGGCATCCCAAAGCCTTAGAAATGGCTTTGTAATCCTTTCCAGACTGATACATGTCAATGACTTTGTTTCTCATCTGTTCTTGAATTTCTTTAGATCGTGGCATGATGTGTTGCTTTTTGAAATCTTTTACTGTGCTTCACTTTGTCAGACAGCTTCTATTTAAGTGATTTTTTGATTCAGCAGGTCTGGCAGTAATCAGGCCTGGGTGTGGAAAGTGAAATTTAACTCAGCTTTCCAAAAAATTGTGGTTAATTACAGTTCATTCATGATTCAGCATGGGAGGGGACAATTACTTTTTCACATAGGGCCAGGCAGAACAGCTTTTTTTTCTTAATAAATGAAATAATAATTTAAAAACTGCATCTTGGTTTTACTCAGGTTATCTTTACGTAATATTACAATTTGTTTGATGATCTGAATCACTTAAGTGTAAGAAATATGCAAAAAAAATTAAAAATCAGGAAGGGGGCAAATATATACATATATATATATGTAGCACTAACCCCCGAAGGAGCTGCTTGGTGGATTTGGGCCTGCACTTTAAAACTAAACCCCCACTGACTTGATTCAGTCCCCTTGACACAGCTGTGGTGCGATTTGGGTGTGTAATGAAATGGTGCGAGAAACCCCACAATACACAATACAATATAACATACCTGTAATATCACTAGGGTTTCCAATGGCTCCACCTGCTGGGAGAAAACTATATTCCACACAATTGGGGTACTTAACCAACAGTATACTTTACTGCAAATTGTAATAGACAGGGTGTTACAATTTTTGTACTGTCACCTTAACATAAAATGACAGGGCATGAATATGAACAACAATTCTACACAGTAAAACTACAAGGGAGCTCCCCCTACTTTTATAGCTGGCTGTGAGATCTCATTAAAAGTACACAGTCTTTAATCTTCTTGTCTTCTGATAGCTGTGGTGGTTTCTTATAAATTGTAATCCAAAAGGGTAAAGAAATTAGGATTGACTTAAAGGTGATCCTGTTACTGTTTCTCTTTAAATGTTCCAGAAAGTGATTCCTTAAGTATAGTACAATGCTTACAATGCAGTAAGAATTAGGCTTTATGCCTGCCTAACATCAGTTACTGTAATCCTCTTCCGTGGGACTACAGGTCCCAGCGAAATCTGTATATGAGTTTGACTGGATGCAAATGTGTAATAAAACTGTGGGCCGCAACCCGCTCACCAACTGGATCGGAAGCTCTGTATGGTAGCTCTGGTCTGGTGTTTGTGGCTTGCTTCAATGCTGACCAGCTCCGTCACACCGCTCCGCTCAGCTGGGTGAACCGGGTCCTCTAATGCTCAGACGAGTGTCACTGGATCTCCCAAATCCGGTCACTGTGTCTCTCACACCGTCAGATCGCTCACACAGTCTGCTAGAGTTGCGCTCCGCAATAGCTGTAGGCCTCTCCTTCTGGAAACCTCACAGGTCCTCAAAGGCAGGCCATGCATCCAGAAGAGACCTAAGATGGCCACTCTGGGTCCTTTTATGTCCTACCCAGCATGCAGTGCAAGAGAGGGTGTCCATGGGTAGGTGACCTGACATTCTGGGTAAATAGTTCAACTCTCCAAAGTAAATACTGAAGGGATATTTAGCTTAACTACTTCTTTGTATTATAGTCAGTTTCCATTTTGTGTCTCTCTAGCATCCACTTCACAAATAGATATGCTCAAGTCTTGCTAATCAAGTTTTGTTTTTTCATGTTATTGTTATCTTCTTTTGAGTTTAGTTTCTTGTAAAGCACGTGATATTTTAGAAATAATTAGTTTCACTTTGGTTATAAAATGTCTCTGTATATGATTGGATAATTTGTCAAAGGGCGGTACTTTCTGAAAGCCCCTTTAAATATTCACACCAAAGAATAAAGATTAGATTTGCTCAGAGAGATTTTGTTGTTTTGTGTCATTGTCTCAATGGGCTAATCTCACAGGCCTGTGGGGATTGAAAAGCACACCTTACCAGAGATATCGAAGGTTAGAACCACCCCTAGATAATCTACATCTCCTTTCAGTTGGGGGCTCGGTCCGGGATTGATTATAATATGTCTGTCTGCTGAGTAGAATTGATATATGTATCTTCTCTCACCGTGACGCCTATTTAGAAATCGTTTCCTTTAAAGGGACCTGTAGATTTATGTAGAAGTTGTTTTTAGACCTCGATAATATGTTAACTGCTCTGAGAAGCAGTAATAAAGGCTGTTCCGGGTGAACAGTGAGAAAGCCCTGGGTGGGCTTTATGGACTCTGAGAAGTCCATTAATAAGACTGCTTTAAGAAGCAGCATCTGTTCCGGGTGAACAGTGAGAAAGCCCTGGGTGGGCTTTATGGGCTCTGAGAAGTCCATTAATAAGAGTGCTTTAAGAAGCAGCATCTGTTCCGGGTGAACAGTGGGAAAGCCCTGGGAGGGCTTTCCAGGACTCTGAGAAGTCCGTAGGAAAATGATTTATACAGTACTGTAATTATAAGAAAAAGTCTGATAAGGTGTGCCGGACAATACCCGATCTCTTTGCTTATCTCATCTATCGCGTAGAAGTTTGTAAGATAATTTGTAAACTGTCTGTGTGGAATTTGTCAGCGTTGTAAGGTAAGATGATGCCTTCCACTAACTGTGTTATAATAGGACTTACATTAAGGCAACAGACGTGTCTTCCTGTGAACTCCTGGCTCCTTTTTGTGATTGATGGAAGTTCCCCAATCGAAACATAGAGTAATGCTACAGTATCCGGTGATGTATTGATGTTTACTCTTAATGATTTACATATGAATGCTTTGACTCTATAGTATGAGATAGTGAGCGTAATAGCAGTGTTAATAACACTTTCTTACGGTAATACATAAATTGACATAGTCGGTAGGATACTCTGAGGCTAACTTTTGATAAAAACATGCTATTTGAATAATTATTTTGCTACTGGCATCTCTTGCACAGGGGAAGTCAGGTGCAAAATTTGGATATTTGGCTTTTTGCCAACATGTGTCAGGGAAATACCGTACTTCGTCACCGGGTTCTGGGTATGCGCACGCGCGGTAGAGCGGCTCAGCGAACAGTACAGGTATGCCGGGTAGCGGGAGCGCATGCGCGGGTCCATGGCGCTCAGGTATCTGATGCAGCCCAGCCAGTGCGGCTCACCGCTGTGCGCGGCGCTGACGGACGACGAGTGCGCATGCGCACTCGTCCGGGTATCCCACCTAACCACTTACCTGGCCTATAAAAGGCTTCCTCTGTCTCCTCACAATTGCTGGTTTGTTGTCTCTTCCTGAGTCCTGGCTCCAGTCCTTGTATCCAGTATCCTGTATCCTGTACCTTGTATCCTGTACCTTGTATCCAGTACCTTGTATCCTGTACCTGCTTGATTACCTGTGCCTGACCCGGAACCTGCTTGACCACCGCTGCTGCTACCTGTGTTTGACCCCTGGCCTGCTTCCTGGATACCTCTGCTGCCTGATTACCTGTGCTTGACCCTCGGCCTACTTACTGGATATTCTCTGAGTTACTTACCTGTGTTCGGCCCCTGGCCTGCTTCCTGGATACCTCTGCTGCTTGATTACCTGTGCTTGACCCTCGGCCTGCTTACTGGACATTCTCTGAGTTACTTACCTGTGTTCGACCCCTGGCCTGCTTCCTGGATACCTTTGCTGCCTGATTACCTGTGCTTGACCCTCGGCCTGCTTACTGGACATTCTCTGAGTTACTTACCTGTGTTTGACCCCTGGCCTGCTTCCTGGATACCTCTGCTGCCTGATTACCTGTGCTTGACCCTCGGCCTGCTTACTGGACATTCTCTGAGTTACTTACCTGTGTTTGACCCCTGGCCTGCTTCCTGGATACCTCTACTGCCTGATTACCTGTGCTTGACCCTCGGCTTGCCTACTGGACATTCTCTGAAGTTACTTGTGTTTGACCCTCTGCTCGGTGTTCTGGACTTCTTCACATGCACCTAAGGGTCCTCCTCCAGTACACGTTCTGGTACGTACTTAACCTCTGCCTCATCACGGTCCTGCCAGGTGTCTACTTCCAGTGCAGCATCAGCCTCTCCTGGTCAACGTCGCTACTGCACACCACCTGCAACACACCTGCTGGCAACCCGTGCATCTTTGTGCCCGGTGACCTCTGTACCCACTCCAGAGGCATCGTGCACCTAGTCGCAAGGGGAGCAGCTCTCAGCATTTCGGCCCGGGTGAGTACTTGTGACAGTACAAACCAGCCAATGTCCGAGGCCGACAGAGCTGGTTCACCCCTTGAGGTCTTATGCCAGCAGGTGACAGCCCTTACTCAGGCTGTACAATGCCTCCAGGATGGATACTTCCAGATCGAGGGACGTCTTCAGCACTTGACCCTCTCTCCGAATCAAGCGGACCAGTCACCTCCTGCAGCCAGCACCTCCACTCTCTCTCAAGCACCTGGAGGTGCTCCCCCTACCTATGTCATGTCTAATCCTGATCCCAGGGTCCCCACACCAGAACGTTTTTCCGGGGATCGAAAGAAATTTCGCTCTTTTAAAAATTCCTGTTTATTACACCTGGCCCTGCAACCCAGGACTTTCCAGTTGGAATCCACCAAGGTGGGTTTCATTAACCCTCTGCTTTCAGATGAACCCCAATCCTGGGCACACCACTTGATGGAACAAAAGAGCCCACAGCTGGATTCTGTAGAGACTTTCTTCTTCGCCATGGCGGCACTCTATGAGGATTCCCAACGCACAGGTACGGCAGAATCCACTCTGCACACCCTATCCCAGGGTAGAAGGCCCGTAGAGGACTATATAGTAGACTTTCGCAAATGGGCCGCAGATACAGAGTGGAATGAGTCAGCTCTGAAGTACCAATTCCGTTTGGGACTATCCGAAGTATTAAAGGATGAACTGGCCCGGGGAGAAGTCCCAACCACATTGGCAGACCTCTGCCAACTTGTCACTAAACTTGATCGTCGGTTGCGGGAACGACGGGCATAGAAGCTCCAAAGTCCCCGGCCCACCTGGATGATGCCCCGAGTTCCCCTGGCACCTGCTTCTTCTTGGAATTCCCGCTCGTCCCCCCATGGGGAACCTATGCAGTTGGGCCTGGCACGGTCCCCCCTGTCTGCTGAAGAAAGACTCCGTCGTCGACAAGCTAACCTCTGTCTCTACTGCGGAGGCACCGGTCATTATCTACAGAAATGCCCCGTGAGACCCAGTAAGTGCCCTTCTCGGTCCCTCTTGAGCTCACACACTACTGGAGTTCCTCATTCTCACTTGACTGTTCCACTCTCCCTACAGGTGGCGGGAAAGGCCTTCCAACTGGGAGCCATCCTTGATTCAGGGGCATGCAGTTGCTTCATGGACTTGACCCTGGCACGGCACCTTAACCTTCCTTTAAAGATCAAGAAGCAACCTCTTCAAGTTCAGTTGGCTGATGGCTCTCCACCCTGCTCAGGACCTGTGACCCAGGAGACCGATCCCATCCTGACCTACACCAATTCGGGGCACCATGAACTTTTATGCTTCGATGTAATTCACTCCCCAATGTTTCCCATCATCCTGGGTTATCCTTGGTTACAGGCCCACAACCCTCGGATTGACTGGAGAGCAGAGAAGTGGTGTTTTCTTCCCCCTATTGCCTGCAGAACTGTTTCCCAGATGTCACCTCAGAACCTCCCACCTGTCTTGCCATGCAACCCAGTCCCAAGGACCTGCAACATGTTCCAGTACCCTATCGGGATTTTATGGACATCTTCGACGAGAAAAAGGCTGAAGTTCTTCCTCTGCACCGTTCATATGACTGTCCAATTGATCTCCTGCCAGGGGCTGAGATCCCCTTTGGAAGAATCTTCCCTTTATCAGAGACCGAACTAGAAGCCCCTTGGGTGTATATCGATGAAAACCTCGCTAAAGGGTTCATTCAGCCATCCTCTTCTCCAGCAGGGGCTGGGATCTTCTTTGTGGAAAAAAAAGACGGTTCTCTCAGACCCTGTGTGGATTACAGGGAACTCAACAAAATCACCATCAAGAACAGGTACCCACTCCCACTCATCCCCAAACTTTTCCAGCGGCTCAGGACTGCCAAAGTCTTCACCAAGCTCGATCTACGTGGGGCCTATAACTTGGTAAGAATACGTTCTGGGGATGAGTGGAAAACGGCCTTCAGATCAAGGTTCGGTCATTTTGAGTACCTGGTCATGCCCTTCGGGCTCTGCAACGCCCCAGCCACCTTCCAGCATCTGGTCAACGACATCTTCCGTGAGTATCTGGATAACTTCCTTATTGTTTACCTTGACGACATTTTAATTTTCTCCGACTCATTAGAAAACCACCGTCAACATGTCCGGAAGGTCCTTCTCATTCTACGTAAGCACGGACTCTATGTCAAAGGGGAGAAATGCGAGTTTGAGACAGATACCATCCAGTTCCTGGGCTTCATCATCACCACCGGAGGAGTTCTGATGGACCCACAAAAGGTAAAGGCAATCCAGGAATGGCCTGCCCCCACGGACAAGAGGTCAGTTCAACGCTTTATTGGGTTTGCAAACTTCTATAGACGGTTTATTCAGGGGTTTTCTGCCATTGTGTCCCCAATCACGCAACTTACCCGCCAGCATACAAAATTCCAATGGACTCCCCAAGCGCAAAGCGCATTTGAAAAACTCAAAGAACTTTTTTCATCTGCACCCATCCTGAAACACCCTGACCCAGAACTCCCATATGTGCTCGAAGTAGACGCCTCCGACTCTGCTGCGGGAGCAATCCTGTCACAGAGAAGTGGCCCAAAGGCCTTGCTCCACCCGGTCGCCTTTGCCTCCCGAAAATTAAGTCCCCCAGAAAAGAATTATGATGTAGGTGACCGGGAATTGTTGCAATTAAGTTCGCCCTAGAGGAATGGAGGTATCTGCTGGAAGGAGCCTCCCAACCCATTCTCATCTTCACGGATCACCGCAACTTAGAGTACCTTAGGGCAGCTAAACGCCTGAGACTCAGACAGGCCCGTTGGGCCTTGTTCTTCTCCCGATTTAACTTTCACATCACGTATCGTCCCGGCTCCAAGAATGGCAAGGCTGACGCCTTATCCCACATGTTTTTGAACACCGAGTCTCCTAAAGAACCTGCCACCATTCTGTCCGCACATAATTTCCTCCCTGCCATCCAGCCTGATCTAACCGTAGCCCTTAGCAAGCCTCCAATCAATTTTCTGTTCCTTCATTACCCTTTCTTAAAAAGAAACAAGACCTACTCTGGGCCCATGGCCGAATATTTGTTCCTACTTCAGTCAGGCTCCAAGTTCTGCAGGCCCTCCACGACCACAAAATGTCTGGCCATTTTGGAATGCAAAAGACGGCCGACTTGGTAAGTCGGTCCTACTGGTGGCCAGGCTGGAGAAAGGACTGCCAAAGTTATGTACTTTCTTGTAATACCTGCCAGAGAAACAAGGGGTCCAACATCAAGTCCTGGGGTCTGTTGAGACCTCTATCCGTTCCTGAACGTCCATGGAAGGAGATTTCCATGGACTTTATCGTAGACTTACCTCCCTCAGATTCCTTCACCACAATTCTGGTTGTGATAGGCCGCCTCTCAAAGATGGCCCACTTCCTGCCCATGAAGGGTACCCCTTCGGCTGCCTCCACCACGGACATCTTCATCAGGGAAATTGTAAGGCTGCACAGGGTACCAGCCAATATCACTTCAGACCGGGGGGTACAGTTCACTTCTAAGTTTTGGAGAGACCTCTGCAAATCCCTCGAAATTAAATCTTCCATGTCCTCAGCATACCACCCACAAACCAATGGCCAGACCGAGCGGACCAATCAGACTCTTGAGCAATACCTGAGGTGTTTCTGTTCCTACTCTCAAGATGACTGGTCGGGCCTGTTACCTTACGCAGAGTTTGCTTACAATAACTCTCTACATTCTGCCATTTTGGGCAAACTACAGATATCACCCCTCTTTTCTTCCAGATTCCATCCCAGACGTCTCTACTCCAGCAGCACAGGAACTGGTCAAACATATCCAGGACAACTTCCTCCAAATCCAACAGGCCATGAAGGAAGCGCAAAAGGGGTATGAGGTACAGTACAACCGGGGTAGGAAGGAATGTCCACCATTCAAGGTTGGTGAGAAAGTTTGGTTATCAACTGCTAATTTGAAACTCCCTTGTCCATCCCGGAAACTCGGTCCTAGGTTCATCGGTCCTTTTGAGGTCAAGAGGGTGATCAACCCAGTTGCATTTGAACTAGATTTACCCAGTTCCTATAAGATCCATCCAGTATTCCACGCCTCTTTGCTTAAACCTGTAATTGCTAATTCCTTCCCTGACAGGCAGATGCCACTCCCTCCACCCATCACCATTCAAGGAGAGGAAGAATTCGAAGTCGAGAAGATCCTGGATTCCCATAAAAGAAGAGGGCAGGTTCAGTACTTAGTCAAATGGAAGGGGTATCCCCCTGAAGACAGCTCCTGGGAACCAGCTGAAAATATCCATGCCTCCCGATTGATACGGGAATACCACCGAAGACACCCTTAATTGGGCATCCGGAGGCTGCCCTTAGGGGGGGGCACTGTCAGGGAAATACCATACTTCGTCGCCGGGTTCCGGGTATGCGCACGTGCGGTAGAGTGGCTCAGTGAACAGTACAGGTACGCCGGGTAGCGGGTGCGCATGCGCGGGTCCATGGCGCTCGGGTATCTGATGCAGCCCAGCCAGTGCGGCTCACCGCTGTGCGCGGCGCTGATGGACGACGAGTGCGCATGCGCACTCGTCCGGGTATCCCACCTGACCACTTACCTGGCCTATAAAAGGCTTCCTCTGTCTCCTCACAATTGCTGGTTTGTTGTCTCTTCCTGAGTCCTGGCTCCAGTCCTTGTATCCAGTATCCTGTATCCTGTACCTTGTATCCTGTACCTTGTATCCAGTACCTTGTATCCTGTACCTGCTTGATTACCTGTGCCTGACCCGGAACCTGCTTGACCACTGCTGCTGCTACCTGTGTTTGACCCCTGGCCTGCTTCCTGGATACCTCTGCTGCCTGATTATCTGTGCTTGACCCTCGGCCTACTTACTGGACATTCTCTGAGTTACTTACCTGTGTTCGACCCCTGGCCTGCTTCCTGGATACCTCTGCTGCCTGATTATCTGTGCTTGACCCTCGGCCTACTTACTGGACATTCTCTGAGTTACTTACCTGTGTTCGACCCCTGGCCTGCTTCCTGGATACCTCTGCTGCTTGATTACCTGTGCTTGACCCTCGGCCTGCTTACTGGACATTCTCTGAGTTACTTACCTGTGTTCGACCCCTGGCCTGCTTCCTGGATACCTTTGCTGCCTGATTACCTGTGCTTGACCCTCGGCCTGCTTACTGGACATTCTCTGAGTTACTTACCTGTGTTTGACCCCTGGCCTGCTTCCTGGATACCTCTGCTGCCTGATTACCTGTGCTTGACCCTCGGCCTGCTTACTGGACATTCTCTGAGTTACTTACCTGTGTTTGACCCCTGGCCTGCTTCCTGGATACCTCTACTGCCTGATTACCTGTGCTTGACCCTCGGCTTGCCTACTGGACATTCTCTGAAGTTACTTGTGTTTGACCCTCTGCTCGGTGTTCTGGACTTCTTCACATGCACCTAAGGGTCCTCCTCCAGTACACGTTCTGGTACCTACATAACCTCTGCCTCATCACGGTCCTGCCAGGTGTCTATTTCCAGTGCAGCATCAGCCTCTCCTGGTCAACGTCGCTACTGCACACCACCTGCAACACACCTGCTGGCAACCCGTGCATCTTTGTGCCCGGTGACCTCTGTACCCACTCCAGAGGCATCGTGCACCTAGTCGCAAGGGGAGCAGCTCTCAGCATTTCGGCCCGGGTGAGTACTTGTGACAACATGGTTCAAGTGCTAATATCTCACTGACCGTAATAGATAGTGGGGAATTGTTTGCGGCATTAGTACTACAGCAATTGCAAGTACTGTTTGAACCTGTTGGCACTCTGCCAAAAAATAAAAATAAAATTTGAAATAAATAAAAATTGTTTGGTTATAAAAAATAAGAAAAGTAATAACGTACAAAGCTTGCTTGTAATCAGGGGAACCTCTGGCCATAAGTAGTGCTTATTGGCATTTTGCCAAGAAAAAAATAAATAAAAGAAACTAATCAGAATGTTTAGAAAAAAAAAAAAAAAGAAAGATGAAAATAAAAAAATGCTGTGGAGATCCCCGGCTGGACCGTGGCTCCCTATAGCATCCTAGCCCAAACATTGTCCACGATGGGTTTAACAGAGTCATGGGATGGTGGATTTAAGGGTTAAATCAACCTTCTCTATGCCTGTACCATGCGCCCCGCCTCCTCCCCCTTACATTCCACAACCAGATCAAGAGCTGCATGAAAGACCTCATCACATGAGGACACACAGCAAATATCAGAGTGGGCTACAAGCACAATAACTGATTTCTGACAGCGAAGGATGCTGCAGGATGTTTTGACATCCTTAAGCAAACACCAGTGCAGACACATTATCAAAAATGATTTCTCAGGAAATCAAAGGGGAAACTTTTATAAAAAGAGAAGAGGGGGTTACACACAGAGACAACCAAGAGGATGGCTTACAGCCAATAGTTGAGGATTTCTTAAAGAAGGGGATCTTAAAGGGAAATTGTCTCGCCCTACATTAACATTAACCCAGCAAAGAAGGCAAATGGTGACTATAGGTTTGTACAAGACCTAAGGGCCATCAATAGCCCAGTGGTACCGATTGCCCCAATAGTGCCTGATGTGCCATCAATATTTACCGCCATACATTCCGATGCAGAGTATTTTACTGTGATTGATTTATTGAACGCATTTTTATTTCCATCCCTGTGGATGAGGAGACACAGCCAATCTTTGCTTTCCGTTATAAAAAAAAACACCAACTAACATGGTGTAGAATGCCCCAGGGCTATATAGACTCCCCTGCAGTCTATTCCATTGTCCTACTACTCTCAGAGCTTGGATACCAGGGTGGCCGCCCTGGAGGATGGGAGGGATCTTTTGAAATGTCTTTTTGAAAGTGGTCACAAAGTGTCAAAGAAAAAATTGCAATGGTGTCAGGAAACGGTTGAATATCTTGGTTTTGTACTCAAAAGGAGAAAGGAAAGTCAATCACAAAAGAGCTATGGCTCTTGTGGGTCTGCCCTGCCCACTTGCTAAGAAAGACATGTTCACCTTTCTTGGTATGATTGGTTACTGCTGCCAATGAATACCTGACTGTTCCTACTATGACAATCTCCTGAGACAAGCCACAGGTTCAGACATACCAGACTGTATAAAATGGTCAGATGAAATGTGCAATGCTTTTGTGTATTTGAAAAATGCTATGGTAATGACTCCAGGGCTCGGCCTTCCCAACTATGGAAAAATGTTTCATTTGTTTGCAAGGAAAAATTGTAAGGACTTTGTCAGATGTCCTCGCTCAGGAGCATGGAGGCAAGTTGCGCCCTATTGCTTTTTTTTCAAAGATGGTTCCGGTGCAGGTTCAAGGCATGCCTGTGTGTCTCAGAGCTTTAGCATCCTATTCGATGATGGTTGAGATGACCACTTCTTTCACTCTGGGGCACGACACTACACTTCACACCACCCACAATGTATCAATCCTGTTGAAAAATGTACATACACAGCACATGTCTGCTCAAAGGTTGAGCGGCTATGAGATGATCTTGCTGTCTAATCCAAAATTGCACATCAAATATGCTTCCCCCACTACAGGACCAGCACCAATCCAAATGCCCTTTTAGGATTAAAAGGAGAGCAGAATGAGGTTGTGCCACAACATGATTGCATAAACCTCATTCACCAAGAAACATCACCCAGGTCTGTTTTATCTTCCACAACACTGCAAAGCATACACAGGCCAACAAACAGATAGCCAAGGGAAATGCTCTGGCTGATTAGCTGCTAAACAAGCTGCTACTTCACAAAATGCACAGATCCAAATGCCCATGCTAGCACCAGAATTGCCCTTTTTTTGATCAGGTTCTTTCAGATTTGCAGGGATGTGCAGAAGAAGCTGATCTCAGAGATTGGGACAAAATAGGTGTGCAGAGAGATCCAAAGACTAGACTTCTCTGCAAAGAGGGGAAGCCATGTATACCAGTAGCTAGTGCTTCACTTTTATTTCCCAGTTTCATGGAATAGGTTACAGAGGCTGGAAAGCCACTTGTGAACTATTGGAGAAAGACTTTTACATTACAGAACTTTCCTGGCCAATTAAAGATTATGTAGCAAGATGCATCACATGTATCAGGAACAATCCAAACAACCCAGAATTTTGGTTGGAAGCCAAACAGTGAGGACACTGTGTGGAGAGTGAACAAATCTTGCTTTTTTGACTGCTGGTGATTGCTGGATTGCATTTTTAGGTTCTTTCTGGACCTTTTCCTTTTTATCTTCTTAATACCCTTTTCTTCTTACACTTTTTAAACAGTTTTTTTTTCTTTCTTTCCTTCCTTCAGCTTACTAATTAAGGGGAGTGCCTAATTGCTCCCAGGAGTTTCAGGCCTATATAAGTTTGTGTAGAGCTCATGTGAAATTGCCAGAATTTTGGTTGGAAGCCAAACAGTGAGGACACTGTGTGGAGAGTGAACAAATCTTGCTTTTTTGACTGCTGGTGATTGCTGGATTGCATTTTTAGGTTCTTTCTGGACCTTTTCCTTTTTATCTTCTTAATACCCTTTTCTTCTTACACTTTTTAAACAGTTTTTTTTTCTTTCTTTCCTTCCTTCAGCTTACTAATTAAGGGGAGTGCCTAATTGCTCCCAGGTGTTTCAGGCCTATATAAGTTTGTGTAGAGCTCATGTGAAATTGCCAGAATTTTGGTTGGAAGCCAAACAGTGAGGACACTGTGTGGAGAGTGAACAAATCTTGCTTTTTTGACTGCTGGTGATTGCTGGATTGCATTTTTAGGTTCTTTCTGGACCTTTTCCTTTTTATCTTCTTAATACCCTTTTCTTCTTACACTTTTTAAACAGTTTTTTTTTTTCTTTCTTTCCTTCCTTCAGCTTACTAATTAAGGGGAGTGCCTAATTGCTCCCAGGTGTTTCAGGCCTATATAAGTTTGTGTAGAGCTCATGTGAAATTGCCAGAATTTTGGTTGGAAGCCAAACAGTGAGGACACTGTGTGGAGAGTGAACAAATCTTGCTTTTTTGACTGCTGGTGATTGCTGGATTGCATTTTTAGGTTCTTTCTGGACCTTTTCCTTTTTATCTTCTTAATACCCTTTTCTTCTTACACTTTTTAAACAGTTTTTTTTTTTCTTTCTTTCCTTCCTTCAGCTTACTAATTAAGGGGAGTGCCTAATTGCTCCCAGGTGTTTCAGGCCTATATAAGTTTGTGTAGAGCTCATGTGAAATTGCCAGAATTTTGGTTGGAAGCCAAACAGTGAGGACACTGTGTGGAGAGTGAACAAATCTTGCTTTTTTGACTGCTGGTGATTGCTGGATTGCATTTTTAGGTTCTTTCTGGACCTTTTCCTTTTTATCTTCTTAATACCCTTTTCTTCTTACACTTTTTAAACAGTTTTTTTTTCTTTCTTTCCTTCCTTCAGCTTACTAATTAAGGGGAGTGCCTAATTGCTCCCAGGTGTTTCAGGCCTAAATAAGTTTGTGTAGAGCTCATCGTGAGCCTGCTCATCCTTGAGACTGGTTGAACTCTGTCCAAGTGGAACTTGTCTAAGTGGTGAGTTAAAACCAGGAGTTTATAACAGGAGGTTGTAACAGGGGTCATAGTACCTGTGCAGGGTAAGTACCTGAGTGTGGTCTGAGTAGTGTGTGTGGATTGTTAGTACCTGTGTATTGTCTTGTTGAGTATTAGTGTCAGGAAGCTAGTTGTTAGGTAATTTGGACTGGGTATAAACTCTAATCCTCATAAAATTTATAGGTACGATTCCCGGCGGGTGTGGAGAGGCAACTCGGTGTACATCTTGCGGCATGTATGCATTCCTTGATCATCTGATCGAGGGTGAATACTGCTGTGCAAAATGTAAGCACATTGTTTCCCTGGAAGCCCAGGTTCTGAATCTGGGGAAGCAACTGTCAGCACTGAGAAGTCCCTCCATACTAAAGGAGAGTCGGGAACGTACATGGCAGGTTCCGGCAGGGGCCAGCACAGAGATGGGTAGAGAAAAAGAGGTGCAGGCACTAGAAAATAGTAGATGGGTGACAGTCAGGAAGGGTAGAGGGGGAAGGGCCAGGGAGGCCGATCCAGGGCTGGAGCATCCCAATAAGTATGCTCCATTGAGTGACATTGGTGATACCAGTCAGGGACCAGCACTGCTGGAGCTGAGGGACTCTCCTAGCTGCCAGGGGAAGAACTCCTCCAGTGAGATTGGGGGAGGAGCAAAGGGAAAGGAAAGACAGATTCTGGTGATAGGGGACTCAATTCTTAGAAGGACAGAGAGGGCAATCTGTAACAAAGACCTGAAGCGCCGAACTGTATGTTGTCTACCGGGCGCTCGGGTTCGGCACATCACGGATCTGGTGGACAGATTACTGGGAGGGGCTGGGGAAGACCCGGCTGTCATGGTGCACGTTGGCACCAATGACAAAGTCAGAGGCAGATGGAGTGTCCTAATAAACGATTTTAGGGAATTGGGAGCTAAATTGAGGAAAAGGACCTCCAAGGTAGTATTCTCAGGAATACTACCAGTACATCGAGCCACACCAGAAAGGCAGAGGGAGATTAGGGAAGTAAACAAGTGGCTGAAGAGCTGGTGTAGAAAGGAGGGGTTTGGGTTCCTGGAGGACTGGGACGACTTCTCAGTCGATAACCGGTACTATAGAAGGGACGGACTGCACCTAAATGAGGAGGGTGCAGATCAGCTGGGAATAAGGATGGCCAAAAAGTTAGAGGGGTTTTTAAACTAGGCGATGGGGGGGAGGGGCCAGAGATAGGAATAGTCAGCGTGGAACATATTCCAGAGGGTAATATTAGGGGCATTAGTGGTAGGGTAACTAAAGCACATAAACCCAAGGTAAATATAGTAGCAAGTGCTAGTTGCAATCTCGGAACACCCAAGAGGGTAGTATGTGACTGGTCAAAATATAGTAATGCATTAAAGTGTTTGTTCACCAATGCCAGAAGTCTGCCAAGCAAAATAGGTGAGTTGGAAGCTCTGGTGCATCAGGAGAGCTATGATGTAATCGGTATTGCTGAAACTTGGCTGCAGTCCTCACATGACTGGGCTATAAATATTCCTGGCTTTGCACTCTTTCGGAAAGACAGAGTTAAAAGGAAAGGTGGAGGGGTCTGTCTGTATGTGAGAAGTGATCTCAAAGCGAGTTTGAAAGAGGACCTGGGGGATGGAGAGTGTGATGAGTCTGAAGCATTATGGGTGGAACTGCATACAGATGTGCGTAGTTCAAAGTTAATCATTGGAGTTTGTTATAGACCACCCAATGTTAATGAGGAGGTGGATACTCAGCTCCTTGCTCAAATAGAAAGGGCTGCAAGGACTGGGACAGTGATAATAATGGGGGATTTTAACTACCCAGAAATTGACTGGAATAATGGCACTGCTGGGACAGTTAAAGGACAAAAATTTATAAACCTATTACAGGACAATTTTATGGTCCAGTTCATTGAGGCCCCAACCAGGAATGATGCTCTGCTGGATCTGGTAATCTCAAACCATGCAGAGCATATTACTAATGTTCAGATAAAGGAGCATCTGTTTTAAATCTTACTTTATTTCCATTTTCACATTTTAACAAACATTGAACTTTGCGGTTACATATATTATACAGGCATTTACAGTTGTATCTGTTTATAGTTTTGTAATTTTTTACTCCTGTACCTATGCGTGTTAGTTATATATTGTTGATATTACATTCGTTCCTTCTTCCCACCATATATCATTAAAACGTATCTAGCAATCTACTATACTCTCTTCATTCATATTAGCATCCAACAGAGAGGGAGAAAAAAAAAAAAAAAAAAAAAACAACCCAAAAAAGGTTTTAACAAGGTCTCCTTCTCCTTCCCTCCCCCTCCCCCTCATATCGTCCGCAATAGTAAGGACGACATCCTATAGTCCCTCCATTTTTGCCAGGTTTCCTTTATGTGATCTTTAGGATCTTCTTCTTTTATGATCCTCTCTTCCAGCGAACGCATATCATCCATTTCTATTATCCATTCCTCAATTGAGGGTGTTGTATTGTTTTTCCATTTCCTTGCTATTATTGTTCTAGCTGCAGTTAAGCAATGTTTTAGTATCCCCTTTCTTATCTTTTTGATCGTACCTGGTATCATTGATAGAATAGCGATCTTTATATCTGGTTGTATATTTATATCTGTCATCTCGCTATATATTTTAAATATTTTTTCCCAGAATATATATACCTTTGGGCATAAAAACCAGATATGTGACATATTCCCGGTTGCTTTTTGACATCTCCAACAGGTGCTATCGTTTTCTATATTCATTTTATATAAGTCAATTGGGCATTTATACCATCTCACTAGTAATTTGTAGTTTCTTTCCTGGTGCCTATTGGATAAAGACATTTTGTGTGTTAAAAGGATTGCTTTATCCCATTTCTCTCTGGGTATAGCCTCTTCCATCTCCTGTTCCCATTTTCTTACATATTTTAATTCTTGTGTGTTACTATTTGAGATTAAATACTTGTATATATTGGATAGATTATGTGTGGGTCTTTGTTCTTGTAGTAATAATGTTTCCAATGTTGTGGGTGTTCTATCCAGTATTCCTGTTTTCTCAAGAGTGTTTATATATTCCTGAAGCTGTCTATGTTGTATCCATTTGTGTGCATGCTCTCTACCCATGTCTTCTAGTCGTATAAGTTTTTTATTCTCCATTGTTTGTATTATTCTGATGTTAACTTTTTTCTCCCATTTTAAAAAGGTTTTGGTTTCGTTTGCTGGGGGGAAATCAGGATTGCAGAAGAGGGGTGTCATTGGGCCTATATATGATGACCCTATTCCTCTCTTCATCAGTCCGTCCCATATTTTCAATGTTGCTTCAATCAGAAATGGCATTTCTTGTCTTAATGGTCTATTCTCTTTTTTTATCCATGGTAGTATTTTTAAATTCGTAGAGTGTTTAATATGTTTTTTAGGGGAAATATTGGGACTGTTTGGAATATATATAGTATTTTGGGAAGTATGTCCATTTTTATAATATTTATACGCCCTGTCCAAGAGAAAATCCCTTTGTTGTAGTTTTGGAGTAGTTTCGTTATTATAAAGGAGCATCTGGGTAGCAGTGACCATAACATGATTTCATTTGATGTTAGCTGTAAGCAAAAATCACATACAGGAAAGATAAAAACACTTAATTTCAAGAGGGCAAATTTTCCAAGGATGAGGGCTGCTCTCCAGAACTTAGACTGGGAGAGAATATTGGCAACAATGGGCACAGAACAGAAATGGGGATTCTTCAAAAAAGACTGTTTGTGAACTCACTACAAAGTATATTCCCATGGGCAATAAATTTAAAAGGCTAAAAATAAAACCTATGTGGCTCACGGCCAAAGTTAAAAAAGCTATAAACTATAAGAAAAGAGCTTTTAAAAAATATAAAAATGAAGGATCACTAGTGTCATTTAAATGTTACAAAGAACATAACAGAATATGTAAAAAGGAAATCAAGGATGCAAAAATTCAAAACGAAAGACAGATTGCAAAAGATAGTAGGACAAACCCAAAAAAATTCTTCAAATATATTAATAGTAAAAAGGTCAAGTCTGAGCATGTAGGCCCTTTACAAAATAATCTAGAGTGGGTGACTGGGGACAAAGAGAAGGCTAATTTATTAAATACTTTCTTCAGCTCTGTGTATACAAAGGAGCATGGGGGAGCTCATGTCCACAATGGGGGTGGTAGTGACACAGCCCTAAATCCACAATGGCTCAAAAGTGATATGGTCCAGAAATATTTAGACAGAATAAAGGTGGATAAAGCACCTGGACCTGATGGCATCCACCCACGGATCCTAAAAGAATTGAGCTCTGTAATTTCAAAGCCATTGTATCTAATTTTTAGGGAATCATTAATGACAGGAATAGTACCACTGGATTGGCGCAGGGCGAACGTGGTGCCTATATTTAAAAAGGGAACAAAGTCTTTACCAAGTAACTATAGACCTGTTAGTTTAACTTCTATAGTTGGCAAGATACTGGAGAGATTATTAAAAGACCACATAGACGAGTTCTTGCAGGAAAAAAATATGTTAAGCAACAGACAGCATGGGTTCATGAAAGACAGAAGTTGTCAGACAAACCTCATTTCTTTTTATGAGGTGGTAAGTAAAACCTTGGACAGAGGCGTGGCTGTGGACGTGGTATACTTGGATTTTGCAAAAGCGTTCGATACAGTTCCCCACACACGGCTCATGTGTAAGGTAAGGTCTACAGGTTTGGAAATATCGGTTTGTAAATGGATAGAAAACTGTCTAAAAGACAGAATTCAGAGAGTCGTGGTTAATGATTTTTACTCTGAATGGGCTAAGGTTATCAGTGGTGTACCCCAAGGTTCAGTGCTGGGACCCTTACTTTTTAATATCTTTATAAATGATATTTGGGTCTGGGATCAAAAGTAACATTTCTGTCTTTGCAGATGACACCAAGCTATGCAGTGGAATAACGTCCTTACAGGAGGTCTCCAATTTACAAGCTGACCTCAATGCTCTGTCAAATTGGGCGACTATGTGGCAGATGAGGTTTAATGTTGATAAATGTAAAGTTATGCACTTGGGGGCTAAGAATATGCATGCATCATACATACTAGGGGGAGTACAACTGGGGGAATCTGTAGTGGAGAAGGATCTGGGGGTTTTGGTAGATCATAAACTCAATAATAGCATGCAATGCCAAGCTGCGGTTTCCAAAGCGAGCAAAGTCCTTTCTTGTATTAAGAGAGGTATGGACTCCAGAGAGAGAGATATAATTTTGCCCCTGTTCAAATCATTAGTAAGACCTCATCTGGAATATGCAGTTCAGTTTTTGGCACCAGTTCTCAAAAAGGATATTGGGGAACTGGAGAAAGTGCAGAGAAGGGCAACCAAACTGATAAGAGGCATGGAGGAGCTCAGCTATGAGGAAAGATTAGAGGAACTGAATTTATTCACACTTGATAAGAGGAGATTAAGGGGGATATGATCAACATGTATAAATATATAAGGGGTCCATATAGTGAACTTGGTGTTGAGTTATTCACTTTACGGTCAACAAAGAGGACAAGGGGGCACTCTTTACGTCTAGAGGAGAAGAGATTTCATCTCCAAATAAGGAAAGGTTTCTTCACAGTAAGAGCTGTGAAAATGTGGAATAGACTCCCTGCAGAGGTGGTTCTAGCCAGCTCAGTAGATTGCTTTAAGAAAGGCCTGGATACTTTCCTAAATGTACATAATATAACTGGGTACTGACATTTATAGGTAAAGTTGATCCAGGGAAAATCCGATTGCCTCTCGGGGGATCAGGAAGGAATTTTTTTCCCCTGCTTTAGCAAATTGGAGAATGCTCTGCTGGGGTTTTTTTTTGCCTTCCTCTGGATCAACTGTGGGTATAGAATGGGGTATATGGGATTGTATGATATATATATATATATATATATATATATATATATATATATATATATGTATATATTTTTTTTATTTGTGGTTGAACTGGATGGACTTGTGTCTTTTTTCAACCTAACTAACTATGTAACTATGTAACCCACACAAGGCCAAACATGAACACCTGATATATCCAACAACTCCTTTTACACATTTGCAGATTAACTTCAGACACATGCCCAAACTAGGCAAAAGACAGGAATATCTTTTGGTAATTGTGGACAAATTCTCAAGATGAGTTGAACTTTTTGTAACCACAAATGATGCACAAACAGTAGTGAGGATCCTCGTTCAGGAAATCATTCCTCGATGGGGATGCCCACTTCAAATAAACTCAGACAATGGACTTGCATTTGTATCAAGGGTCTGCCAGGACTTGGTAAAAACTCTCAAGATAGAATGGAAGTTTCACATTCCCTACCACCCTCAAAGCTCAGGGATAGTAGAAAGAATGAACAGAACAATTAAAAAAAAAAAAAAAATAAGAAAGTCCACAGGAGGAACCTTTGCCAACTGGAAGAAGGTCCTCCCAGCAGTCCTGGCAGAAATAAGAATGACCCTTCCAAGACAACAGTGTATTCACCTTTTGAAATCTTGATGGGTCGACCTTTCCCCACCCCATGGGCCAGAGCACATTTAATAATAGAAAAGGGAGATTTAGACTTATTACAGGAAGAATATGCAAGGAAATTGGTTGAAACATTGTAAACAGTTGAGAGAAATGTTGCTCGCACCTCTCCTTTTTCTTCACAGGAAGCTACTCACCCTAGTATCCCTTTGGACCTCCTACCACAGTGGTTGCAGTGACCAAAACAGCCATCCTAGTGGAAAATTGCCAGTCCTGGATCCATGCCAACAGAGTAAAAAAAAAAAAAAAGGTTGCCCAAAGCCCCAAGAGCAGGAAGGAGATCTTGGATACAGGAGGCTCTCAAGCAGAAGTCCAAGCAGACGAAGGAGGAGTTCCTGGGAAAGCAGGTCTGGCCAGAGAAGATGACCTCGCTTATTTCACCATAGACTTCTGGCAAGGCATTCTGCCTACTGATCCTGATCTCTCTGACAGTGTTCCTACCCACCTGGATCATCACCAACTGTATCTACCACCCTAAAGATTTGGGTGCAATTAAAAGTATCTGTGGGAACACACACACACAAGAGAACATTACATTGACACAAGCTAGAACCAAGAGAGAGATTGGAGATAGTTTTACTGATAAGATGCTTTTTCTAAAATGTAAGTATGCTTATGCTCAAAAAAATCAGGGTATGAATAATGTTGGATATGTAGCAAATTACATCCTAGCACTGCTGTACTGCACTCACTTTGGCTGTACCTTTAAATATTTCCTCCTTTCTCAATGAGACTCCCCCTGTATTCTTGACTAACATATCCACTCTGTACATAAACAACATTGTTACCTTTCCAATAGCAGGTAGAAGTCATTCCCCTGATTGGTGTTTTAATTTAGGGAATGAGACACAGACTAACCCCTCTTTCTGCAGCAGGTCAATATTTAACATCTCCATGTGCGAATCCAGAGTCTCTGCCCCTGCCTGCTCACTGTTTCAAGTATCTGACCCAGGGCTTAACCGTACTTTGCATAACTTTTCTTCTTTCTCTGATAATGTAGGTGAAATATTGCACCAATTTATAATCGCAACACAGGACAAGTACACTCATGAGTTTGTCGCTAAGAGACCTTTTGCACTGGGACAAAGTATCTATGTATGTTGTGGGAAAGTGTGTTATCCCTGGGTGCCCCTCCATGTTAAGGGATGGTGTTACCTTGCATCCTTGGTACCTGTCATGGGAGTGGTAGGGGATAATAAAAGGGGACATCCCCTAGAGGCCAGCTCCAGCAGGAAGCTGGAGCTAGGGACATTGCTAAAACATGGAGCCCATTTGCCAATGCAGGATTTGGGCTTGGAGGTATATTTTCATGGTTAAAAGATATTGTCCTTGTTATGATATCTATCCTTGCTCTGATTCTTTACCTCTGCTTTAAGTGTTGCACTTGCATAATTGCACGCCTTCAATCTCCTGATGATAAGGTTCTATCTTACATGACATACATGAAGAGTCATCAGGCAATCTATGCCACAACCCCAAAGAAGTATTAAAACCCAACATAGAATGTAGAGATCATCTTATATGATCTAAGAGGGGATTGAAGGGATATATAGCTTAACTACTTTTTTGTATTATAGTCAGTTTCCATTTTGTGTCTCTCTAACATCCACTTCACAAATAGATATGCTCAAGTCTTGCAAATCAAGTTTCGTTTTTTCATGTTACTGTTATCTTCTTTTGAGTTTCGTTTCTTGTAAAGCACGTGATATTTTAGAAATAATTAGTTTCACTTTGGTCATAAAATGTCTCTGTATATGATTGGATAATTTGTCAAAGGGCGGTACTTTCTGAAAGCCCCTTTAAATATTCACACCAAAGAATAAAGATTAGATTTGCTCGGAGAGACTTTGTTGTTTTGTGTCATTGTCTCAATGGGCTAATCTCACAGGCCTGTGGGGATTGAAAAGCACACCTTACCAGAGATATCGAAGGTTAGAACCACCCCTAGATAATCTACAGTGGTGTGAAAAAGTGTTTGCCCCCTTCCTCATTTCCTGTTTCTTTGCATGTTTGTCACACTTAAGTGTTTCGGAACATCAAACCAATTTAAACAATAGTCAAGGACAACACAAGTAAACACAAAATGCAATTTGTAAATGAAGGTGTTTATTATTAAAGGTGAAAAAAAATCCAAACCATCATGGCCCTGTGTGAAAAAGTGATTGCCCCCTAAACCTAATAACTGGTTGGGCCACCCTTAGCAGCAACAACTGCAACCAAGCGTTTGCGATAACGTGCAATGAGGCTTTTACAGCGTCCTGGAGGAATTTTGGCCCACTCATCTTTGCAGAATTGTCCTAATTCAGTTACATTAGAGGGTTTTCGAGCATGAACGGCCTTTTTAAGGTCATATCACAACATCTCAATAGGATTCAGGTCAGGACTTTGGCTAGGCCACTCCAAAGTCTTCATTTTGTTTTTCTTCAGCCATTCGGTGGTGGACTTGCTGGTGTGTTTAGGATCATTGTCCTGCTGCAGAACCCAAGTTCGTTTCAGCTTGAGTACACGAACAGATGGTCGGACATTCTCCTTCAGGATCTCTTGGTAGACAGGAGAATTCATAGTTCCTTTTATCACGGCAAGTCTTCCAGGTCCTGAAGCAGCAAAACAGCCCCAGACCATCACACTACCACCACCATATTTTACTGTTGGTATAATGTTCTTTTTCTGAAATGCAGTGTTCCTTCTACGCCAGATATACTTGGACACACACCTTCCAAAGAGTTCCACTTTTGTCTCATCGGTCCACAGAATGTTGTCCCAAAAGTCTTGGGGATCAAGAAGTGTTGTGGAGAAATTGAGACGAGCTTTGATGTTCTTTTTGCTCAGCAGTGGTTTTCTCCTTGAAACTCTGCCATGCAGGCCATTTTTGCCCAGTCTTTTCCTGATAGTGGAGGCATGAACGCTGACCTTAACTGAGGCAAGTGAGGCCTGCAGTTCCTTGGACGTTGTTGTGGGGTCTTTTGTGACCTCTTGGATGAGTCGTCGCTGCGCTCTTGGGGTAATTTTGGGCGGCCGGCCACTCCTGGGAAGGTTCACCACTGTTCCATGTCTTCGCCATTTGTGGATAATGGCTCTCACTGTGGTTCGCTGGATTCCCAAAGCTTTGGAAATGGCTTTATAAACCCTTTCCAGACTGATAGATCTCAATTACTTTCTTTCTCAATTGTTCCTGAATTTCTTTGGGTCTCGGCATGATGTGTAGCTTTTAAGGATCTTCTGGTGGACCTTACTGTGTCAAGCAGCTCCTATTTAAGTGATGCCTTGATTGTGAACAGGTGTGGCAATAATCAGGCCTGGGTGTGGCTAGAGAAATTGAACTCAGGTGTGGACAACCACAGTTATAGTATGTTTTAACAAGGGGGGCAATCAGTTTTTCACACAGGGCCATGATGGTTTGGATTTTTTTTCACCTTTAATAATAAACACCTTCATTTACAAATTGCATTTTGTGTTTACTTGTGTTGTCCTTGACTATTGTTTAAATTGGTTTGATGTTCCGAAACACTTAAGTGTGACAAACATGCAAAGGAACACGAAATGAGGAAGGGGGCAAACACTTTTTCACACCACTGTACATTTCCTTTCAAATACCAGTCACTTCCTGTAATTAGTTCAGTGCTTTGTGAGAAAGAAAAGTCATCCGAGTTCACTTTCTGTATTTGGCTGCTAGATGGCGCCAAATACTAAGCTATAGAATTGTCCATAGACTTTCATTATAAAATGCTAACATTGCATTAGTGGACAAGAATATCAGCGTTACATATATATAAGAATTGAAGAGTAGAGGAGAACCGCACCCAGCTTTCGATTCAGTGTCAGCAAACAGGTCCTCCCACCGACCTTGTATATAAAAATAAAGTTCCTGCACTTAAAAATTGTTTCTTTATTCCATCAAATCTTTAGAAAAAGATTACAAAGCAAGTAGAGTCATTCAAGACAAAATCGTTACAATCATCTGTTCAGACAACTATTACGTTTCGGGCTGATTTGTTTGCGCCCTTCCTTAGATCAGTCAGAACACATCTGAAGATTTTCACCACAATCATCTACTTTATATATGTTTCACAAGCATTGTCACACATGGAATCAATATGGTTAATTACTCTCAGCTTCTATCCAATCAATGTTACAAAATCTCGATCTTATACCATAGACACAAAAACTGACTCATCGCACGGCTGATAATCTCAATATCTTCTTGTCATCCTGTAATTCATCTTATTATCAAATTTAGAAAACAGATAAATAAATCTACATAAATCAAAAAATGTATATATATGTCTGATAAATCAATATAGATATAAAAATATTTAAATAATCTGTTCGATCACTACACAGAACCAGCCACCCTTTAGATAAACAAATAAAGATCCAAATCCACGTTTAAACCATAAGGGGCAATTGTATTCAAAAAATGAATACAGTATACCTCTTTTTCTAAGGGTTAATTCACAATCCTCCCCTTATCTATTTCTTTCAATCCCCTCCAGGACCATATATTTCAACTGTGACACACTATGTCCAAATTCAACAAAATGTCTTGCAAGTGGTAGCTGTGTTAATTTATCCCTGATGGACTATTTATGCCTTGCAATTCTATCTTTCACTTTCTGTGTAGTTTCCCCAACGTAAACCAATTCACATGGACATTTGATGGCATATACTACAAATGATGACTGACATGTATAGTGTCCCCTAATAGGAATATTGAAACCCTTATGGGGGTGTGTGAAGAATTTGCCCTTAATCATGGAGTTGCATTGAATGCAAGATAAACAGGGATATGAACCTAGATTTTTTGGTCCCAAAAACTTTGTTTTTGGTACGATCGATGAATATTGGTCAGATCTAATTAATCGATCACGTATTGTTCTGCCCTTCCTATAAGAAGACATGGGAGGACTCCAAAACTCCTGAACCATAGGATAACTGGTTCTGAGCATGTTCCAATGTTTTTTAATTATTTTAAACCCCATACACACGGTCGGATTTTCCTGATGGATTCTGTCCTATCGGACAATGTTGTGGGAAATTCCGACCGTGTGTAGGCACCATCGGACAGTTTCCATCGGATTGTCCGACGGACAAAGTTCTATCTCCTGCTGGATAGATTTTCCGACAACAAAGTCCGATCACACCAAATCCGATCGTGTGTAGCGTAGTCCGACGGACAAAGTGCTACGCATGCTCAGAAGAAATTCTGTGACGGAAGCGCTCGGTCAGGTAAAACTACCTTTCCTAATCGACACAGCACATTCGTCACGCTGCAATGTTAAAATGTCTTTAATGCAGCGCATTCTCTTTTTCTTTACAATGCAAGAAGAATGACATGTTTTAGCTGCTCCTATTCACCCGCACTTCTCCCAAACTTAGTTCTTTATTAGTTTTTAGGATTTCTAGACTACATGTTTATTTTTACTCAGATCGTAAAAGAATCTTTGTTATATTTTTTGGATGATTTGTCATTTTTGTATTTTTTTTTGAATACATATTTTAAAGAGATTTTTTTTTTTTTTTTTTGGGGGGGTTGTGTGTCTCAACTTAGCAAAACCACATTATTAACATTTCTATTTGTTGCTTAAATTTACTAGGAGTTTGTTTGTTGTTGGTGCCCCTTGTTAATTATACTTTATGATTAGTGAAATGTACCTGCCTACTCACAAATAAACTGTCATTGTAGAAAAGTAAAACACATAGGCAATGATTATTTCAAATCAAAAATACCTTTATTTAGGTCTCAGCAACAAACCAAAGAGGAACGGAGCGATGAAGAAACTTGGGGAATTTGCAAAGCCTTGGACCCCCACGGCAACCATAATTTTTGAAGCGTCTAAAATTGGGGGCCTGAGGAGTACCTATCTAAATAATAAGGGAGTGCTATCTGGTCCTGAAGTCCAAAACATCCGGAACTGCAGCAGATGCCATCTAGGTCCCCAGGCTCTGGTCCTACGAGAGGCTCCATCTTCTCTCAGACCAGACTGAATCCAGGTCGTCACTCTCAGGTCTTCCTTCCACGCTTCCTTGCACGCTGTGGCTGTGGTGCTGGTGGGGTGGCAGAAGGAGGAGGAGGAGGAGGAGGCGGAGCATGGTCACTATCACAAACATGTGTGAGTGGGGTCATCTCCCCAGCCATACCCTTATTTAGGACCTTGAGGATGACCCCCTCACACATGCTGCGTTGCCCCACCTCCATACCCTTCATTTTAGTGGCAACCAAGGAGGCAAAGGCCTCCTCGTAGGTGGGTGTGGCATATAGGGAGGCTGAAGCATCTCTGATCAGCTGGGCGAGAAGGATCCCCCATCCTTCTCGCCCTTCTGTAGGGAAGGCGGAGGGGAGGGACTTGGGAGACAGTCAGGCTCCTACGCCTACCCCCCTGTTGGCTGCCACTACCCACCTCTTGGCTGCCACTAACCCCTGCCTCCTCCTGACTGCCACATTCCACAGCCACCTCCTGGCTGAGGTCTTCCTGTGTATGAAAAAGGGACATAGTTTGAGTTATTTGTTCATCAAACACACACAATTTTCATCTAGTGTTGCAAAATGTTTACAAATAGAAAACCATACAATTCTCAGCCCTGCAGTTTAGATTCTTGCCCCAAATGTCTACAACACTACTGTCAGTTGATATGTCAAACACGTTAGGAACTAAGCAATTGGGGATCCTGAATTAAGTGAACATCATTCATTATTCCCAAAAATGGTTACAAAACTACTATACCTGCCACAAGCTGGGCTCCTCCACATCTTCCAGACTGGAAGGCCCAGGTTGCTCCTCGGAAGCCTTATCAGGGGTGGCGTGCATGGAAGGACGCATGCAAGGAAGAGTCGAGAGTGACTTCCTGACATTAGCCTGGTCTTTGAGAAAGTGGAGCCTCTCATAGTACCAGAGCGTGGGGACATAGACCTCTGCTGTTCCAGCTCCAGATGTTTGGGACTTCAGGACCTTATTGCGCTCCCTGAAATAGGTACTCCTCAGGTTGCCAATTTTTATTCTTAACTTCTCCACGGTTGCCGTGGGGAACCTTGGCTTTACAAATGCCACAAGTTTCTTCATGGCTGCGTACCTCTTTGGTCTGTTGCTGTAATCTCGGTGTTTTGCCTGCCATAATAGGGGCATTTCCCTATATTTATCAATGAAGAGGGGGAGAAAACTCACATCGTTGAAGCCGTCCATAATCGCTGCAAGACACAACACCACACAAAAAACTATAAATAATGTCAGGCTAAACTCTCCTAATCTTCTCCATAAAGAAGCCTCAAGGTCTAATCAGTCTAGGCTAGTTATGTACCAACGTCAAATTGTACCTTCGTTATAGCGATCGTCTCGTGCGTGAGCTTTCTCTCCCCTCGTCTCACAGATCGTGGCTACGACACAGGCGTGTGATGTATTATATACAGTGCGCATGCGTCAAACTCCGCCTGCCCCTGACGATCTTTCTCGTCTATTCCCCACCCCTTCTCTTTACGGCGCAGTGGGGAGAGCACATGGCGGGGACACAGCAGGTGCGCCCGAAATATTGCAGCAACGAGGAGGAGGACGAGGAAAGGGCGGAGGCAGAAACGTCCCGATCCCGGAGCCTGAAATTCAAGGCCTCCAATATGTCATTTGGAGAAATGTTGGAGATGGTGGACATATTAAAGAGGAGCGACTATGATGGGAAGTATGGGCCTTACCTCAACCCCCATGTCCGCAAGGCCAAGATCATGTCTAAAGTTGTGAGGAGGCTGTACAATCATTTTGGGGTACAACGATCCAAGGAGCAACTGAGGAAACGCTGGTCAGACCTGAAACTGAGGGAGCCCGATCAGTACAGAAAGATCAAGCGAGTTCTTCAAAAAAGTAAGTAGTTGTGTTTTTGTGTTTGATTTTTGGCTTGCATACTGCTCCATGTGTTTGTATTTTTACAAAGTTGTACATTAGAAAATGGCCACTTTCATGTTCGTCTGTGCATTCGATCGTACTCAACCTCGATCTTTCTGCCACTGTCATGTTCGTGTGTGTGTGTCCATTCGATCGTACTCAACCTCGATCGTTCGGCCACTTATAATACGATGTTTGGTGTTTTTTTTGGGGAAAGGAAGTTTGTTCTCACTAGAAATGTCATCAAGAATGTCAAGCCAATTTATTTAATGTAAAGGAGAGGTCACCCAGTAGCTGTTTACCCATCTGGACTCTAGAGCACTAGTGCTGGGCCACCCAAACCCACTTTTTATTAGGCTTTTCCACACATGTGCTCCAGTGGATACTAGAGGGGGGTCTCCATCAGACAAACTTCTACCAAAAAGCTTGTACGTTTAGCACCTTTACAAAGTGACTACATTCATGTTGTTGTCATTTGTAACTGGCCTAACAAAAATATTGTCCCTCACTTTCAAGCAATGTTTGTCATTTCCTATTTCTGCCCTCAATAGATTGTGTTGCTAAATCTTCCTTTTGTACATTCTCATAGGGGAGCGAAAACTCGGTACGTCTGAGGAAACCACAAAACCAACACCTCCCAAAGAAGGGGAAAGACCAGAAGCAGAGGAGGAGGAGGAGGAAGGAGAGATCATAGAAATTGGAGAACTTGTCACCACAACAGGTGAGTGTGGGAGAACACAGCTACTGGTAAGCTAATCAATGTATGCCTGCCTCATTTCCACAACACATTTTTGTTTTTTTTGGTTGTTTTTAGGTGACGTGGATGTTGTGGAAGAAGAATCGCACTTTACCACAGAGAGTGCCCACGTACTCATCGGGGAGATAATGGTCTGCAATCGAGATCTAGATGACATAAAGCAAAACATCAATGATGTTCAACAAAAATTGAAGAACATCATTGATGTTTTAGGAAAAATCTGAAAACGCACCAAGTAATTAACACACATTTGTGGCTGTTTCTGAACACATTTGCAACTTAAGAACTGTGTGAAATTTGGAACATGCACACATTGTGTCCACATGTGCTAGCTCCCATCATGGTGGATGAATGACAACGTTTTTTTGGGGGTGCAACCACTTTACGAACTACTAAAGTGGTTGTGGTGAAGGGGTTGCACCCCCAAAAAACGTCCATTCATCCCCATGATGGAAAATGGCACTTTTGAAGATTCTAGGCATGTGTTTTACCATCTAATGACCATTTTCAGACCCAAATTGTGTGCATGTTCTAAATTTCCAGTTTCCAGGGGTGACCCCCCATGTGATGAAGGCAAGATCAAACACACTTTGAACATATAGTTATGTCTGATCTTGTCTTCACTTTAGAAAGTTGAACTTTCCTAGTTCCTATGTTCTGTTTTGCTCCATGCCTGGTTTTACCAAATGCGGAATGTTTGTAAACAATGTTGTAAAGAACCAAGATCTTGTCAGTTTTGGCAAGAAGTTTGTAAACGCACTTGTGAATGTGTTGCAAGTAAACTTTTTTAATTTTCTAAATGTGTGGCTTCCTTATTGAAAAACATAAAAGCATTATGTAGGTCAAATGTAAAGGGTTTTGGGGGCAATGGGTGTTATTTACTAAAGGCAATTCCAGTTTGCACTGCAAGTGTATTTTCAAGGGCACTTTTGCACTGCACTTGTAGAGCATAGTGGATTTGACTTATGTAAATGACACCCACAGTGATTTGTAAGAAAACACGTAGCACACCATTTTTGGGAATACACACATTTCTGTCATGGTGATGAAAAGGAGTATTTTGGGGGTCAGTTATGCACTACAAACCTTCTCTAGACAAAAGCTTAGGTATCAAACACACAACATGAGAAGAATCTTTTTGGGAAGAAGAGACTGTTACCTCCTTTTGCCCAGAAAGTGCATTACCACTGTTGAAGCTAAAGGGCAAAAATGTATATCTCAAATAAGCTAGAATATGGAAATGACCAGAAAACATAGGTTTGGTAAAAAAATATATTTATTTAAAAATGCCTCTCACACATCGTCAGGCAGAGCAATGGCCCCCCTACCCACAAAGTACTCCATATATTGCTCGTGGACCGCGCGGGCATTTAGAGGGGGCAAGCCTGGACGTGCCGCTTGAAGGGCTGTGAGGTCGGCATTGGAAGGGCCCTCAACATCTGGGCCAACGGTCACCACATAGTTGGTGTTGCGTCTTTTCAAAAAGTTGTGCAATATGCAACAGGCAAGAACTATGTGGTTGAGTTTGTATTCCGCCAAGTTAATAGCCGTCAAAAACAGGCGGAAGCGGCTGGCCAGGATCCCAAAGGTGTTCTCCACCACTCTGCGGGCTCTCGACAGCCTGTAATTGAAGACCCTCTGGTCTGGGGTGAGGGTCCTCATCGGGAAGGGCCTCATCAGATGGGGAGTCAACGCAAACGCTTCATCTGTGACAAAGACGAAGGGGAGTCCTTCAGCATTCTGCTCTGGAGGTGGCAAGCACAGACTGCCACTTTGGAGACGCCAGTAGAACTCCGTGTGCGCAATGGCACCACCATCCGAGATCCGGCCGTTCATCCCCACGTCCACATACAAAAACTCGTATGTCGCCGACACCACCGCCAACATCACTACACTATTAAACCCCTTGTAATTATAATAGTAGGACCCCGAGTTGGGGGGTGGGACGATGCGGACGTGTTTCCCATCAATTGCACCTCCGCAGTTAGGAAAGTCCCAACGGCTGGCAAAGTGGGAGACCACAGTCTGCCATTCCTGTGGCGTGGAAGGGAACTGTGGAGTGAAACAAGAAAAAAAAAAATTAGTCACTTTGCACATAAACATTGCAAGCAGATTAGACACTAAACATCTTGGAACAAGATCAGACTTTTACATTTTAAGCTGGAAAGTATTTGCAACGCAAAGTAGAGGGTCCCCCTAGCAGATGACTCACCCCCCATCAATCCCCCCACTTCTGATGGGCCATTGACAATAACTAGGGGTTTGGGGGGGGGGGGTTTGGACAGGTAACCCTCTGCACTTCATTGATTGCCAAATGGCTCAATAATGTGTGCTAGTTTGGCCAGACCCTCCTTACTTAACACTATTGGCAGCCCACAGGAAAGATAAAATAACATTCCAAATCCCCCCCCCCCCCCCCCCCCCAAAAAAAGGAACGCACATTTGGACATTCTGAAATTACCTAGCAAGCTAATAGGAGGGAAAGAACACAAAAAAAGAGGAAATGGAAAGTATGGAGCCAGCCCCTTGCACTACATGCTTTGCTGAATTCATCCCTAAATATGACCACTATAAAGAGGTAGGTATATAGTGTGTATTGACCTTTGGAAAGCCAGCAGATAGAGGATTGGTACCATCTGACAGAGCAGTTGGGGGAGGGGGTTCAGAATGAGTTTGGCACCCCCCCCCCCCCACCAACAAAAAGGGAAAAAAAAAAAAGGGGCTCTACATGAAGTAAACCACACAGCAAACATTTGTGCATATTTTAGGGGGTGTTTGGGGGAAAACAATACTATGCAGCAGACAAAATACATTGCTTAAGTGACTAGGCCATAGGTGTCTATTGGGCCAGAAGAGCATGCTGGTGAGGTAAGTGAAGGGAAAAATGCATGAAGGAGAAAAGGGACACAGCATATTAGAGCATATTGCAATCATGGTAATTAGGGAAGGAGGTCAAAAATAGAAGACATTAGCAAACAGAGCATACATAGAAGGGAATAGTAAAGTAGAAATGTTACCTTAATATAGTCCTCCTGCAGGACCTGGATGATGGCAGAACAGGTCTCTGGAATAATGATTCCCAGGGCCTGGGGAGAGATACCTGAAGAGAACTTCAAATCCTGAAGGCTTCTCCCTGTCGCCAAGTACCTCAACGTAGCAACAAGCCTCTGCTCCGGAGTGATGGCTTGTCTCATGCAGGTATCCTGCCGGCTGATAAAAGGGGTCAGCAAAGCCAAAAGACGGTGAAAAACGGGGTCCGTCATCCGGAGAAAGTTCCTGAAATCATCAGGATTATTCTCCCGGATCTCACGAAGCAAAGGCATGTGCGAGAACTGATCACGCTGAAGCAACCAATTCTTGCTCCACATACTCCTCGTCACTCTGTTCATGGACGGGTCTTGGGTCAAAGCTAAAAGCCCGACACCAATTCCGCGTACAGCACAAACTCGGCGACGAGTACGTACGGGAAACATCGCTCACAAACGGTCGGCTGGTCAGAACGGACAAAGAGAAAGCACCGATAAACAGCAAGGCCTGAAAGAACGAAATGAATACCAGAAACGAGCAGACAATAAGCAGTGAAAATCAAAGCGTCCTATATCAAGATATAGGCCGCAATGACCAACAAATGCGAACTGACTACACGCACTAATAAACAGATACGCACGACAAGCACAAACTGAAGAGCAGTAACGATCTGAGTCAGAAAACAGAGAAGCGTGAATCGTAAGTCCCCAAACTTCGAATTACTCGCGATAAACACGGGATCAGCAGAAGGAGCCCAACGGGTGCCTGACGTGGTGCTGAACTTCCCTTTTCTAGTCTCGTGGAAGACGACTTACGTCACGACGTTCTTGCAGAGTGGAAATTCCGACAACGTTGTCCGACCGCGTGTACGCAAAACCAACATCGGACAAAGTACGACGGACATGATCCGACGGACCTGGTACTCGGATAATCCGCGCGTGTGTATGGGGCTTTAGATATATATTTTTATATTTTTATGTATATATATATATAGAAACCAGGGTGAACAATAACTGCGCTGATTATATATAAAAAAAAAAAAAGTGGAAGGAACAAGCAGCCAACACAATTTGCGATCAACAAACAAAAATAATATAAAAAACCAAGATGTGGCGCTATAATGAAGAAAGACTAAATAGATAAAGTCTATGTATATAAAGCAATAGTCCAAATATAATGATAACAGTCCATCAATCAAACATAAATGGTGCTGTGTGAAGACAAAATCTTCTATCAAAAATAGTGGTGCATATATATATCCTTCCTGAGGAAAGAAGGTGGTGCATAAATCCAACTAAGAGTGTTTGTATCTGCTTACCAGATAGAAGCAGAAAGAAGGCGATGTAAATCACGTGAAATCATGAGGGAAATGAATGAAGGTCTGATGAACCCAAAAGGTGTGATCGAATCCAGTACTCATCGATGGAATAAAGGAGACCAAAAATCCTCAGCCAAACGATTTCCTCAGCCAAATCAGGTGTAAACTAGAAAAAAGACTCTCCCACAGGTTGGAGGAAGAGAGTAACGACAATAGTGAAGCCCGCCAGCTGAAGTTTAACAATTTTATTGGTAATCTACTTACATCAAAGTCAAAACATCAGGGCATGGATAAAAAACAATTCCGCATACTTGCATCAGCCCGCCTGACATGTTTCATCCTACACGGATATCATCAGAGGCGTGGCCAATGCAGCAAGTAGGCGGATATAAATAGCAAATACCTGGGTTCAATCACTCATATGATAGGATGGTCGAACGAATAATTTAGGTGGAAGTGTAGCTGTGAATACAGGTGATCCTGATGGCCAGCTGGCATTAATGAATCAGGGAGAGGAGTCATGTCAGGTATCTCTCACACTGGTGTATTCCAGACAAAAAACAACAACAGCACCGACATTATTTGTCAGCGTGCATCGCTAAAACATAGGAGAAAGGAAGGATTAGACCGCGCATGCGCAGTACCGTTGTGAGAGACGGTCCGCGCATGCGCAGTCCTTATGCGTTCCGGCGTCGGATGCTCCCAAACCACGGCATCCATAATAGATCGCAATGGGCGCGCAGGCGCACTGCACCTTCCATACAGCAGCGGCCGCAGACGTCATGTCCGGCGGCAGAACAGCCGGAAATGACGCACGTCGTAGTAGTGTTTGCGTTCCAGACCCAGGAAGCCGGGACTAGTGGCCGGATCTAGTAAACGGAAACATGGCACTTAGGCTGGTCTATTAATACTTGAAGGGGCCATATTATGTAAACAGCCAGTGATAGTGCTACACTAATGTGACATCCTCAGCCCTGATGTGCAAAACAACACAAAGAAAAAAAATATATATATATATGCACAGATTAATCTATAAATGGAAGTACATTTCACAAAAAGGGAAAAGAATTCCTAATTAGCTTTAAAAAGGATAAAAGAAATTATATGATGTTTATGTGCATAAAAAATAAATATATGCCACATACATTCAGATTAATAAAAAGGCTGAAATAGATAGTATATGCATATATCTAATCGGACGGATAATGACACAGAGGGAAAGAAGGAGGAGGTCCTCTTGTCATTATGCCCAATAGGCAACCATTTTTTCATTTTTCTCTCTCTATATATTGAGGATGGCGGTGAGTCCAAACTCAAATAAAAATAAAAATGAAAGATAAAACAAATATAATAAAATTAAAAATATTTAAAAAGATATATTTAATTTTTATAAAAAGATATATATATATATACATCTACAAAGGTATATATATATAAATGTATGTATATGGAAAGCCCACATATTTCCATACGCATAAAGTCCCCTATAAGGGTGAGAATAAAAAGTAGGTATAAAAAAGCTCATAAACTTATGTGCGAAGGCGGACTCAGCCCACAAGAAACCGCCTATAGTGTAAGGTATATAAAATACATACAGGTAAACAATGATTAGCTGTTGTTGATGAAACAATTAACATCCCAATCAACATTCATGCCAAAAGGGGTGTAACACTTGAGGTCGTAGATCCATCGGGTTTCGAGTCTAGAGATCTCCCGTTTGGACAAACTACCCCGCCAGTGCGGGTTAAATCTGTCTATACCTATGAACATAGTCCCTTTGGGGTTTTTATCATGGTGCTCCAAATAGTGTCTTGACACTATATGCTTTGGAAACCCTTTTTTAATATTGGCTATGTGTTCCCCCACTCTGACATGCATGGCTCTCGTTGTGCGGCCTACATATTGGAGGCCGCAAGGACAAACTAAGAGGTACACCATGTTTAAGGAAGTGCAGGTAATAAAAGTATCTATTTCAAAAGACCTGCCCGTAGCATGAGAAGTGAAATGGCAAATCCTTCTGCTATGGTCGATATTGATCTTACAAACGTTACAGTACCGACACGGGTGGTAGCCTTTAGACTTCTGAAAAAAGGACACCCTATTGGGGGCATCTAGGATGTTAGGTGCAATTTGAAGCTTCAGAGGGGGAACTCCTCTGAATATGACTTGTGGTTTCACAGGGAGTGCTGGACCGAGAATTTTATCATTTTTCAGAACCCCCCAGTGTTTATTCATGATTTTTTTGATGTCACGATGTTGGTGTGAGTATGTCGTAACCATAGAAAAGTTGTAATCAATCTTATTAGAGTCTGGTTCTTTTTTCTTATGAAGGATGGTCTTACGATCGATATTAGCTACATGATTGATGACCAAATTCAAATCATTCGATCGATAGCCTTTTTCGACAAATTTCTGTTTTAGGATCGTCGATTGTGTAAAAAAGTCTTCTTTGAGGGTACAGTTGCGCCGTAAGCGCAAAAATTGGCTCTTGGGTACGGATTTCAGCCATGACGGATGGTGGCAACTGCCAAGGCCAATATATCCATTCCTGTCCATCTCTTTAAAGAAGGTGGTGGTCTTAAAGGCGCCATCTACAACCTGTATGTTAAGATCCAAAAAGTGGATTCTTTCATTACTGCTCTCATATTGCAGGACAATACCCAAGCTATTGCCGTTAAGGTGCCGCATAAACCCATCAAGGGATAACTGATCACCATCCCACAGGAGGAGGACATCGTCTATATAGCGACCCCAGAAAATCAACTCTGGCCGTCTGTCAGCATAGACGATGTCCTCCTCCCACTTGGCCATAAATAAATTGGCCATACTGGGCGCAAATTTTGCGCCCATAGCAACGCCTCTACTTTGTAGGTAGTGGGTTCCCCCGAACCAGAAGTAATTATGAGACATAGCATAATTTAATAAGGTCAAAATAAACTCCCTCTGAGAGGGGATCAAACTACTATCTCTGGATAGAAACAACTCAACGGCTTCTAAACCGTCATGATGGGAGATAATGGTGTAAAGGGAGGCCACATCAGCAGTGACCATGATGTAACTATCCTTCCACTCCAAGACCTCCAAGGCTCTAATAACCTGGGCTGAATCTTTAATAAAAGATGGGGTACCCGTCACCAGAGGTTGTAGGAAACCATCAATATACTTTCCGACTCTTGAGGTTATAGAGTCTAATCCACTAATAATTGGTCTCCCCGGTGGGTTGGTGAGACTCTTGTGGATTTTAGGGAGGAAGTACATAACTGGTTTTCTGGGTGCTGCTGGGATTAAATAGTCTCTCTCCTTTTCATTAAGGAGATTCTTTCGAAACCCCATATCAATAAGATTAGAAAGCGCCTTTTTATATTTAAAGATGGGATCATGATTTAATGGTGTGTACGTGTTCTTATCAGACAAAATTCTATTCATTTCGGCAACATAGGCACTCCTGTCCATCACTACTATACCACCCCCCTTGTCCGCAGGGCGGATAATAATGTCGTCTCTTTTTTTGAGGGTTTCAAGGCCATCTCGAAAGCGTGAGTCTTTATAACTCCGCTTAATTTTAAGATTGTCGATGTCCTTCAGGACAAGTTCTTTGAACACAGACACAGACGGGGGTATAAAACCAGGTGGATTAAAAAGTGAAGCATTGGAGAGACCAGAATGTCTCACTCCAATGTCATCCCTGATGGCAGAGGCAGCTGTAGCTTGAGATAAAAAGTATCTTTTTATGTTAACTTTTCTAATGTACTTCTGCACATCTATAAAAGCCCCAAATTTACTTAGGGGTTTATCGGGGGCAAACTTTAATCCATGGTCTAAAACAAATTTTTCATTCTCTGTAAGGGTACTATGACTTGAATTAAAAATCCCTGCATCTCTTATACCCTTCGCCTTTTTCGATCTACTCCTCCTCCCCCCTCTGGTCCCTCTTTTGGTTCTCCTCCTCTCATATCCTTCTGTGGGGCCTGGGGAAAAAAAGGAGTTGAGGGGAAGGATGGGCCAGGAGCAGGAGGAGGGCCTTGGGTGTATTGTTGGGGTCTCCTGGGTTGATTATGGCCAGGGCTATCCCACCCAGGTCGCCTATAGTCAGGTCTCATATTATTAGAGGTTGAAGTCGACGGGTGTTCGACTATGTAACGGTCATCGTACGCATAATTATTGTGGGCAATATAATTATCGTAGCGATTGACCAATGGTGCATAGTGGTTATATACAGGTACACCCTCTGGGTACTGAGACGTTGAGTGATCATAGATAATGTGATCATCGTTCACTGATTTGTGGTTCGCTCCTCTGTATTGCGGGGGTTGGTAGGATGTCGGTTTTTTGGTATTATTGTGTACTCTCCTCCAACTCCCTCTAGCTTTCGGTGTGCTCCCCTTCTGTGTATCTCTAATGTGATTTTGAGAGAGGGGAGCCATAGATGGTAAGGGACGTATGGCAGGTGTGGAAGGCTGCTCCAACAAGAGACGCCCTCCTAACCTGCCATTTGAAGACTTGTTTAGATTTATAGTCTTCCAAGTCTCGTATGAATTTCTTCATTTTTTTGGCTTTTTGGTCTAGATCCTCTTTTTCAAGGATCTTTTTCAGGTTATCGGATTTGGTCTTATAATCCTCCGAATCTCTGTAGGGGAGAAGTTTATCCTTGACCTCTGTTATGGTCTCATCTAATTTTTGTAGCTTGGTTCGTTTCCGGGCGATCAAAAATCTCAAAAGATCGAGACCTACATCGTTAAAATATTTGAACCAGCTAGCGAGGTCAGTTTCATCTTCCTGGGGTGTGATTTCAAATCTGAGGCTCCTAGGAACCATGCCATCCTCGAGATATTTCTCAAGTAGGCCGACATCCCAATACCCATGTACCTCAGATATCATTAGGTTTTTTAGTCGGACAAAAAGACCTCCTATGTCTAGATTTTGTTGAACCTCTACATTGTTGAACACATCTTTGAGGTTCAAAGACCGTGAATTACGGAAATCAAAAACATCCATGTTAGTGAAAACAGAAAATTAAATTCTATAGCAAATAAAAAGCAGCTGTTATTAAAATCAAAAAACAAAATAGAAACCAGGGTGAACAATAACTGCGCTGATTATATATAAAAAAAAAAAAAGTGGAAGGAACAAGCAGCCAACACAATTTGCGATCAACAAACAAAAATAATATAAAAAACCAAGATGTGGCGCTATAATGAAGAAAGACTAAATAGATAAAGTCTATGTATATAAAGCAATAGTCCAAATATAATGATAACAGTCCATCAATCAAACATAAATGGTGCTGTGTGAAGACAAAATCTTCTATCAAAAATAGTGGTGCATATATATATCCTTCCTGAGGAAAGAAGGTGGTGCATAAATCCAACTAAGAGTGTTTGTATCTGCTTACCAGATAGAAGCAGAAAGAAGGCGATGTAAATCACGTGAAATCATGAGGGAAATGAATGAAGGTCTGATGAACCCAAAAGGTGTGATCGAATCCAGTACTCATCGATGGAATAAAGGAGACCAAAAATCCTCAGCCAAACGATTTCCTCAGCCAAATCAGGTGTAAACTAGAAAAAAGACTCTCCCACAGGTTGGAGGAAGAGAGTAACGACAATAGTGAAGCCCGCCAGCTGAAGTTTAACAATTTTATTGGTAATCTACTTACATCAAAGTCAAAACATCAGGGCATGGATAAAAAACAATTCCGCATACTTGCATCAGCCCGCCTGACATGTTTCATCCTACACGGATATCATCAGAGGCGTGGCCAATGCAGCAAGTAGGCGGATATAAATAGCAAATACCTGGGTTCAATCACTCATATGATAGGATGGTCGAACGAATAATTTAGGTGGAAGTGTAGCTGTGAATACAGGTGATCCTGATGGCCAGCTGGCATTAATGAATCAGGGAGAGGAGTCATGTCAGGTATCTCTCACACTGGTGTATTCCAGACAAAAAACAACAACAGCACTGACATTATTTGTCAGCGTGCATCGCTAAAACATAGGAGAAAGGAAGGATTAGACCGCGCATGCGCAGTACCGTTGTGAGAGACGGTCCGCGCATGCGCAGTCCTTATGCGTTCCGGCGTCGGATGCTCCCAAACCACGGCATCCATAATAGATCGCAATGGGCGCGCAGGCGCACTGCACCTTCCATACAGCAGCGGCCGCAGACGTCATGTCCGGCGGCAGAACAGCCGGAAATGACGCACGTCGTAGTAGTGTTTGCGTTCCAGACCCAGGAAGCCGGGACTAGTGGCCGGATCTAGTAAACGGAAACATGGCACTTAGGCTGGTCTATTAATACTTGAAGGGGCCATATTATGTAAACAGCCAGTGATAGTGCTACACTAATGTGACATCCTCAGCCCTGATGTACAAAACAACACAAAGAAAAAATATATATATATATATGCACAGATTAATCTATAAATGGAAGTACATTTCACAAAAAGGGAAAAGAATTCCTAATTAGCTTTAAAAAGGATAAAAGAAATTATATGATGTTTATGTGCATAAAAAATAAATATATGCCACATACATTCAGATTAATAAAAAGGCTGAAATAGATAGTATATGCATATATCTAATCGGACGGATAATGACACAGAGGGAAAGAAGGAGGAGGTCCTCTTGTCATTATGCCCAATAGGCAACCATTTTTTCATTTTTCTCTCTCTATATATTGAGGATGGCGGTGAGTCCAAACTCAAATAAAAATAAAAATGAAAGATAAAACAAATATAATAAAATTAAAAATATTTAAAAAGATATATTTAATTTTTATAAAAGATATATATATATACATCTACAAAGGTATATATATAAATGTATGTATATGGAAAGCCCACATATTTCCATACGCATAAAGTCCCCTATAAGGGTGAGAATAAAAAGTAGGTATAAAAAAGCTCATAAACTTATGTGCGAAGGCGGACTCAGCCCACAAGAAACCGCCTATAGTGTAAGGTATATAAAATACATACAGGTAAACAATGATTAGCTGTTGTTGATGAAACAATTAACATCCCAATCAACATTCATGCCAAAAGGGGTGTAACACTTGAGGTCGTAGATCCATCGGGTTTCGAGTCTAGAGATCTCCCGTTTGGACAAACTACCCCGCCAGTGCGGGTTAAATCTGTCTATACCTATGAACATAGTCCCTTTGGGGTTTTTATCATGGTGCTCCAAATAGTGTCTTGACACTGTATGCTTTGGAAACCCTTTTTTAATATTGGCTATGTGTTCCCCCACTCTGACATGCATAGCTCTCGTTGTGCGGCCTACATATTGGAGGCCGCAAGGACAAACTAAGAGGTACACCACGTTTAAGGAAGTGCAGGTAATAAAAGTATCTATTTCAAAAGACCTGCCCGTAGCATGAGAAGTGAAATGGCAAATCCTTCTGCTATGGTCGATATTGATCTTACAAACGTTACAGTACCGACACGGGTGGTAGCCTTTAGACTTCTGAAAAAAGGACACCCTATTGGGGGCATCTAGGATGTTAGGTGCAATTTGAAGCTTCAGAGGGGGAACTCCTCTGAATATGACTTGTGGTTTCACAGGGAGTGCTGGACCGAGAATTTTATCATTTTTCAGAACCCCCCAGTGTTTATTCATGATTTTTTTGATGTCACGATGTTGGTGTGAGTATGTCGTAACCATAGAAAAGTTGTAATCAATCTTATTAGAGTCTGGTTCTTTTTTCTTATGAAGGATGGTCTTACGATCGATATTAGCTACATGATTGATGACCAAATTCAAATCATTCGATCGATAGCCTTTTTCGACAAATTTCTGTTTTAGGATCGTCGATTGTGTAAAAAAGTCTTCTTTGAGGGTACAGTTGCGCCGTAAGCGCAAAAATTGGCTCTTGGGTACGGATTTCAGCCATGACGGATGGTGGCAACTGCCAAGGCCAATATATCCATTCCTGTCTGTCTCTTTAAAGAAGGTGGTGGTCTTAAAGGCGCCATCTACAACCTGTATGTTAAGATCCAAAAAGTGGATTCTTTCATTACTGCTCTCATATTGCAGGACAATACCCAAGCTATTGCCGTTAAGGTGCCGCATAAACCCATCAAGGGATAACTGATCACCATCCCACAGGAGGAGGACATCGTCTATATAGCGACCCCAGAAAATCAACTCTGGCCGTCTGTCAGCATAGACGATGTCCTCCTCCCACTTGGCCATAAATAAATTGGCCATACTGGGCGCAAATTTTGCGCCCATAGCAACGCCTCTACTTTGTAGGTAGTGGGTTCCCCCGAACCAGAAGTAATTATGAGACATAGCATAATTTAATAAGGTCAAAATAAACTCCCTCTGAGAGGGGATCAAACTACTATCTCTGGATAGAAACAACTCAACGGCTTCTAAACCGTCATGATGGGAGATAATGGTGTAAAGGGAGGCCACATCAGCAGTGACCATGATGTAACTATCCTTCCACTCCAAGACCTCCAAGGCTCTAATAACCTGGGCTGAATCTTTAATAAAAGATGGGGTACCCGTCACCAGAGGTTGTAGGAAACCATCAATATACTTTCCGACTCTTGAGGTTATAGAGTCTAATCCACTAATAATTGGTCTCCCCGGTGGGTTGGTGAGACTCTTGTGGATTTTAGGGAGGAAGTACATAACTGGTTTTCTGGGTGCTAAACATCTTGGAACAAGATCAGACTTTTACTTTTTAAGCTGGAAAGTATTTGCAACGTAAAGTAGAGGGTCCCCCTAGCAGATGACTCACCCCTTATTAATCCCCCCACTTCTGATGGGCCATTGACAATAACTAGGGTTTGGGGGGGGGGGGGGTTGGACAGGTAACCCTCTGCACTTCATTGATTGCCAAATGGCTCAATAATGTGTGCTAGTTTGGCCAGACCCTCCTTACTTAACACTATTGGCAGCCCACAGGAAAGATAAAATAACATTCCAAATCCCCACCCCCCCCCCCAAAAAAAAAAGGAACGCACATTTGGACATTCTGAAATTACCTAGCAAGCTAATAGGAGGGAAAGACCACAAAAAAAGAGGAAATGGAAAGTATGGAGCCAGCCCCTTGCACTACATGCTTTGCTGAATTCATCCCTAAATATGACCACTATAAAGAGGTAGGTATATAGTGTGTATTGACCTTTGGAAAGCCAGCAGATAGAGGATTGGTACCATCTGACAGAGCAGTTGGGGGAGGGGGTTCAGAATGAGTTTGGCACCCCCCCCCCCACCAACAAAAAGGGAAAAAAAAGGGGCTCTACATGAAGTAAACCACACAGCAAACATTTGTGCATATTTTAGGGGGTGTTTGGGGGAAAACAATACTATGCAGCAGACAAAATACATTGCTTAAGTGACTAGGCCATAGGTGTCTATTGGGCCAGAAGAGCATGCTGGTGAGGTAAGTGAAGGGAAAAATGCATGAAGGAGAAAAGGGACACAGCATATTAGAGCATATTGCAATCATGGTAATTAGGGAAGGAGGTCAAAAATAGAAGACATTAGCAAACAGAGCATACATAGAATGGAATAGTAAAGTAGAAATGTTACCTTAATATAGTCCTCCTGCAGGACCTGGATGATGGCAGAACAGGTCTCTGGAATAATGATTCCCAGGGCCTGGGGAGAGATACCTGAAGAGAACTTCAAATCCTGAAGGCTTCTCCCTGTCGCCAAGTACCTCAACGTAGCAACAAGCCTCTGCTCCGGAGTGATGGCTTGTCTCATGCAGGTATCCTGCCGGCTGATAAAAGGGGTCAGCAAAGCCAAAAGACGGTGAAAAACGGGGTCCGTCATCCGGAGAAAGTTCCTGAAATCATCAGGATTATTCTCCTGGATCTCACGAAGCAAAGGCATGTGCGAGAACTGATCACGCTGAAGCAACCAATTCTTGCTCCACATACTCCTCGTCACTCTGTTCATGGACGGGTCTTGGGTCAAAGCTAAAAGCCCGACACCAATTCCGCGTACAGCACAAACTCGGCGACGAGTACGTACGGGAAACATCGCTCACAAACGGTCGGCTGGTCAGAACGGACAAAGAGAAAGCACCGATAAACAGCAAGGCCTGAAAGAACGAAATGAATACCAGAAACGAGCAGACAATAAGCAGTGAAAATCAAAGCGTCCTATATCAAGATATAGGCCGCAATGACCAACAAATGCGAACTGACTACACGCACTAATAAACAGATACGCACGACAAGCACAAACTGAAGAGCAGTAACGATCTGAGTCAGAAAACTGAGAAGCGTGAATCGTAAGTCCCCAAACTTCGACTAACTCGCGATAAACACGGGATCAGCAGAAGGAGCCCAACGGGTGCCTGACGTGGTGCTGAACTTCCCTTTTCTAGTCTCGTGGAAGACGACTTACGTCACGACGTTCTTGCAGACTGGAAATTCCGACAACGTTGTCCGACCGCGTGTACGCAAAACCAACATCGGACAAAGTACGACGGACATGATCCGACGGACCTGGTACTCGGATAATCCGCGCGTGTGTATGGGGCTTTAGGATGATACACATATTATATCTGTTATCTATTTCTGAAATTGGACTGCACCTTAAATTGAGCAATCATCTGATCTTTTAGTATTTATGGTTTGAGAGCTGCACTTTCTTTCCTTCTTTATCTAAAGGGTGGCTGGTTCTGTGTAGTGATCGAACAGATTATTTTTATATTTTTATGTATATATATATATTGATTTATCAGACATATATATACATTTTTTGATCTATGTAGATTTATTTATCTGATTTCTAATAGGATGAATTACAGGATGACAAGGAGATATTGAGATTATCAGCCGTGCGATGAGTAAATTTTTGTGTCTATGGTATATGATCGAGATTTTGTAACATTGATTAGATAGAAGCTGAGAGTAATTAACCATATTGATTCCATGTGTGACAATGCTTGTGAAACATATATAAAGTAGATGATTGTGGTGAAAATCTTCACATGTTTTCTGACTGATCTAAGGAAGGGCGCGAACAAACTAGCCCGAAACGTAATCGTTGTCTATACAGATGATTGTAATGATCTTGTCTTGAATGACTCTACTTGCTTTGTAATCTTTTTCTAAAGATTTGATGGAATAAAGCAACAATTTTTAAGTGCAGCAACTCTTTGGAACTTTATTTATATATATAAATATATATATATATATAAATATATATATATATATATATATATATTTACACACACATTGTTCATTAAAACAAGCATTTATTGAAATATATGTAGAGGGTGTCTCTTTTCTCCCGCGACCCTGCCAAGCTGGCTGGAGCAATGTACACAGGCTTTCCAGCTAGAGTTAGGGAGAAAGCACCTGTCAGTGTCTGCATGGACTTTTTCACGCCCCCTCCTTCTCCCTGTTTCACTGACTGAGTCTAATACAATATGAGCTATGAGCTCACACACACACAGAGCTGTTCATTCTGTAGCCTCCGGTGTGCCCCTATTGGTAGGAAGAAGAAAGCCAATGAAAGGCACAGTTACAGCAGCCAATCAGGGAGACTGTACTGAACTACAGGAAGCAGCTGCAATTGATTCTGGGACATAAAGTTCCCTCACAAAACTTCCCCATACAAAGAGAACCTACAAACCTATGGATTCTCTGCACAAAAAGGAAGTGAGGACCCCATTTTGTGTCCTGAGTGAAAGTGAGTCACGATGAGACAGGGAGAGAAATCAGATCTGTAGGAGAGATGCTGATCTCCCCGCACAATTCAGGCCTCCACTAGGGATGGGCCCGGTGCTCGATGCGAACCCATGTTCGCATCGAGCACCGGGTGTTCGCTCGCTCGGCGAGCCCAGAACTATTTTGGCCGCTCGCATCACGTTCGTGTGATGCGAGCGGCCCCGCAATGCATTGCGGCCGGCGCGGCCGGCGCAGTGCATTGCTGGCTGATGATTGGCCAAGCATGCACTGTGACCCCGCATGCTTGGCCAATCACAGCGCCGGAAACTCGAAGAGCCATAATTGGCCACAGGCAGGACGCCTGTAGCCAATTACAGCTCAGGGGCTTTAGTACACGCCCCCTCTTATAAAAGGCCGCCACGCTGTCGGCGCCGGTCACATGCTGTTCCGGCGTAGATAGAGCAGGATCGTTCTGTGTCACTCTGCTAGATTTAGTTAGAGAGATTTACTTAGAGAGATTGAGTTAGATAGATTCATTTAGAAAGATTGATTTAGAAAGAGGGGCTTGTAGTGTGTTCGTGGCAGGCAGGCACTGGCAGGCAGTGGCAGCAAACAGAGCTCCTATATTTTGTTCCCAGAAGCACCTATAGGACTTGTAGTGTGTTCGTGGCAGGCAGGCAGAGCTCCTATATTTTGTTCCCAGAAGCACCTATAGGACTTGTAGTGTGTTCGTGGCAGGCAGGCAGAGCTCCTATATTTTGTTCCCAGAAGCACCTATAGGACTTGTAGTGTGTTCGTGGCAGGCAGGCACTGGCAGCAAACAGAGCTCCTATATTTTGTTCCCAGAAGCACCTATAGGACTTGAAGTGTGTTAGTCCCATCACACAGACCTACATTTTCTTCCCAGAAGCACCTATAGGACTTGTAGTGTGTTAGTCCCATCACACAGAGATCATATATTTTGTTCCCAGAGGCACCTATAGGACTTGAAGTGTGTTAGTCCCATCACACAGACCTATATTTTCTTCCCAGAAGCACCTATAGGACTTGAAGTGTGTTAGTCCCATCACACAGAGATCATATATTTTGTTCCCAGAGGCACCTATAGGACTTGAAGTGTGTTAGTCCCATCACACAGACCTACATTTTCTTCCCAGAAGCACCTATAGGACTTGAAGTGTGTTAGCCCCATCACACAGAGATCATATATTTTGTTCCCAGAGGCACCTATAGGACTTGAAGTGTGTTAGTCCCATCACACAGACCTACATTTTCTTCCCAGAAGCACCTATAGGACTTGAAGTGTGTTAGTCCCATCACACAGAGATCATATATTTTGTTCCCAGAAGCACCTATAGGACTTGAAGTGTGTTAGTCCCATCACACAGACCTATATTTTCTTCCCAGAAGCACCCATAGGACTTGAAGTGTGTTAGTCCCATCACACAGAGATCATATATTTTGTTCCCAGAGGCACCTATAGGACTTGAAGTGTGTTAGTCCCATCACACAGAGATCATATATTTTGTTCCCAGAAGCACCTATAGGACTTGAAGTGTGTTAGTCCCATCACACAGACCTATATTTTCTTCCCAGAAGCACCCATAGGACTTGAAGTGTGTTAGTCCCATCACACAGAGATCATATATTTTGTTCCCAGAAGCACCTATAGGACTTGAAGTGTGTTAGTCCCATCACACAGACCTATATTTTCTTCCCAGAAGCACCCATAGGACTTGAAGTGTGTTAGTCCCATCACACAGAGATCATATATTTTGTTCCCAGAGGCACCTATAGGACTTGAAGTGTGTTAGTCCCATCACACAGACCTACATTTTCTTCCCAGAAGCACCTATAGGACTTGAAGTGTGTTAGTCCCATCACACAGAGATCCTATATTGTGTTCCCAGAAGCACCTATAGGACTTGAAGTGTGTTAGTCCCATCACACAGACCTACATTTTCTTCCCAGAAGCACCTATAGGACTTGAAGTGTGTTAGTCCCATCACACAGAGATCCTATATTGTGTTCCCAGAAGCACCTATAGGACTTGAAGTGTGTTAGTCCCATCACACAGACCTATATTTTCTTCCCAGAAGCACCCATAGGACTTGAAGTGTGTTAGTCCCATCACACAGAGATCATATATTTTGTTCCCAGAGGCACCTATAGGACTTGAAGTGTGTTAGTCCCATCACACAGACCTACATTTTCTTCCCAGAGGCACCTATAGGACTTGAAGTGTGTTAGTCCCATCACACAGACCTATATTTTCTTCCCAGAAGCACCTATAGGACTTGAAGTGTGTTAGTCCCATCACACAGAGATCATATATTTTGTTCCCAGAGGCACCTATAGGACTTGAAGTGTGTTAGTCCCATCACACAGACCTACATTTTCTTCCCAGAAGCACCTATAGGACTTGAAGTGTTTTAGTCCCATCACACAGAGATCATATATTTTGTTCCCAGAAGCACCTATAGGACTTGAAGTGTGTTAGTCCCATCACACAGACCTATATTTTCTTCCCAGAAGCACCCATAGGACTTGAAGTGTGTTAGTCCCATCACACAGAGATCATATATTTTTGTTCCCAGAGGCACCTATAGGACTTGAAGTGTGTTAGTCCCATCACACAGAGATCATATATTTTGTTCCCAGAAGCACCTATAGGACTTGAAGTGTGTTAGTCCCATCACACAGAGATCCTATATTTTGTTCCCAGAAGCACCTATAGGACTTGAAGTGTTTTAGTCCCATCACACAGACCTATATTTTCTTCCCAGAAGCACCCACAGGACTTCTAGTGTGTTAGTGGCATCACACAGAGCTCCTCTATTTTCTTTGCAGAAGCACCCATAGGACTTCTAGTGTGTTAGTGGCATCACACAGAGCTCCTATATTTTCTTCTCAGCAGCACCCACAGGACTTCTAGTGTGTTAGTGGCATCACACAGAGCTCCTCTATTTTCTTTGCAGAAGCACCCATAGGACTTCTGGTGTGTTAGTGGCATCACACAGAGCTCCTATATTTTCTTCTCAGCAGCACCCACAGGACTTCTAGTGTGTTAGTGGCATCACACAGAGCTCCTCTATTTTCTTTGCAGAAGCACCCATAGGACTTCTAGTGTGTTAGTGGCATCACACAGAGCTCCTATATTTTCTTCTCAGCAGCACCCACAGGACTTCTAGTGTGTTAGTGGCATCACACAGAGCTCCTCTATTTTCTTTGCAGAAGCACCCATAGGACTTCTAGTGTGTTAGTGGCATCACACAGAGCTCCTATATTTTCTTCTCAGCAGCACCCACAGGACTACCGACTACAATGGCTGGAAGACCGCCAAGGGGAGGCAGAGCATGCAGAGCCAAGAACACAGGGCAGGCAGGCTCTGTTTCTAGTGGACGTGGCCGTGGACGTGGTCGTGCATCGTCATCAGCACGTGGCCATGGGACACGCGCGTCTTTGTTTTCGGCAGCTGGACATGTGGAGCCGCATCATGCTGAAGGCTTGGTAGAATGGATGACCAAGCCCTCCTCATCCTCCTCATCCTCTCTCACCCAGGCTCAGGGTACTGGCAGAGCAGCTGCCAACGCGTACTCAATGGCATCATCAGCCACCCCTTCCCTAGACCCACCATGTCCTCCTGAGGAGTCCCCCGAACTCTTTGAGCACAGTGTTGGGTACATGCTCCAGGAGGATGCCCAACGATTCGAAGGCTCGGATGATGATACCCAGCTTGAGGAATCTGGCAGTACTGTTCCACCAGCTGCAGCTTACTGCCAGGTTTGCTCTAGTGGTGAAGAGGGAGGGGATGATGAGGTCACTGACTCCACGTGGGTGCCTGAAGGGAGAGAGGATGAGGAGGAGGACGAGGAGGAGGAGGATGCGGCGTCACATGTCCAACGAGGCAGGATGCCCCCTGGAGGCCAGCTAGAGGCCAGCACAGCAACTGTACAACACCGCAGAGCTCCGCCTGTGCAGGGCACTGCCTCTGCACGTTATCAGAAAAGTTCTTTGGTGTGGGCCTTTTTTGAGACGAGTGCATCAGATCGCACCACTGCTATTTGCAATATTTGTCTCAAGCGAATCTCGCGTGGCCAAAACATCAGCCGCTTGGGCACCACAAGCATGACCAGACATATGTCGACCTGCCATGCAGCTCGTTGGCAGGCACACATAAAAGACCCACACCAAAGAACTAAGCGGACCTCTCCTTGCTCCTCATCAGCTGGGATCTCCATCCCCACTACACCTTCAGTCCTCTCTGAAAGCTGCTCTGAGAGGACTGAAGGTGTAGAATTAGGTGTGTCACAACCAAGTACTTGCAGTACACCGACGTCCGATTGCAGCAGGCAAATTTCCCTGCCCCAGCTGCTGGACCGTAGAAAGAAGTACACTCCCAGCCATCCACATGCCCAGCGGTTGAATGCTAGCTTGGCTAAATTGCTAGCACTTCAACTGCTGCCTTTTCAGTTGGTAGACTCGGCCCCCTTCCGTGAGTTTGTTCAATGTGCGGTTCCTCAGTGGCAGGTTCCCAAACGCCACTTTTTCTCACGAAGGCGATTCCGTCTCTCTACCGGCATGTGAAAGGCAATGTCCATGCCTCGCTGGACAGGGCAGTCAGCGGTAAGGTGCATATTACCGCTGACTCATGGTCCAGCAGGCATGGACAGGGACGGTACCTTTCTTTCACGGCCCATTGGGTCACTCTATTGGCAGCTGGGAGGGATGCAGGACAAGGTGCAGTAGTGTTGGAGGTTGTTCCGCCACCACGCCTCCAAAACGCTACTACTGCTACTGGTTGTGACACACCTCTCTCCTCCACCCCCTCCTCTTCTTCTTCCTCCAGTGCTCTGTCCTTGGAACCAGCGGTGCTCCGTAGGCGTACAAGGGGCTACGCAAGTACGCAGGCAAAAAGATGCCATGCCGTGCTTGCGCTGGTGTGTTTGGGGGACAGGAGCCACACTGGGCCAGAGGTTCTGGCAGCTCTGCAGGGGCAGGCCGAGAGGTGGTTGACGCCACGTCAGCTTAAGCCAGGAATGGTCGTTTCTGACAATGGCACCAACCTCCTCTCCGCCCTGCGACAGGGGCAGCTCACCCATGTGCCCTGCATGGCTCACGTCCTCAACCTGGTGGTGCAGCGGTTCTTGGGCAGGTTCCCAGGCTTACAGGATGTCCTGAGGCTGGCCAGGAAAGTCTGTGTGCATTTCCGCCGATCTTATAATGCCAGTGCTCGGCTGACTGAGCTGCAAAAGGAGCTGAACCTGCCCAAGAACCGCCTAATATGTGACATGCCCACCAGGTGGAACTCAACGTTGGCCATGCTGCAGCGACTGCACACGCAGCAGAGGGCCATCAATGAGTACCTTTGCGACTACAGCACCAGGACAGGGTCAGGGGAGCTTGGTTTTTTTTCCCCACGTCAGTGGAGCATGATCAGGGATGCATGCACTGTCCTCTCACCATTTGAGGAGGCCACGAGGATGGTGAGCAGTGACAGTGCATGCATCAGTGACACTGTCCCTCTTGTCCACCTGTTGGAGCATACGCTGCGTGGGATAATGGACAGGGCACTTGAGGCAGAACAGAGGCAGGAAGAGGAGGACTTCCTTGCCTCTCAAGGCCCCCTTTATCCGGACAGTGTTCCTTCTGTCCCACCCATCACACAGGAAGAGGATGAGGAGAGGAGGAGGAGGAGGATTGTGTGAGCATGGAGGTGGAGCCTGGCACTCAGCATCAGCAGCAGCAGCAGTCTTTAGGGATGATGTACAGTCCCAACAAACCAGTGGACTTGTACGTGGCTGGGAGGAGGTGGCTGGCGATCATGTCATCCTCAGTGACCCAGAAGACTCCGGACCGAATGCCTCAGCTAACCTACGCTGCATGGCCTCCCTGATCCTGCAAAGCCTGCGGAAGGATCCTCGTGTTCTTCGGATCAAGGAGAGGGACCATTACTGGCTGGCCACTCTCCTTGATCCGCGGTACAAGGGTAAGGTTGCGGACCTTATCTTGCCGTCGCAGAGGGAGCAGAGGATGAGACATCTCAGGGAGGCCTTGCAGAAAGGTCTGTGCAACGCGTTCCCAGAAACTGGGAGGTTACAAACTCCTGGTCCTGGGCGACGAGTTGCTGAGGCTTCGGTCAGTAGCAGAAGGAGCGGTGGGGAAGGTGGACGTCTGACCGATGCGTTCAGACAATTTTTTAGTCCGCAGCCCCAAGGTATGATCGGTTCCAGCAACCATCGCCAGCGTCTGATATACATGGTGCAGGAATACCTTGGGGCAAGGTCAGACTTGGACACCTTTCCCACCGAAAATCCTCTGGCTTACTGGGTCCTGAGGATGGATCACTGGCCAGAGCTTGCACAGTATGCAATTGAGCTACTGGCCTGTCCTGCCTCCAGCGTTCTTTCCGAACGCACATTCAGTGCTGCTGGAGGATTTGTCACTGATCATAGGGTGCGCCTGTCCACCGCCTCGGTTGATCGACTGACTTTCATCAAAATGAATCAGTCTTGGATCACCACCAGCTACCAGGCACCTGAGGCGGATATAACCGAATAATTTATAATGTCACATCCCTTCAAGACTGCCTATGCTGATGCTGAGTGACTGTCCTCTTATGTTCACTGACTATCCTCTTCCTCCTCCTCAATGATCCATGCCACCACACCAGTGCCTAAGGCACAATTTTTCAGCCCCTGTTTAACAGGGGCGTGTACATACAATTTTTTAGAAAAAAATGCTTCGCAACACGTGTGACTGCTGTGCTCCAAGTACAGTATCTGTGAGGGGTTGCAGTGTTGTGGCACCAGCACCAGTGCCTAAGGCACAATTTTTCAGCCCCTGTTTAACAGGGGCGTGTACTTACAATTTTTTAAAAAAAAATGCTTCGCAACACGTGTGACTGCTGTGCTCCAAGTACAGTATCTGTGAGGGGTTGCAGTGTTGTGGCACCAGCACCAGTGCCTAAGGCACAATTTTTCAGCCCCTGTTTAACAGGGGCGGGTAATTACAATTTTTAAAAAAAAGCTTCGCAACACGTGTGACTGCTGTGCTCCAAGTACAGTATCTGTGAGGGTTGCAGTGTTGTGGCACCAGCACCAGTGCCTAAGGCACAATTTTTTCAGCCCCTGTTTAACAGGGGCGGGTAATTACAATTTTTTAAAAAAAATGCTTCGCAACACGTGTGACTGCTGTGCTCCAAGTACAGTATCTGTGAGGGGTTGCAGTGTTGTGGCACCAGCACCAGTGCCTAAGGCACAATTTTACAGCCCCTGTTTAACAGGGGCGGGTAATTACAAATCTTGATCTAATAGTTCACAGCAGGGCCCATTCCTGCGCCCACCAAGAGTAACTATGAGGGCCTACAGTCTTGTGGCAACACCGTCCACCACCACCGCCAAAGGCCCAATTTTTCTGCCCTGTTCATCAGGTGCTTGCAATTACAAATCTTGATCTAATAACTCACAGCAGGGCCCATTCCTGCGCCCACCAAGAGTAACTATGAGGGCCTACAGTCTTGTGGCAACACCGTCCACCACCACCGCCAAAGGCCCAATTTTTCTGCCCTGTTCATCAGGTGCTTGCAATTACAAATCTTGATCTAATAACTCACAGCAGGGCCCATTCCTGCGCCCACCAAGAGTAACTGTGAGAGCTTACAGTCTTGTGGCAACACCGTCCACCACCACCCCCAATTTTTCTGCCCTGTTCAACAGGTGCATGCAATTACAAATCTTGATCTATTAACTCACAGCAGGGCCCATTCCTGTGCCCACCAGTCTTGTGGCTACACCAACATCTAATAGGGCAAATTTCTGCAGAGTATATACGCCAGGCCCCTACTTTCAAACATCCAACTTACAAACGACTCCTACTTGCAAATGGAAAGAGAAAACAGGAAGTGAGAGGAAATCTACCCCTAGGAAGGGAAATTCTATCCTGTTAGATTTAATTTGGGAAAAAGGTATCTCCTCTCTACTGATACTTTATCACCAATCCTTGTTTCAATTAAAACCCCACTTTTTCCAAAAACATTTGTCATTGGGACGGAAAGTGAGGTGACATGTTCTGAACAGATGTGCAAAGACAGCAAATGTTACAGGGTGATAACCCCTCCCTATGTTCTCCAAAAAGCTTAAAAATAGATTTTTTTGGGATGGAGCTACACTTCATAATGTACCTGTTCAGATTCTACTTAAGAACAAACCTAAAGCCGCAAGTGGTTTTAAATGGCTTCTTTTTTTCCTTTACAAATGTCATTTTGTGCAAGGACAGTTCTAAACACGGGAAACACATGCCACTTCACAGGCATACTTTAGACACCCCCCAGGTACCATATTTAAAGGAAAATTTCACTTTTTTTTTTTTCACTTTATGCATCATTAAAATGACTGCTCCCGAAAAAACGTTAGTTTTTAAAAGTTCTTTTTGCATTGATATATGTCCCCTGGGGCAGGACCCGGGTCCCCAAACCTGTTTTATGACATTAACATGCATATTGGCCGTTGTAATTAGCACTTTTGATTTCGAACGTTCGTGTCCATTATAACGTATAGGGTTCGAAAATTCGCGCGAACTTTCGGTCCGTTCGAAGGTTCTGGTGCGAACCGAGCCCGGGGGTGTTCGGCTCATCCCTAGCCTCCACCTCCAGTTGGGACATTCAGCCTGAGAGAGGGGGATTCCAGGTGCATATCGAGGCACACCTGCACCGTTGGTGAAATGTTCCAGTGTGAGGTGACTAGACGGGAAACCAAGAAAGCCTGCTGTTCCAGGACGTTTGTTTGGGCCTTGATCACAGGATTTTGTGAGAGGGCATTTTGCCCATCTGCAGAGAACAGATACACTGCACCATAGAAGGAGTATGAACACTGTTACAGACATTGTTGCTGGTAGTCATCTTGCTGACACTTGTAGTGCCACAGGGATAAGGGATAAGGTTATCCATTTCTGGGACACTGTATACAGACATCATTGTCCTCTCATCTTGCTGAGGAGGATCCTGCCTGTTTCAGTTGATGAGCTGGGCCAGTTGTGTTGTTTAGACCTGCTATACAGGAGTTTAAGTGCACCAACAAAAGTAGCTAGCTGAAGACACCAAATCGTATCTTTTCTTCAAAAGGACTGAAGCTACTAGTGCCATACAGATCCGCACACACATATTCAGGGCTCTGTATATGCATTGGGGGTGTGGGACAGTTTATCTAAGACGTTAAGCCTTTACCTGTTGACTTGTATAGAGTGTTTAAAGTTGGGCTTGTGGTGTCATGGGGACAGGAGAGAGAGGCCTGACAGAAAGGGAGTCATTCCTCTGCTCTCCTCCTGTCTGGACTCATAGAGCTAACCTTAGTAAAGGTAACCTATCCAATTTAAAGTGTCATATTGTGCTTTATTTGCCATTTAAGTGTGCCTCTGCTCTTTGGTACATTCTTTAGGTTTGGAATTCCCGAAAGCAACTTGAATATAGGATTATATATTTTAATTGATCCGCACTTAGGTATATGCTAGGCTGCCGCCTCCCTTTAAGGGCCCCAAATAAGGAGCAGTGGCAATATTTATACATGTGAGTTAGGGGTGAGTGGTGCTGCCTATAAATTAAAAGGTGATCTTAGTGGATCACCCTCTTAGGTGTAAATGCACTAAGATAAGTTGCCTTCAAGTGTATTTTAAATTTGATGTGCTAAAATATTCCACCTTCTACAAATTATGAAACTTATGTGTGAAATACTCATACCACATACTCACTACATGCGGTTTGCCCCTGCAGGGGTGTTAGGATCTGGTGAGTAGGGATTCAAAAGGGGAGCACAACAGTCACTCATCAATTTGCACAAGGATTGGAAACAAATTCAAGCACAAGTCACTTTGAATATTGCACAAGTCACCTGAAAATTGTGTTATCAACGTTTACGTAAGATTGGACTGCCTCTTAATATAATAATATATATATATTGTTTTTTTTGCACTGTGTTCAGTTAAAACTTTTTAAAGTATATAACTATCACTTTGAGTGTGGTCACAAACACCCTTATGTGTTGATTTTTAACTATCTACACTTATAAGTCTAAGCCCCCGTACACACGATCGGAAATTCAGACCACAAAATCCGTCGGATTTTTTCTGACGGATTTTATCCGACACTGGTGTTGCATACACACGTTTGGACAAAGTTGTCGGAAAATCCGATCATTCTGAACGTGATGACGTTCGTTGCATACGATGGAACTACGTAAAGGCTAGTAGCCAATAGCTTTGGTTTCGTAATTTGATCTAAGCATGCGTATCACTTTGTCCGTCGGAATTCCCTACAAAATGTGATCTAAGCATGCGTGGCACTTTGTCTGTCGGAATTCCCTACAAAAAAGTCTGATTGGATTTTGTTGTCGGAAAATTTGAGAGCAGGATCTCAAATTTTTTCCGTCGGAGATCCAGACGGAAAAAGTCCGATGGAGCCCACACACGGGCGGATTTTACGACAACATGGTCCGATCGGACATTTTCCGGCGGAATTTCTGACCATGTGTACAGGGGCTTAGAGGAGACTCTAGGAATATTTACTTTTATATTAAGGAGTGGTTTTTAGTTGTTAATGTATATTATGGGATTTTGATGAATGTACACTGTTTCACACATAAGTTTCATCATTTGTAGAAGGTGGAATATTTAAGCACATCAAATTTCTAATACACTTGAAGGCAAACTATCTTAGTGCATTCACACCTGAGAAGGGTGATCCACTAAGATCACCTTTTAATTTATAGGCAGCGCCACTCACCCCTAACTCACATGTATGAATATAGGATTGAGAGCTACATTGCTCTTAAATCTCAGTTATTGCTGTCTCTAGTTGATTACGTGACTATATACTGTTACTGTCTGTTATTCTTCCACAGAAATATTGCAGTAAATACAATTTCTGTGTTTTATCATAACGTGTGTGTTTCTCATTGGTCATTGCACTTACACTATTGCCAGGTGTGCCAGAGGGGGCTGAGACTGTTATTAGGGATAAGAGGCAGAGTAACAGACTTAACTAACTTAAGCAGCTTCTGCAGGGGGTACCGCTACATATATAAAAAAAATACACATTTATATAAGCAAAAAGGGCTACCAGAAAAGCCCATACACAGATAAAATGACACACTATGTAACATCAAATGGTGTAATAAGAAGCTTGTCACAGCATATTGTCAAAAGGTGTTATATGGAGCTTTGCCAACATATTTCCCCGCACAATGGCCGCTTCTTCAGGGCTTCATTCCATAGCATCTAGCTTCACACCTATGTTCAGAAAGTCTGGCATGTTCTGGCTAAGGGGAGACCAATGATAGATCATCTTGTCGGCAACCGACATATAGGAAAAAGACCCCCAGCTGAATCAAGGAATACTTAATGTTCACCCTCACATCCGGGTATGGTGAATTACTCAGGATCAAGCCGATGGTTATACAATCCCTGAATCAAGTGCATGTCATCTAGTAGCTCAACTAAATGAGACTCCTTATTCAATATTGGGATGCGCCTCCCAAGCCGGAAACAGATGGACGTAAGCAACCTCTCAGGTACCAAGATGAAAAATGGGAGTACGTCCTACATGTAGAGAACCTATAGCGATAAGTATCCGGGTCTCCCGAGGAACCCGCAATCCAGCCTGAAAAGATATTATGTTTTTATTTGAATTTATGCATATTTTTGTATGATTTATCACTACAGCACTGTATTTAGGAATGATATCACTTTTATTGATTTATTAAGAATTCATTTAAACCAGGGCAGTAGATAGGAAGGATCCACTGAGCATCCGCAGCTACTACCGACAGTCTGCCTCAAACATTTGAAATGGAGGGGAACTTTACTAGAGGGTTGGGGATCTATTCTGGTGGGAAGGGACATCTGTTCCTGGGGAGGCAGTACTGGTGGGGATGATTTGTACTGGAGGAAGGAGATCTGTGCTGGGGAAATTGTATCGGGAGGGGGGGAATCTGTACTGGGAAATATTTTAACTGGGGGGGGGGGACTGTTCAAGGAGGTAGATTCTGTATTTGGAGGAACTGTACTGGAGGTGGTGGTGTATTTCGTAGGGTGGGGGGTGCTCTACTGGTGGGGAAGGAGATCTGTACTGGGACAGATTTGGACCGGAGCAAGAACTGTATTACGGGAAGGAGATCTTTATTGGGGCGTCAGCGGATGTTCAACCGTTGACACCGGCTATCCCATAGGGATGCATGTATGTCCGTATTTCATCCGAGAACGGATGGATGAAATACGGACATACGGTCCGCCCGTGTGAAAGGGGCCTTAAAGAGAGAAAGACCAAAGGCCAAGACCAAAGAGCTGTCCAAGGATGTCAGGGACAGAATTGTAGACCTACACACGGCTGAAATGGGCTACAAGACCATCACCAAGCAATTTGGTGAGAGGGTGACAACAGTTGGTGCGATTATGGAAGAAACACAAAATAACTGTCAATCTCCCTCGAGCTGAGGCTCTATGCAAGATCTCACCTCATGGAGTTTCAATGATCAATGAGGAATCAGCCCAGAACTACACGAGAGAATCTTGTCAATGATCTCAAGGCAGCTGGGACCATAGTCACCAAGAAAACAATTGGTAACACACTACACCGTGAAGGACTAAAATCCTGCAGCGCCCGCAAGTCTCCCTGCTCAAGACAGCACATGTAAAGGCCCCTCTGAAGTTTGCTAATGCACATCTAAATGATTCAGAGGAGAACTGGATGAAAGCGTTGTGATTAGATGAGACCAAAATCGAGCTCTTTGGCATCAGCTCAACTCTCTGTGTTTGGAGGAGGAGGAATGCTGCCTATGACCCCAAGAACACCATCCCCACTGTCAAATATGGAGATGGAAACATTATGGTTTGGGGGTGTTTTTCTGCTAAGGGGACATTACAACTTCACTGCATCAAAGGGACGACAGACGGGGCCATGTACCATCTAATCTTGGGTGAGAACCTCCTTCCCTCAGCCAGGGCATTAAAAATGGGTCGTGGACAGGTATTCTAGCATAACAATGACCCAAAACACACAGTTAAGGCAACAAAGGAGTGGTTTAAGAAAAAGCACATTAAGGTCCTGGAGTAGCCTAGCCAGTCTCCAGACCTTAATCCCATAGAAAATATGTGGAGGGAGCTGAAGGTTTGAGTTACCAATTGTCAGCCTCGAAACCTTAATGACCTGGAGAGCATCTGCAAAGAGGAGTGGGGCAAAATCCATCCTAAGATGTGTGCAAACCTGGTGGCCAACTACAAGAAACGTCTGACCTCTGTGATTGCCAACAAGGGTTTTGCCACCAAGTACTAAGTCATGTTTTGCAAAGGGGTCAAATACTTATTTCACTCATTAAAATGCAAATCAATGTATAACTTTTTTGAAATGCGTTTTTCTGGATTTTTTTGTTGTTATTCTGTCTCTCACTGTTAAAATAAACCTACCATTAAAATTATAGACTGATAAATTCTTTGTCAGTGGGCAAACTTACAAAATCAGCAGGGGATCAAATACTTTTTTTTCCCTCACTGTAAAGGTGTTGAAGACAAATAAGAATCCAGTGGCCCTTGAGCTCTACCATTCTCAATATCATAACTTTGGGTTAAATCACCCTTTAATTTCACATATACTGAGAATCCTTAATACCCTCTTCCTCACCTTCTATTTGTATATCTTGGTTCCAGTTGATAACTTGGGGATCCTCCAGCATTTTCTGAAGATTTCGAGGGTCTTTAGTAAATAGGTAGTATATGTTCTTATAATGATCTGAGGGGTCCGTCATGACCTACACAGGGAAATACAGAATATCCAGTGCAAATATGACCAATAAATGAATGAATGTGATTCTTGCTCTAACACACAGGGGTTGATTTACTAAGGCAAATTCACTGTGCACTGCAAGTTCACTTAGAAGCACAGTCACTGTAGATCTGAGGGTAAGATCTGAAATGAGGGGAAGCTCTGCTGATTTCTATCATCCACTCATGTGCAAGCAAAAAGGATGTTTTTTTATTTTCTTTGCATGTCCCCCGCAGATTTACAGTGACTGCACTTCCAAGTGCACTTGCAGTGCACTTGTAGTACACAGTGGATTTGCCTTTAGTAAATAAACCCCACAGTTTCATGAAAAAAGAAAAAAGTATAAAGCCATGTTCAGATGTTATACAGTTTCTCACAAAAGTGAGTACACCCATCACATTTTTGTAAATATTTTATTATATCTTATTATGTGACAACACTGAATAAATTACACTTTTGCCTCAAAATAACTCGCTAGCAACAAAAGTGAGTACACCCCTAAGTGAAAATGTCCAAATTGGGTCAAAAGTGTCAATATTTTATATGGCCACCATTATTTTCCAGCACTGCCTTAACCCTCTTGGGTATGGAGTTCACCAGAGCTTCACACGTTGCCACTGGAATCCTCTTCCACTCCTCCATGACGACATCACAGAGCTGGTGGATGTTAGAGACCTTGCGCTCCTCCACCTTCCATTTTGAGCATGCCCCACAGATGCTCAAAAGGGTTTAGGTCTGGAGACATGCTTGGGAAGTCCATCACCTTTACCCTCAACTTCTTTAGCAAGGCAGTGGTCATCTTGGAGGTGTGTTTGGGGACGTTATGTTGGAATAATGCCCTGCGGCCCAGTCTCTGAAGGGAGGAGATCATGCTTTGCTTCAGTATGTCACAGTACATGTTGGCATTTATGGTTCCCTCAATAAAGTGTAGCTCCCTGGTCCTGGAAGCACTCATGCAGCCCCAGACCATGACACTCCCACCACCATGCTTGACTGTAGGCAAGACACACTTGTCTTTGTACTCCTCACCTGGTTGCCGTCACACACGCTCGACACCATCTGAACCAAATAAGTTTATCTTGGTCTCATCAGACCACATAACATGGGTCCAGTAATCCATGTCTTTAGTCTGCTTGTTTCAGCAAACTGTTTGCGGGCTTTCTTGTGCATAATCTTTAGAAGAGGCTTCCTTCTGGGATGACAGCCATGCAGACCAATTTGATGTAATGTGCGTCTTTTGGTCTGAGCACTGACAGGCTGACCCCCCACCCCTTCAACCTCTGCAGCAATGCTGGCAGCACTAATACGTCTATTTCCCAAAGACAACCTCTGGATATGACGCTGAGCACGTGCACTCAACTTTTTTGGTCGATAATGGCGAGGCCTGTTCTGAGTGGAACCTGTCCTGTTAAACCGCTGTATGGTCTTGGCCACCGTGCTGCAGTTCAGTTTCAGGGTCTTGGCAATCTTCTTATAGCCTAGGCCATCTTTATGTAGAGCAACAATTCTTTTTTCAGAGTTATTTGCCATGAGGTGCCATGTTGAACTTCCAGTGACCATTATGCGAGAGTGAGAGTGATAACACCAAATTTAACACACCTGTTCCCCATTCACACCTAAGACATTGTAACACTAACGAGTCACATGACACCATGGAGAGAAAATGGCTAATTGGGCCCAATTTGGACATTTTCACTTAGGAGTGTACTCACTTTTGTTGCCAGTGGTTTAGTCATTAATGGCGGTGTGTTGAGTTATTTTGAGGGGACAGCAAATTTACACTGTTCTACAAGCTGTACATTAAAGCGGTTGTACAGTCACAATTTGAACTTTTACCTACAGGTAAGCCTATAACAATGCTTACCTGTAGGTAAAAAAAATATCTCCTAAACCTGTATGGTTTTAGGAGATATTCCCCTCGCAACGAGCGGCACATGCGCACAGGGGATTGTCAGCTGAAAGCCCAGCAGCCGCCAGACCCTGCTGGGAGGAAATCTCCCGTGGGCATGCGCGGGAGTGACAATATCGCGGCTCCAGCCACTCACAGCGCCGGAGCCGCGATACCCGGAAGACACGCCGAGGGAACACGTCAGCTCCCTCGGCGTGGATCGGGTGAGATGTCGGGGCCTCGTTCTAAGGTAAGTATTTCAGAATGAGCTGTTATTATTTTTCATTAGTATAGAGGCTTTGTGTCACTATATTTTGTTTTATTATGGCATTTTTATGTCTCCCTCTGTCATCCTCTCCTGCTTAGTGCTAATTAGTTTAGTCCTTGCTAGACCCTCCCTGTTTCTTCCATGAAAAAATATCCTCTGTACTCCAATTAGCCAAAGAAAATTTGCACTGGATTCAACTTCTGTGGCTTATTGAAGGGCTAATAAGCCTGTGGATGGTGCTTAGTCAGCAGGTGACCACACTGCCTAGACAAACGGAGTCAAAGGAAGTATGGTAATGAATAAAGTGGCATTTAAAACAGAACAAGGGGCTGTGTCTAGGCTGGACTTAACATTTAAACATTTATAGCAGGACCGCATTAAGCATGTTAAAGTTTTACTAAACCCAGAACCTGCATTCACTATATCTGGTCTTCCACAGTACACCGAACATGGAAACACAAATGTTTTAGTAAATATAAACTGATAAATACCTTTTTTATATCAGCAGTACAGTATATAGCAGTCTTGTGAATTGAATCAGTGTGCAGTGAAAGCTTGTAGGAGGCATTTTCATTTCTCCCACATGTCTGGACGGTGCTGATTGGCCCTGTGCTGATCACATGCACTAACCCCAAAAAATAAAAAAAACTCTAGCAATACACACTAAACTGAGCATGTGCAGCCTGACTCCATAGACTCAGTAAATATCAGCTTATTTTTTGAAGTCAGTAGAAGAAGGAGATGATTAGAGAAGGCAGGATTGAACAGCCTTTTTACACAATGGGTAGCAGAACTTAGTAAGTTCTTATGTATAACTTAGGTTCCACAGGGAGTATAACAAGCTTGCTTTACTGCATATACAGACTGATTTTATTTTTGTGGGTTTAATAACACTTTAAGCTTTCTGCCATCCCCAATGTATTGGTTTTGCATTTAAAAAAAAAGGAAAAGTAACAGCATCAGGTCTTAGACACAAAACTCTTTCGTCCATCTCCCATATCTGTGCCATTGTTTAAACCCACCTGATATGAGGGACGACATATCACAGTGGAGAACTCTGGCCACTGGTCAACCAGGACCTCTAGTTTGAATGCATTGCCGGTTAACACATGCTGCAGTACTCCGCATGCCTACACGATAGACACAAAAAGAAAATCAAACAAATAATATGTTCAAGTGAAGTTCACCTATAAATAGTAGTAACGTAAAGCTGCCTTGAATCGGTTTTGCAAATCTTGCTCAAAGTTCACAAATGTGTTGACATACCATACTAAAGTCTATGAGGGTGAATCTTATTCAGTTCTGTCCCCTTGTAGGTTTGGTAAGCAAGCTATTGGTAAACAAATCGTTTGGAGATCCAAGTACTGTCAAGAGGGGACATACCAATGCTATTTCTTCAAATATTGTCCCTTGTGACTTAGCAGATCAGGGAAAAGGCACATATTATAAGTTGCTCATATTTCTGTCTGAGAACCTGCAAACTGACCAAAAGTGGCAAACCTTGTGAATCCTGGGGAGTTCACAGTGAATTCATGGTAGCAGTGAATTCAAACCTCATCCCTACTTACCTTTAGTGACCCTGGAAAGCTATGGGTTAGAAGTGTTCTCAGGGCAGTAAGCTTTGAGGAGCAAGTTAGCATAGACATTCTGTGGAAGGAAAAAAGTATGATGAAAAACAGAGAAAGGCTGATATAAAAAAAGGTGGCAAGCGAACACCACCCCAGAGTGTTCTGATTTATGACAAATGAGGGTCTGTGCTGAGAGGTAACAGGGCTTCCCAAAATACAGTTTAAAATTATATTACATAGAGTTAAAGAGATTGTAAAGGCCTTTTTTTTTTTTTAAATAACATACATACTTACCTCTAGGGATGAGCCGAACACCCCCCCATTCGGTTCGCACCAGAACATGCGAACAGGCAAAAAATTTGTTCGAACACGCAAACACCGTTAAAGTGGTTGTAAACCCTTACAAACCACTTTGACCTACAGGTAAGCCTAGATTAAGGCTTACCTGTAGGTCCAATAAATATCTCCTAAACCTACATGGTTTAGGAGATATTTAGAAAAGAAAAGGCACCGCTACAGCGGCACGCAGGCGCACTGAGCATGCCGAGATCACGGCGCTATGGCGATCTTGTGCGCATGCGCGGGAGTGACGTCAAAGCCGCTCCGGGTTTGATGGCGGCGCAGAAGATCGTGGATAAGGGACACTTCGGGGGCTTCATTCTCAGGTAAGTCATTCATAATGAGCTAGTATGCTATGCATACTAGCTCATTATGCCTTTGCCTTGCAGGTTCCGTTTTTTTTTTTTTTTTTTTAAATAGGCTTTACTTCCTCTTTAAAGTCTATGGGACACGAACATGAATAATCAAAAGTGCTAATTTTAAAGGCTTATATGCAAGTTATTGTCATAAAAAAGTGTTTGGGACCTGGGTCCTGCCCCAGGGGACATGTATCAATGCAAAAAAAAGTTTTTTCGGGAGCAGTGATTTTATTAATGCTTAAAGTGAAACAATAAAAGTGTAATATTACTTTAAATTTCGTACCTGGGGGGTGTCTATAGTATGCCTGTAAAGGGGGCGCATGTTTCCCGTGTTTAGAAAAGGCGGACAGCAAAATGACATTTTTAAAGGATAAAAAGTCTTTTAAAACTACTCACGGCTACAATGAATTGTCGGGTCCGACAATACACATAACAGTTCATTGATAAAAACGGCATGGGGATTTCCCCACAGGGGAACCCCGAAACCAAAATTTAAAAAAAACAATGCGTTGGGTCCCCCCAAAAATCCATACCAGACCCTTATCCGAGCACGCAACCTGGCAGGCCGCAGGAAAAGAGGGGGGACGAGACCCCCAAAGCACCTTGTCCCCATGTTGATGAGGACAAGGGCCTCTTCCCCACAACCCTGGCCATTGGTTGTGGGGGTCTGCGGGCGGGGGACGTCATGGGGAAAGCCATAGGGAATTCCCCATGATGTCCCCGTGCGTCAGAGGGGGCGGGTCACCAGGTGCCCTCCGTTATAAAAGACCTGTCAGACGGAGCAAAGCCTCACACAGCAGGAGCCTCCCATTGCGCGGAGCGGCCCAGAAGAGACGCCGACTCCGCGAGTCATTTTAAATAGCTTTTTTTCCTGCAAAAATGACACTTTTTGCAGGGACAGTTCTAAGCACAGGAGACATGCATACTTCACAGGCATACTATAGACACCCCCCAGATGTGATACTGCAATGCTGTACTAACAGCACGCACACACTAAGCCCCAGAATCATAGCACATAATGTCAGCAGTCAGCAGCACATAACACTGACACTGACGCTAACATCACAACACAATATGCGAGGCCGCCTGCGCGGCGGCCTTTTATACTGTGGGGCGTGTACTAAACCCCCTGAGCTATAATTGGCCACAGGCATCCTGCCTGTGGCCAATTATTGCTCTCCTCGCCGCTGGCTCTTTGATTGGCCAAGCATGCGGGTCACAGTGCATGCTTGGCCAATCATCAGCCAGCAATGCACTGCAACTGGCACAGTGCATTGTGGGCCGCTCGCATCACACGAACATGGGTTCGAATCGAACACGGGCCCATTCCTACTGACCATGAATAAACTTCTTGATCCCCTTCAGTCCGGATTTCGCCGTAAACACTCCACGGAAACTGCTCTCCTTAAACTCTCAAATGACCTACTAACGGCTAAAACCAGTGGACACTATTCTGTACTACTTCTCCTGGATCTCTCTGCTGCCTTTGACACCCAAGTGAGTGGTAGCTTGCATGGTCATGCCAAAGTAAAGGAGGTTGTACTGGTGTATAGTGAAGGTTAAAGCTGATGTCAGTGAGTTGAAAGGAGGGATCAGGGAAAGCAGAGTTTCCCCAAGAAAAATGAATAAGTCCAGGGACCCAAGAAGAAGAGGGAGAAGGCTGAGGATGGGAAAATATAGGACTCTGTTAAGATCCAGGGTGGGACGTGCCTGGAAGCGCACCCGGAAAAAAGGTTGGGCCTACGTGGCTGACAGCCAGCACAGAGGTGTCCCAACCATGATGGGTGCTGGTGTTCCTCCCTCCGGATTAAAACAAAGGGGGGGGGATATGTGGTAGTGAGGTACCCCACCAGTGTTTGGACGGAGGATTCTCAACCAGGCAGGTTGAGGGGCTCCAGTTTATTTGCTTATTTGGGTGGAAACTGTCTTTTCAGTTTCCTCATTGTTTACAAAAAGCCATTTTGGTATCTGGAGCCCGGGGATTTCGTAGCGATCTGGGTGGGATGAAATCCCCAGTCCTGGGTCTGGGTTTTGAGATCCATCAGCATACTGACTGGTCAGGTATGTGCTGGGCTATTTGTAGACACCTGACCATGGTTCTGGCTCCACCCTCCCGAGGAGTCCAGGCAAGCAAGGGAGAAGTGTGCATGTCTGCACAGGTCTGTCTGTCAGAACAAACAGGGGAATCAAGCCTGTGGGCTGGAAAAGGAAGCTGGAAAAGAGTGCTGAGGTACTGAGTGTACAGGAACTCTGTTAAAGAGCTGAGGGGGCTGAAGCATAAGTCTGAGCAGCAGTGCTGCTAAAGAGAGCCAGGTGGCTTGGTATTTTTGGTTTTACTTACATTGTTGCTGTGGAAAGCTGAAACAGGGTGTGGGCAACTCTTCTGTTATTGGACATTTTCTTTCTTTAATAAAAGTGGGCCTACAAGCCCTTAAAATGGCATATCTGGCATGGACTCAGCTCACTGGTAAGCTTTACCCTTAAGCTTAAAGCGGTTCTGCACTCTGTATATATATTTTTTTTTTTGGGGGGGTATACAAAGGATGCTTACCTTTATTGGGGGATTCACCTGTTCCATCTTCCATCTCGATCGCCGTCGGTTTTCGTCCGATGAAGTTCCTCATCTTCTTCTTTTGTGCTGGGGGCCATCTTGCCTGTGGGCATGTGAAACCCCCACAGGCACTTTAGATGGCCCAGCATGCACCGCCGTTACTCGCGCGTGCGCAGTAACGGCACATCTGCCGACATCTCACGAGATTTCGGAAGATGTGTCCGAAATCTCGCGAGATTTCGGAAGATGTGGCCGAAATCTCGCGAGATTTCGGAAGATGTCCGCACTGACTCCTGGGAACAATGACACCAGATCCCAGGAGACAGTGCGGCCTGACGACGATCGACGCAGAGACCCCGCCCACCGCAGAAGAGAGAGAAGACTGGAAGTCATCAATTACAAGGTAATTAAAAAAAAAAAAAAAAAAAACACATTTCATTTAGTACTCTTTGCCTGATTTGGAAGGCAAAGAGATTTACTAAATGAAATGGGTGCAGAACCACTTTAAACAACCCCTGATGTTACTATATATATATATATATAAAATGACGGCCATTGCAACTTTTTTTGTCACACAGTATTTGTGCAGCAATTTTTCAAATGTGATTTTTTTTTATGGGGGAAAAAAAAATTTTCATGACAAAAAAAAAAAAACCCAAACAGTAAAGTTAGCCCAATGTTTTTGTATAATGTGACAGATGATGATACGCAGAGTAAATAGATACCTCACATGTCACTCTTTAAAATTGTGCACACTTTTGGTATGGTGCCAAACTTCAGTACTTAAAAATCTCCATAAGCGATGCTTTATTTTATTTTTTTACAGTTTACATGTTTAGAGTTAGAGGAGGTCTAATGCTAGAATTATTGCTCTCACTCTAACATTCGCGTTGATACCTCACGTGTGGTTTGAATGTTGTTTACATATGTGGGCGCAACCTACCTATACGTTCGCTTCTATGTGCAAGCTTGTGTGAACTGGGGCGCTTTTATTTATTTATTTATTTTATTGTTCATTTTATAAAAAAAAAAATATTTTTACACTTTCCCTTTAAAAAAAAAAATGTTTTGATCACTTTTGTTCCTATTACAAGGAATGTAAACAACCCTTGTAAAGGCTGTGATCAGAAAAAAAAAAATAACAATCCCAGTCTTTCCTGCTGAGTCCCGTGCTTTGTTTACTTCCGGCGGCCCAGATGTGATGTTATAACGTCGCGCCCCCGGCCTCCGAGAATCACAGAGATTGCCGGGGACCATCTGTCCCTCGGAAATCTCTATGGCTAACTTCCGCCGGCAGTGGATTCCTTCCCCAGTTCGCCGATCGTATGGTCGACCTCGGAGAAACACCGGAGGGCAACGGGCGGGGGGCGAAGTCCCCTCCCGCTGCCTGTAAAGCCCCATACACACGGTCAGACTTTTTCATGGATTCTGTCCGATCGGACAATGTTGTTGAAAAATCAGACCGTGTGTATGCACCATCGGACAGTGTACGTCGGATTGTCCGACGGACAAAGTCTTATCTCCTGCTGGAAAGATTTGCCGACAACACGGTCCGATCACACCAAATCCGATCGTGTGTACGGTTGTCCGACCGGACAAAGTGCTACGCATGCTCAGATCACATTACAAGACCAAAGCTATTGGCTACTAGCCTCTACGTAGTCCCATCGTAGGCAACAAACGTCACCACGTTCAGAATGATCGGATTTTCCGACAACTTTGTCCGACCGTGTGTACGCAAAACCAACATCAGACAAAGTATGACGGACAGGATCCGACCGACCTGGTCCGCGGATTGTCCGACCGTGTGTATGGGGCTTAAGAATGGTCAAGCGGCTGAACAGCCGATATGATTGTTATTTTACGGTGAAGGGAATCGGCGGCAGAAAAAAAATGATATCTGAATGATGCCTGCAGCTGCAGGCATCATTCAGATATTCCCACTGAAACCCCAAGACGTCTTTTGGCGACCAGCCACCGTCATTATACTGCGGCAAGATGGCATGGCTGCGCAAATCGCCGCAGGTGTACGTCGGCCACTTTAAAAGCTCTAGGGAGCCTGCGGTGCAACACTGGAGCCATTGCGCATGGCCGGAGGCATCGATGTCCGCCGTCCAGGGCCGTCTTTAATGTTGATTGGGCCCTGGGCAAACATTTTCTTGGGGCCGCCAACCGCTATTAGACATATAACAAATAGCAGTAAGACTCAAAATCAGTTTACTGCAGCAGATCAGGCAGCAATTGCAATTGGTTGCCAGAGGATACAGCATATTATTACCGATTACTGACTGGTTGTTAGAGGTTAAAACACATAATTCCTGCTTCCTCATTCATTGCTAGAGGTTACTGCACATCATTACTGCTCACTGAGAAACGTACTACAGGAGATGACCAGAGACTGCGGATCTAATACAGGAGATGACCAGAGACTGCAAATCGAATACAGGAGATGACCAGAGACTGCGGATCTAATACAGGAGATGACCAGAGACTGCGAATCTAACACAGGAGATGACCAGAGACTGCGGATCTAAAACAGGCGATGACCAGAGACTGCAAATCGAATATAGGAGATGACCAGAGACTGCAGATCTAATACAGGAGATGACCAGAGACTGCGGATCTAATACAGGAGATGACCAGAGACTGCGGATCTAACACAGGAGATGACCAGAGACTGCGGTTCTAATACAGGAGATGACCAGAGACTGCAAATCTAATACAGGAGATGACTAGAAATTGCAAATCTAGTACAGGAGATGACCAGAGACTGCGGATCTAATACAGGAGATGACCAGAGACTGCAAATCTAATACAGGAGATGACCAGAAATTGCAAATCTAGTACAGGAGATGACCAGAGCCTGCGGATCTAAAACAGGCGATGACCAGAGACTGCGGATCTAATACAGGCGATGACCAGAGACTGCGGATCTAATACAGGAGATGACCAGAGACTGCAAATCTAGTACAGGAGATGACCAGAGACTGCAAATCTAATACATGAGATGACCAGAGACTGCTGATCTAATACAGGAGATGACCAGAGACTGCAAATCTAATACAGGAGATGACCAGAGACTGCGGATCTAATACAGGCGATGACCAGAGACTGCGGATCTAATACAGGAGATGACCAGAGACTGCAAATCTAGTACAGGAGATGACCAGAGACTGCAAATCTAGTACAGGAGATGACTAGAGACTGCAAATCTAATACATGAGATGACCAGAGACTGCTGATCTAATACAGGAGATGACCAGAGACTGCAAATCTAATACAGGAGATGACCAGAGACTGCGGATCTAATACAGGAGATGACCAGAGACTGCGGATCTAATACAGGAGATGACCAGAGACTGCAAATCTAATACAGGAGATGACCAGAGACTGCAAATCTAGTAGAGGCGATGACCAGAGACTGCAAATCTAGTACAGGAGATGACCAGAGACTGCAAATCTAATACAGGAGATGACCAGAGACTGCTGATCTAATACAGGAGATGACTAGAGACTGCAGATCTAATACATGAGATGACCAGAGACTGCTGATCTAATACAGGAGATGACCAGAGACTGCAAATCTAATACAGGAGATGACCAGAGACTGCAAATCTAGTAGAGGCGATGACCAGAGACTGCAAATCTAATACAGGAGATGACCAGAGACTGCGGATCTAACACAGGAGATGACCAGAGACTGCAAATCTAGTACAGTAGATGACCAGAGACTGGAAATCGAATACAGGAGATGACCAGAGACTGCGGATCTAATACAGGAGATGACCAGAGACTGCGGATCTAATACAGGAGATGACCAGAGACTGCGGATCTAAAACAGGCGATGACCAGAGACTGCGGATCTAATACAGGAGATGACCAGAGACTGCGGATCTAATACAGGAGATGACCAGAGACTGCAGATCTAATACAGGAGATGACCAGAGACTGCGGATCTAACACAGGAGATGACCAGAGACTGCGGATCTAATACAGGAGATGACCAGAGACTGCGGATCTAATACAGGAGATGACCAGAAATTGCAAATCTAGTACAGGAGATGACCAGAGACTGCGGATCTAATACAGGAGATGACCAGAGACTGCAAATCTAATACAGGAGATGACCAGAAATTGCAAATCTAGTACAGGAGATGACCAGAGACTGCGGATCTAATACAGGAGATGACCAGAGACTGCAAATCTAATACAGGAGATGACCAGAAATTGCAAATCTAGTACAGGAGATGACCAGAGCCTGCGGATCTAAAACAGGCGAAGACCAGAGACTGCGGATCTAATACAGGAGATGACCAGAGACTGCAAATCTAGTACAGGAGATGACCAGAGACTGCAAATCTAGTACAGGAGATGACCAGAGACTGCAAATCTAGTACAGGAGATGACCAGAGACTGCAAATCTAATCAGGGGTCAAGTCCTGGGGAAAAAGTGTGGGAACTCCCACCCAAGATCCACTCCCCCACCAAAAAAATAAAAATGATATGGTCATATGCACGAACGCTTCAAAAGTGGTATTTTTCATCCAATTTTCGTATTGTGTGTATGAAGCTTAACTGTTAGTACATAAATAAAAATAAAAACGGTAATTCTCTGAATAATCAGCATTCATCCAATTGTGCTTCCATGCAAATGTGAACATCATGTTCTGATCTTTATTGGGGAATTTTATTTTGTATATAGAGTGTTTATGTGGTGAGTTTACACTTTTCATTGAACAGAGTTTGGATAACACAGGGTTAAACGGAAAGGTCATAAATGAACTGCACATTATCTGGACAGAATGCTTGGGGAGATAGTGATGTGTTCCTGCTTAGGAGAAGTATGTTAGCTTGGGGGGGCTGCAAACTCTGCAGGGCTCCAACACACACTCGCTGCTATTCCAACCCTTCACATATTTCCACATAAACTTCCCTCCTGGCATTAAACTTTGCCAGGTATTGTGCTCAGCTTACCACCCCAAACTGATGTTCCTCCCTCAGCTCACCTCTCTCCCTGCATGTCCTGTGAGCAGAATAGCTGTGCTCCTCCTCTGGGTTCTCTCACCATAAGGCACTGAAGATAGAGGAGGGGGGGGGTGGGATTCAGCGGGACACACAGAGCAAGTATGCAGGAGACTGGGGAGGGGGGGGGAGATGAGGAGACAGAAAATCAGGAGGGGCCGGCGGGGAGGAGCGCATCACGAGAGGTCTGACTAAATACAATCTCTTAGCAGCAGGGACCTGATCTACCTGTCAGCTAGCTGTGATTGACAGGTAGATTGAAGCGGAAGCTGTCATGGGGCCCCCTACTGGCAATGTCTGAATGGTCAGGTGTGCGGCACTTACTATTGCGAGCTGTGTCGGCGGCTGCTGGTGTAGCACCTGCCACACAGCTCGCATACTTTAAAGTCTTGCAGGACACGGTTGCTAATGGGAACTGAGTTCCTGCTGTGGAAAAAGTACAGGAACTCCGTTCCCATGCGTTCCCGCAGGACTTGAGCCCTGAATCTAATACAGGAGATGACCAGAGACTGCAAATCTAGTACAGGAGATGACCAGAGACTGCGGATCTAACACAGGAGATGACCAGAGATTGCAAATCCAGTGTACAGGAGGTGATAAGCTAAATAAGCATTTAGAAATTTTACATAGCAGTGTACAGCTATACTGTTAATAAACAACAGTTAGGCCCCTTTCACACTGGGGCGGTTTGCAGGCGCTATTGCGCTAAAAATAGCGCCTGCAAACCGACCCGAAACAGCTGTTGCTGTGTCTTCAGTGTGAAAGCCCGAGGGCTTTCACACTGAAGCGGTGCGCTTGCAGGACGCTGAAAAATGTCATGCAAGCCGCATCTTTGGCTCGCTGTAGGAACAGTATATTTACCGCTCCTATAGCGCCCGTTCCCATCGAAAACAATGGGGCAGCGCTCCGAACCCGCCCGCATAATGCCGCTGCAGCAGCGGTTTGCGGGCGGTATTAACCCTTTTTCGGCCGCTCGTGGGGGGTAAAACCGCCCCGCGAGCGGCCGCAATGCGCAGCTAAAACGACGGTAAAGCGGCGCTAAATATAGCGCCGCTTTACTGCCAGCGCCCCCAACGCCCCAGTGTGAAACTAGCCTTAGGGTTAGGATAACAGTCAACAAGCAGTCTATGGGGAGAATGACCTACCTAGCCAGCCAGGCTCACCACCCGCTCTCATTGATTCAGGGACAGGGCCCTCAGGGGTCCAGGTGCGGGGCCTTCAGGGGTCCAGGTGCGGGGCCCTCAGGGGTCCAGGTGCGGGGCCCTCAGGGGTCCAGGTGGGGGGCCCTCAGGGGTCCAGGTGCGAGGCCCTCAGGGGTCCAGTTGCGAGGCCCTCAGGGGTCCAGTTGCGGAGCCCTCAGGGGTCCAGGTGCGGGGCCCTCAGGGGTCCAGGTGCAGGGCCCTCAGGGGTCCAGGTGGGGGGCCCTCAGGGGTCCAGGTGCGAGGCCCTCAGGGGTCCAGTTGCGAGGCCCTCAGGGGTCCAGTTGCGAGGCCCTAAGGGGTCCAGGTGCGGAGCCCTCAGGGGTCCAGGTGCGGGGCCCTCAGGGGTCCAGGTGCGGGGCCCTCAGGGGTCCAGGTGCGGAGCCCTCAGGGGTCCAGGTGCGAGGCCCTCAGGGGTCCAGTTGCGAGGCCCTCAGGGGTCCAGGTGCGGGACCCTCAGGGGTCTGGAAGCAGAGCTTGCAAAGTTCTGGGGGCGGGACTCAAAGTTCTGGGGGCGGGACTCGCGGAGGTCTGGGAGCGGGACTCGCAGAGATCTGGGGGCGGGGCTCGCGGAGGTCTGGGAGCGGGACTCACGGAGGTCTGGGGGCGGGACTCACGGAGGTCTGGGGGCGGGACTCGAAGCGGTCCGGAGGCGGGGCTCTCATCTCTCCTACTCCGATGTCAGCTCCGAGCCTCCGAGTATACAGGCTGCATGGGCGGGGTCAGAGCGGCAGTGGAGCTCCAGGCCTGCCCCTACCCCCGCCCTGCTGGCCGGGGAATACATTTCTGCGCTCGGCTCTGGGTTATCATGGCATGGTTGGGACCCCAATTTGCGGGCAGCACAGGCACAGGGCCCCCCACAATGACAGGGCCCTGGGCAGCTGCCCCTTTTGCCCTGCGTTAAAGAATGCCCTGCCGCCGGCGAACCGGGATCGCCCCTCAGAGAGCCAGACCGGGGATCTGTCAATGTAAACAGACAGATTCCTCTTCTGTCAGGGAAGTGGAGAGAGATCTGCTGTTCCTAGTAATCAGAAACAGTGATCTCTCTCTACTCCCTGTCAGTACACTACCCCCATTTTTAGAAACACCTCCCTAGGGAACACTTAACCCCTTGATCGCCCCTATTGTTAACCCCTTCCATTCCAGTGACATTTATACAGTAATTAGTGGCTATTTTTAGCTCTTATTGCTGTATAAACATTAATGGTCCCACAAAAGTTTCAAAAGTGTCCGATCTGTCCACCACAATCCAACTAAAAATCACTGATTACCTTATGCTGCCCTTATGATGCCCCGGTCATAACAACGGTATTTAATGTCAAAATAATGACGTAAATGTACTGTGGGCGGTGTAAATAATTTTGTATCATCATATTCCTAAAGCCCCATACACACGGTCGGATTTTCCCATGGATTCTGTCCTATCGGACAATGTTGTCGGAAAATCCGACCGTGTGTAGGCACCATCGGACAGTGTACGTCGGATTGTCCGACGGACAAAGTCTTATCTCCTGCTGGATAGATTTTCCGACAACAAAGTCCGATCACACCAAATCCGATCGTGTGTAGCGTAGTCCGACGGACAAAGTGCTACGCATGCTCAGAAGAAATTCTGTGACGGAAGCGCTCGGTCAGGTAAAACTACCTTTCCTAATCGACACAGCACATTCGTCACGCTGCAATGTTAAAATGTCTTTAATGCAGCGCATTCTCTTTTTCTTTACAATGCAAGAAGAATGACATGTTTTAGCTGCTCCTATTCACCCGCACTTCTCCCAAACTTAGTTCTTTATTCGTTTTCAGGATTTCTAGACTACATGTTTATTTTTACTCATATCGTAAAAGAATGTTTGTTATATTTTTTGGATGATTTGTCATTTTTGTCTTTTGTTTGGAATACATATTTTAAGAAGATTTTTTTTTTTTTTTTTTTTTTTTGAGGGGGGTTGTGTGTCTCAACTTTGCTAAACAACATTATTAACATTTTCTATTTGTTGCTTAAATTTACTAGGAGTTTGTTTGTTGTTGGTGCCCCTTGTTAATTGGACTTTATGATTAGTGAAATGTACCTGCCTACTCACAAATAAACTGTCATTGTAGAAAAGTAAAACACATAGGCAATGATTATTTCAAATCAAAAATACCTTTATTTAGGTCTCAGCAACAAACCAAAGAGGAACGCAGCAATGGAGAAACCTGGGGAATTTGCAAAGCCTTGGACCCCCACGGCAACCTTGGACCCCCACGGCAACCATCATTTTTGAAGCGTCTAAAATTGGGGATCTGAGGATAAATAATAAGGGAGTGCTATCTGGTCCTGAAGTCCAAAACATCCGGAACTGCAGCAGATGCCATCTAGGTCCCCAGGCTCTGGTACTACGAGAGGCTCTATCTTCTCTCAGACCAGACTGAATCCAGGTCGTCACTCTCAGGTCTTCCTTCCACGCTTCCTTGCACGCTGTGGCTGTGGTGCTGGTGGGGTGGCAGAAGGAGGAGGAGGAGGCTGAGTATGGTGACTTTTGAAAACATGTGTGAGTGGGGTCATCCCCCCAGCCATCCCCTTATTTAGGACTTTGAGGATGACATCCTCACACATGCTGCGTTGCCCCGCCTCCATACCCATCATTTTCGTGACAACCAAGGAGGCAAAGGTCTCCTCGTCGGTGGGTGTGGCATGTAGGGAGGCTGAAGCCTCTCTGATCATCCGGAGTGCTGACTCTCCCGCCTCACCCCCCCCCTTCTCGCCCTTCTGTACGGAAGGCGGAGGGGAGGGAGTTGGGAGTCAGTCAGGCTCCTAGGCCTACCCCCCTCTTGGCTGCCACTACCCACCTCTTGGCTGCCACTAACCCCTTCCTCCTCCTGACTGCCACATTCCACAGCCTCCTCCTGGCTGAGGTCTTCCTGTGTATGAAAAAGGGACATAGTTTCAGTTATTTGTTCATCAAAGACACACAATTTTCATCTAGTGACTGTTGCAAAATGTTTACAAATAGAAAACCATACAATTCTCAGCCCTGAAGTTTATATTCTGGCCCCAAATGTCTACAACACTACTGTCAGTTGATATGTCAAACACGTTAGGAACTAAGCAATTGGGGATCCTGAATTAACCGAACATCATTTATTTTTCACAAAATTGGTTCCCAAACTACTATACCTGGCTCAAGCTGGGCTCCTCCACATCTTCCAGACTGGAAGGCCCAGGTTGCTCCTCGGAAGCCTCATCAGGGGTGGCCTGCGCGCAAGGAAGCGTGGAAGGAGGAGGCGAGAGTGACTCCGTGACATCAGTCTGGTCTTTGAGAAAATGGAGGCTGTCATAGTACCAGAGCTTGGGGGCATAGACCTCATCTGCTGCAGCTCCAGATTCTTGGGACTTCAGGACCTTCTTGCGCTCCCTGATATACGCACTCCTCAGGCTGCCAATTTTCTGTCTTAACTTACCAACAGTTGCCGTGGGGAACCTTGGCTTTACAAATTCCAAAAGTTTCAGCATGGCTGCGTACCTCTTTGCTTTGTGGCCGTAATGGGGGTGTTTGCCCTGCCATAAAAGGGGAATTTCCCTGTATTTCTCAATGAACAGGGGGAGAAAACTCACGTCGTTGAATCCCTGCATAATCTCTGCAAGACACAACACCACACAAAACACTATAAATAATGTCAGGCAAAACTCTCATAATCTTCTCCATAAAGAAGCCTCAAGGTCTAATCTGTCTAGCGATCGTCTCGTGCGTGAGCTTTCTCTCCCCTCGTCTCACAGATCGTGGCTACGACACAGGCGTGTGACGTTTTATATACAGTGCGCATGCGTCAAATTCCGCCCGCCCCTGACGATCTTTCTCGTCTATTCCCCGCCCCTTCTCTTTACGGCGCAGTGGGGAGAGCACATGGCGGGGACACAGCAGGTGCGCCCGAAATATTGCAGCAACGAGGAGGAGGACGAGGAAAGGCCGGAGGCAGAAACGTCCCGATCCCGGAGCCTGAAATTCAAGGCCTCCAATATGTCATTTGGAGAAATGTTGGAGATGGTGGACATATTAAAGAGGAGCGACTATGATGGGAAGTATGGGCCTTACCTCAACCCCAATGTCCGCAAGGCCAAGATCATGTCTAAAGTTGTGAGGAGGCTGTACAATCATTTTGGGGTACAACGATCCAAGGAGCAACTGAGGAAACGCTGGTCAGACCTGAAACTGAGGGAGCCCGATCAGTACAGAAAGATCAAGCGAGTTCTTCAAAAAAAAGTAAGTAGTTGTGTTGTGTGTTTGATTTCTTGCTTGCATACTGCTCCACATCGATCTTTCTGCCACTGTCATGTTCGTGTGTGTGTCCATTCGATCGCACTCAACCTCGATCGTTCGGCCACTTATAATACGATGTTTGGTGTTTTTTTGGGGGAAAGGAAGGTTGTTCACACTAGAAATGTCATCAAGAATGTAAAGCCAATTTATTCAATGTAAAGGAGAGGTCACCCAGTAGCTGTTTACCCATCTGGACTCTAGAGCACTAGTGCTGGGACACCCAAACCCACTTTTTATTATGCTTTTCCACACATGTGCTCCAGTGGATACTAGATGGGGGTCTCCCTCAGACAAACTTCGACCAAAAAGCTATAAGTTTATCACCTTTACAAAGTGACTACATTCATGTTGATGTCATTTGTAACTGGCCAACCAAAAATATTGTCCCTCACTTTCAAGCAATGTTTGTCATTTCGTATTTCTGCCCTCAATAGATTGTGTTGCTAAATCTTCCTTTTGTACATTCTCATAGGGGAGCGAAAACTCGGTACGTCTGAGGAAACCACAAAACCAACACCTCCCAAAGAAGGGGAAAGACCAGAAGCAGAGGAGGAGGAGGAGGAAGGAGAGATCATAGAAATTGGAGAACTTGTCACCACAACAGGTGAGTGTGGGAGAACACAGCTACTGGTAAGCTAATCAATGTATGCCTGCCTCATTTCCACAACACATTTTTGTTTTTTTTGGTTGTTTTTAGGTGATGTGGATGTTGTGGAAGAAGAATCGCACTTTACCACAGAGAGTGCCCACGTACTCATCGGGGAGATAATGGTCTGCAATCGAGATCTAGATGACATAAAGCAAAACATCAATGATGTTCAACAAAAATTGAAGAACATCATTGATGTTTTAGGAAAAATCTGAAAACGCACCAAGTAATTAACACACATTTGTGGCTGTTTCTGACCACATTTGCAACTTAAGAACTGTGTGAAATTTGGAACATGCACACATTGTGTCCACATGTGCTAGCTCCCATCATGGTGGATGAATGACAACGTTTTTTTGGGGGTGCAACCACTTTACGAACTACTAAAGTGGTTGTGGTGAAGGGGTTGCACCCCCAAAAAACGTCCATTCATCCCCATGATGGAAAATGGCACTTTTGAAGATTCTAGGCATGTGTTTTACCATCTAATGACCATTTCCAGACCCAAATTGTGTGCATGTTCTAAATTTCCAGTTTCCAGGGGTGACCCCCCATGTGATGAAGACAAGATCAAACACACTTTGAACATATAGTCATGTCTGATCTTGTCTTCACTTTAGAAAGTTGAACTTTCCTAGTTCCTATGTTCTGTTTTGCTCCATGCCTGGTTTTACCAAATGCGGAATGTTTGTAAACAATGTTGTAAATAACCAAGATCTTGTCAGTTTTGCCAAGAAGTTTGTAAACGCACTTGTGAATGTGTTGCAAGTAAACTTTTTTCATTTTCTAAATGTGTGGCTTCCTTATTTAAAAACAAAAAAGCATTATGTATGTCAAATGTAAAGGATTTGGGGGGCAATGGGTGTTATTTACTAAAGGCAAGTCCAGTTTGCACTGCAAGTTTCTTTTCCAGGGCACTTTTGCACTGCACTTGCAGAGCATAGTGGATTTGACTTATGTAAATGACACCCACAGTGATTTGTTTGAAAACACGTAGCACACCATTTTTTGGTAATACACACATTTCTGTCATGGTGATGAAAAGGAGTATTTTGGGTGTCAGTTATGCACTACAAACCTTCTCTAGACCAAAGATTAGGTATCAAACACACAACATGAGAAGAATCTTTTTGGGAAGAAGAGACTGTTACCTCCTTTTGCCCAGAAAGTGCATTACCACTGTTGAAGCTAAAGGGCAAAAATGTCAAGGTCAAATAAGCAATAATACGGAAATGACAAGAAATCATAGGTTGGTTTAAAAAATATATTTATTAAAAAATGCCTCTCACACATCGTCAGGCAGAGCAATGGCCCCCCTACCCACAAAGTAGTCCATATATTGCTCGCGGACGTCGCGGGCATTTAGAGGGGGCAAGCCTGGACGTGCCACTTGAAGGGCTGTGAGGTCAGCATTGAAAGGGCCCTCCACATCTGGGCCAACGGGCACCACATAGTTGCTGTTGTGTCGTTTTTTTAAAAGTTGTGCAATATGCAACAGGCAAGAAATATGTGGTTCAGTTTGTATTCCGCCAAGTTAATAGCCGTCAAAAACAGGCGGAAGCGGCTGGCCAGGATTCCGAAGGTGTTCTCCACCACTCTGCGGGCTCTGGACAGCCTGTAATTGAAGACCCTCTGGTCTGGGGTGAGAGTCCTCATCGGGAAGGGCCTCATCAGATGGGGAGTCAACGCAAACGCTTCATCTGCGACAAAGACGAAGGGGAGTCCTTCAGCATTCTCCTCTGGAGGTGGCAAGCACAGACTGCCACTTTGGAGATGCCAGTAGAACTCCGTGTGCGCAATGGCACCACCATCCGAGATCCGGCCGTTCATCCCCACATCCACATACAAAAAATCGTATGTCGCTGACACCACCGCCAACATCACTACACTATTAAACCCCTTATAATTATAATAGTAGGACCCCGAGTTGGGCGGTGGGACGATGCGGACGTGTTTCCCATCAATTGCACCTCCGCAGTTAGGAAAGTCCCAACGGCTGGCAAAGTGGGAGGCCACAGTCTGCCATTCCTGTGGCGTGGAAGGGAACTGTGGAGTGAAACAAGAAAAAAAAATTTGTCACTTTGCACATAAACATTGCAAGCAGATTAGACAATAAACATCTTGGAACAAGATCATACTTTTACATTTTAGGCTGGAAAGTATTTGCACAGAAAAGTAGAGGGTCCCCTTAGCAGATTACTCACCCCCTATCAATCCCCCCACTTCTGATGGGCCATTGGAAATAACTAGGGGTTGGGGGGGGGGTTGGACAGGTAACCCTCTGCACTTCATTGATTGCCAAATGGCTCAATAATGTGTGCTAGTTTCGCCAGACCCTCCTTACTTAACACTATTGGCAGCCCACAGGAAAGATAAAATAACATTTCAACCCCCCCCCCCCCCCCCCCCCAAAAAAAAAAAAGGAAAGCATTGTGACATTCTGAAATTACCTAGCAAGCTAATAGGAGGGAAAGAACACAAAAAAAGATGAAATGGAAAGTATTGAGCCAGCCCCTTGCACTACATGCTTTGCAGAATTCATCACTAAAGATGCACACTATAAAGAGGTAGGTATATAGTGTGTATTGACCTTGGAAAAGCCAGCAGATAGAGGATTGGTACCATCTGACAGAGCAGTTGGGGGAGGGGGTTCCTAATGGGTTTGCCCCCCCCCCCCCCAAAAAAAAAGGGAAAAAAAAGGGGCTCTACATGAAGTAAAACACACAGCAAACATTTGTGCATGTTTTAGGGGGTGTTTGGGGGAAAACAATACTATGCAGCAGACAAAATACATTGGTGTCTATTGGGCCAGAAGAGCATGCTGGGGAGGTAAGTGAAGGGAAAAATGCATAAAGGAGAAAAGGGACACAGCATATTAGAGCATATTGCAATCATGGTAATTAGGGAAGGAGGTCAAAAATACAAGTCATTAGCAAACAGAGCATACATAGAAGGGAATAGTAAAGGAGAAATGTTACCTTAATATAGTCCTCCTGCAGGACCTGGATGATGGCAGAACAGGTCTCTGGAATAATGATTCTCAGGGCCTGGGGAGAGATACCTGAAGAGAACTTCAAATCCTGAAGGCTTCTCCCTGTCGCCAAGTACCTCAACGTGGCAACAAGCCTCTGCTCCGGAGTGATGGCTTGTCTCATGCAGGTATCCTGCCGGCTGATAAAAGGGGTCAGCAAAGCCAAGACGGTGAAAAACGGGGTCCGTCATCCAGAGAAAGTTCCTGAAATCATCAGGATTATTCTCCCGGATCTCACGAAGCAAAGGCATGTGCGAGAACTGATCACGCTGAAGCAACCAATTCTTGGTCCACATACTCCTCGTCACTCTGTTCATGGACGGGTCTTGGCTCAAAGCTAAAAGCCCGACACCAATTCCGCGTACAGCACGAACTCGGCGACGAGTACGTATGGGAAACATCGCTCACAAACGGTCGGCTGGTCAGAACGGACAAACAGAAAGCACCGATAAACAGCAAGGCCTGAAAGAACGAAATGAATACCAGAAACGAGCAGACAATAAGCAGTGAAAATCAAAGCGTCCTATATCAAGATATAGGCCGCAATGACCAACAAATGCGAACTGACTACACGCACTAATAAACAGATACGCACGACAAGCACAAACTGAAGAGCAGTAACGATCTGAGTCAGAAAACTGAGAAGCGCGAATCATAAGTCCCCAAACTTCGACTAACTCGCGATAAACACGGGATCAGCAGAAGGAGCCCAACGGGTGCGGGACGTGGTGCTGAACTTCCCTTTTTTAGTCTCGTGGAAGACGACTTACGTCACGACGTTCTTGCACACCGGAAATTCCGACAACGTTGTCCGACCGTGTGTACGCAACACCAACATCGGACAAAGTACGACGGACATGATCCGACCGACCTGGTCCGCGGATAATCCGAGCGTATGTATGGGGCTTAAGAATGATTGGTTTTCATTTGTTTTATATATTTGGATTTGTTTTGAATATTCATTGTTCTGATACGATTTGTATTTTCAGACGTTATTTCAGAAGATTGCCTAATTGTTATGTTATGATTCGTAGCTTCTTATGGATTTACCTCCATCCAACCGAAACACAATAAGTAGGACACCCCCTTCCTGCCCAAGCCAATTTTCATCTTTCAGCGCTGTCGCTGTTTAAATGACAATTATGCGGTCATGCTACACTGTACCCAAACAGAAGTTTTATCATTTTGTTCCCACAAATAGAGCTTGCTTTTGGTGGTATTTGATCACCTGTGTTTTTTATTTTTTGCTAAACAATTAAAAAAAGACCGAAGACCGAATTTTGAAAAAAAAAAATGTTTTTCTATTGTTTCTGTTATTTTGTAAATAAGTAAGTTTTCTCCTTCACTGATGGGCACTGATAAGGCAGCACCGATGAGGTGACACCAATGAGGTGGCACTGACGATGGGCACTGATATGCAGCACTGATGGGCTTTCATAGGCGGCACTGATGGGCACTTATGGGTGACACTGATGGGCACTGAAAGGCTACACTGATGGGTACTTATGGGTGGCACTGATAGGCGGCACTGCTGGGCACTGACTAGCACTGATATGCGGCACTGATAGGCATCACTGATGGCACTGGCAGGCATTGGGGATGGACATTGGCAGCTGCCTTGGCACTGATTAGCAGCTGCTTGGGCCCTGATTGGCATTTCCCTGGTGATCTAGGGTGGCATACCTGGTGGTCCAGTGTGGTGGCAATCCCTGGTGATCCTGGTGGTCCTGGGTGGGCATCCGAGGGGGGCTGCACTGATAAACAATCAGCACATACTCCCCTGACATGAGATCACCAAATCATCTCTCCTCTACTTGTGTCTGTCAGACGCGAGTGAGGAAAAGCCGATCAACGGCTCTTCCTGTTTACATCGTGATCAGCCGTGATTGGACACGGCTGATCAGGTGGTAAAGAGCCTCCGTCAGCCTTGTCATTACTGCAATATTTCTGTGGAAGAATAACAGACAGTAACAGTATATATTAAGTAATCAACTAGAGAGCAATAACTGAGATTTAAGAGCAATATAGCTCTCAATCCTATATTCAAGCTGCCCTTAGGGAATTCCAAACCTGAGAATGTTCCCAAGAGCAGAGGCACACTTTAATGGTAAATAAAGCAGAATATGACACTTTAAATTGGATTGGTTACCTTTACTCAGATTGGCTCTATGGGTCCAGGCAGGAGGAGAGCAGAGGAATCACTCACTTTGTGTCAGGCCTCTCTCTCCTGTCCCCTGACACCACAGGCCCAACTTTACACAACTATTAAAGTCAGCAAGTAATTGCTTAACTTTATAGATAAACTGTCCCATACACCCAATACATACAGGTCCTTCTCAAAAAATTAGCATATTGTGATAAAGTTCATTATTTTCTGTAATGTACTGATAAACATTAGACTTTCATATATTTTAGATTCATTACACACAACTGAAGTAGTTCAAGCCTTTTCTTGTTTTAATATTGATAATTTTGGCATACAGCTCATGAAAACCCAAAATTCCTATCTCAAAAAATTAGCATATTTCATCCGACCAATAAAAGAAAAGTGTTTTTAATACAAAAAAAGTCAACCTTCAAATAATTATGTTCAGTTATGCACTCAATACTTGGTCGGGAATCCTTTTGCAGAAATTACTGCTTCAATGCGGCGTGGCATGGAGGCAATCAGCCTGTGGCACTGCTGAGGTGTTACGGAGGCCCAGGATGCTTCGATAGCGGCCTTAAGCTCATCCAGAGTGTTGGGTCTTGCGTCTCTCAACTTTCTCTTCCCAATATCCCACAGATTCTCTATGGGGTTCAGGTCAGGAGAGTTGGCAGGCCAATTGAGCACAGTAATACCATGGTCAGTAAACCATTTACCAGTGGTTTTGGCACTGTGAGCAGGTGCCAGGTCGTGCTGAAAAATGAAATCTTCCTCTCCATAAAGCCTTTCAGCAGATGGAAGCATGAAGTGCTCCAAAATCTCCTGATAGCTAGCTGCATTGACCCTGCCCTTGATAAAACACAGTGGACCAACACCAGCAGCTGACATGGCACCCCAGACCATCACTGACTGTGGGTACTTGACACTGGACTTCAGGCATTTTGGCATTTCCCTCTCCCCAGTCTTCCTCCAGACTCTGGCACCTTGATTTCCGAATGACATGCAAAATTTGCTTTCATCCGAAAAAAGTACTTTGGACCACTGAGCAACAGTCCAGTGCTGCTTCTCTGTAGCCCAGGCCAGGCGCTTCTGCCGCTGTTTCAGGTTCAAAAGTGGCTTGACCTGGGGAATGCGGCACCTGTAGCCCATTTCCTGCACACGCCTGTTCACGGTGGCTCTGGATGTTTCTACTCCAGACTCAGTCCACTGCTTCCGCAGGTCCTCCAAGGTCTGGAATTGGTCCTTCTCCACAATCTTCCTCAGGGTCCGGTCACCTCTTCTTGTTGTGCAGCGTTTTCTGCCACACTTTTTCCTTCCCACAGACTTCCCACTGAGGTGCCTTGATACAGCACTCTGGGAACAGCCTATTCGTTCAGAAATTTCTTTCTGTGTCTTACCCTCTGTTAGGTACCTGAGTGGTGACCCTGACTTCGCTGGGAGAGGGCCTCTCTTACGGCTCTGGTTCAGGGCCCACTGGAGTGGAGACAGTGGTCCCGTGAGCACAGCGGGGTAGGAGTGCCTGGAATGGATGCTGTGGCAGACGTAGCTGATCAGTAGCGATCTCCTGGATGCTGAAGCAGCAGAGACTGGCAGGCAGTGGAGCAGGGTCCGGATGCAGGGTGACCCCGAGATGGCATCAGCAACTCTGGAAGTATGCAGCATGCAGGGAGCAGGCAGAGGGGTCGTCAGGCAGGCCGGGTCTGGATACACTTGGCAGGCAGGTAAGTGGGCACAGGCAATGGAGAGGTCAGACAGGCAGGAGGTCAGCGTTCAGGTATCAGTCCAAAGCAGAGTCAACAGGCCGGGATCAGGAATGGAGAAGGCAGCAGAGTCAAGTGGAAGCCGGATCAGGTAAACAGGAGTACACAACAGAAGCAGGTTAAACAAGGGGCAAACTGCAGACGAACAGCACTTGACATGTGCAGCTGTCATTCTTTTAAAGGCCAACTGGCGCCAAACAGCGCTAACGCGTCACATGTGCGCCCGCGACGCACGTGCCCGCGCTCGCTGCGCACGCGCGCGCGCGCCTGAGGAGTACGCCGGCGCGTACCCTCGTTTCGACACCCGGACGAATCAGCGGCGCGTGTGCGCATGCGCGCGCGCCGATTCGACCGTACGTCGCAAGTGGAGCCCTGACATTGCCCCCCCACAAGGGGCAACCTCCGGGTGCCCAGTTGGTCATCCTTCTCAGGGTGTGAAATGAAAAAAGCACAAATTAGTCTTCCAGCATGTATATTGTCCTCAGGTTCCCAAGAATTGCTTTCTGGGCCAAAGCCCTTCCATTTAATCAGAAACTGTCTTTGCCCTTGTCGCCTTCTACAGTCTAGAACAACTTCTACCTCGTACTCCTCGTTTCCATCCACTAGGACAGGTTCAGGAGGCCCGGACTCCCTATTGGGGAAGGGATCGGGTACCGAGGGTTTCAATAGGGAGACATGAAACACAGGATGTATCTTCATGGTGTCAGGCAGGGACAGTTCATAGGACACCTCATTAATCCTCCTCTTTACAGGAAAAGGGCCCAGGAACCTGGGTGCCAGCTTCTTAGAGGGACAGGTTAACTTTAAATTAGAAGAGGAAAGCCATACCTGATCCCCGATTTGCAGATTCAACTCTCCCCTCCTCTTTTGGTCAAAGGCTTTCTTACTGTCCGCCTGGGCCTTGGTTATGGCTTCCTGGAGGATTTGGTTGTTGCGGCTTAGGAAGGTCACTGCGTCCTGGACCGCTGGAACTGAGGACTCTGTAAGAAAATCTGGTAGAAATGTTAAATGGAACCCATAATTGGCGAAAAATGGGGACTGTCCCGTGGTCGAGTGGCTGGCGTTGTTGTACGCGAATTCCGCTAAGGGCAGCAGAGAAACCCAATCATCTTGCACAAATGAAGTGAAACACCTAATATATTGTTCGAGGGTCTGGTTTGTGCGCTCAGTCTGCCCATTAGTTTGGGGGTGGTAAGCTGAGGATAGGGCCAGCTCAATCTTTAGGCTATCACACAGTGCCCTCCAAAACCGCGAGGTGAACTGGACTCCCCTGTCCGAAACTATATTCTTGGGTACCCCGTGTAACCTAACGATTTCTCGGATAAAAACATGGGCCGTCTCTGCTGCAGATGGGGTTCCCCTTAGGGGTAGGAAGTGGGCCATCTTTGAGAGTCGGTCAACAACTACAAAGATGGCCGTGTGACCTTCAGAGGGGGGCAGCTCGACTATAAAGTCCATCGTTATCATACGCCAGGGTCGGTCAGGTGCAGGGAGAGGCTTGAGTAGGCCCCAGGCCCGGCCCCTAGTAGTCTTGCTTCGGGAGCACACTGGGCATGAACTGACATACTTGGAACAGAATTCCTTCAGACCAGGCCACCAGAAGGTGCGTTGCACCAGGTCGAGAGTCTTTCGGGCCCCAAAGTGTCCTGCTAGTGGGTGATCGTGGAGGAGGGCCAATACTTTAACCCGGATGGGTTCGGGAACAAACACCTGGCTATCCTTCCAGAGGAGCCCCTCTCTACGGTTTAGTGAAAGTCCTGGGGGAAGGAGCGGGTTCAGGGAGGCCTCCCTGATCTGGGACAGTAAATCCGGTTGTAGCAGGAGGAAGTTGCTTGCAGGGAGGATGGTATCAGGAGGTGTGGAGTCTTTAGGGCAGTCATACATGCGTGAGAGCGCATCTGGCTTCACATTTTTAGATCCAGGCCGGTAGGTAATGTGGAAGCTGAAACGTGAAAAGAAGAGGGCCCAGCGGGCTTGTCGTGGTTTTAGACGTTTTGCTGTCCTTAAGTACTCGAGATTCTTGTGGTCCGTGTATATTAATACAGGGTGGACTGCTCCCTCCAACAAGTATCTCCATTCCTCCAGCGCTGATTTTATGGCTAGCAGTTCTCGGTCACCCACATCGTAGTTCCTTTCTGCACAGTGCCCTCCAAAACCGCGAGGTGAACTGGACTCCCCTGTCCGAAACTATATTCTTGGGTACCCCGTGTAACCTAAAGATTTCTCGGATAAAAACATGGGCCGTCTCTGCTGCAGATGGGGTTCCCCTTAGGGGTAGGAAGTGGGCCATCTTTGAGAGTCGGTCAACAACTACAAAGATGGCCGTGTGACCTTCAGAGGGGGGCAGCTCGACTATAAAGTCCATCGTTATCATACGCCAGGGTCGGTCAGGTGCAGGGAGAGGCTTGAGTAGGCCCCAGGCCCGGCCCCTAGTAGTCTTGCTTCGGGAGCACACTGGGCATGAACTGACATACTTGGAACAGAATTCCTTCAGACCAGGCCACCAGAAGGTGCGTTGCACCAGGTCGAGAGTCTTTCGGGCCCCAAAGTGTCCTGCTAGTGGGTGATCGTGGAGGAGGGCCAATACTTTAACCCGGATGGGTTCGGGAACAAACACCTGGCTATCCTTCCAGAGGAGCCCCTCTCTACGGTTTAGTGAAAGTCCTGGGGGAAGGAGCGGGTTCAGGGAGGCCTCCCTGATCTGGGACAGTAAATCCGGTTGTAGCAGGAGGAAGTTGCTTGCAGGGAGGATGGTATCAGGAGGTGTGGAGTCTTTAGGGCAGTCATACATGCGTGAGAGCGCATCTGGCTTCACATTTTTAGATCCAGGCCGGTAGGTAATGTGGAAGCTGAAACGTGAAAAGAAGAGGGCCCAGCGGGCTTGTCGTGGTTTTAGACGTTTTGCTGTCCTTAAGTACTCAAGATTCTTGTGGTCCGTGTATATTAATACAGGGTGGACTGCTCCCTCCAACAAGTATCTCCATTCCTCCAGCGCTGATTTTATGGCTAGCAGTTCTCGGTCACCCACATCGTAGTTCCTTTCTGCGGGTGAAAGTTTCCGGGAGAAGAAGCCCACAGGGTGCATTAGATCGTTATCGCCCTGGCGTTGGGAGACCACAGCCCCCACTGCTACCTCAGAGGCATCCACTTCCAGGATGTATGGGAGAGATGGGTCAGGGTGACTGAGGATGGGAGCGGATGTAAATCGCCCTTTGAGTTTCACAAACGCCTCCTGGGCCTCTGGACCCCAATGAAACCGTACATTCTGCCTTGTTAGCTGCGTGATTGGTGAGATGATGGCCGAGAACCCTTTGATGAACTTTCTGTAAAAATTCGCAAATCCGACAAAACGCTGCACACCCTTCTTGTCAGAGGGAGCCGGCCAGTCCAGTACAGCTGTTACCTTTTGCGGGTCCATCTCAATGCCTGCTGGGGAGATCTGAAGACCCAAGAATTGGATGCTCTGCTGCTCGAAGGTGCACTTCTCTGCTTTCGCGTACAATCCGTGCTGACGAAGACGGAGTAAGACTCGGCCCACATGCCCCCGATGCTGCTCAAGCGTTCTGGAGAAGATTAGGATGTCATCCAAGTACACAATGACAAAAATGTCCAGAAAGTCCCTGAAGACCTCATTTATGAGGTGCTGGAAAGTAGCCGGGGCATTACAAAGGCCGAAGGGCATCACCAAGTATTCGTAATGCCCAAAACGGGTACGAAATGCAGTCTTCCACTCATCGCCTGATCGGATGCGAACCAGGTTGTAGGCCCCTCTTAAGTCCAGTTTGGAGAATATGGTGGCCGCTCTTAGTTTTTGAAACAGTTCGGGTATTAAGGGTAAGGGGTAACGGTTTTTAATTGTAACTTTATTTAGTTCCCGGTAGTCCACACAGGGTCGGAGTGACTGGTCTTTCTTGGTTACAAAGAATATGCCGGCCCCTGCGGGTGAGGTGGAGTGACGTATAAACCCCTTCTTTAGGTTCTCCGAAATGTAAGCCTTCAGGGCCTCTTGTTCCTTCTCGGAAAGGGGGAAGATACGCCCGAATGGAATCTCGGCCCCCGGCAAAAGTTCTATGGGACAATCATAGGTGCGGTGTGGAGGTAGGGAGTCCGCTCCCCGTTTACTAAAGACGTCTAGGAATTCATGGTATGGTTCCGGTACCGCTTGGATCAGGTCAGTATCAGAGTCCAGACAAAGAAGCGTAGCGGGTTGTGTCGGAGCTTCGTGTAAGCAATGTTCCAGGCAGTAGGGTGACTGGAACTTGACCTCCCCTGTGGACCAGCTGATGGTCGGGTCGTGTGCCTGCAACCAGGGGATGCCCAGGATCACTGGGAACAGGGGGGACGAGATTACATCCAAGGTTAACAGTTCCTGGTGGTGGAGAGAAGAGATAGTGAGCAGAGGTTGGGTCTCCTGGACAACTTGGCCCGATTTAATGCGGGAACCGTCAGCCAGGAAGACGGATAGTCCGCGGGCCTTCCTCTGAAGAGGAATGTCGTGCCGGCTGGCAAAGGTGGTATCGATGAAACAGCTGCAGGCTCCTGAATCAAGGATGGCGTTGGTATGACTCGTCCTTCCCAGGAACTGAAAAGACAGGGGTAGAGAGATGTGGGTGGCATGGGCTGGTAAGGAAGCAGAGTTGATTGACATAGACGAAAGGCACTTACGCAGCTTGCTCGGGCATCTGTTCACAAAGTGTCCGGACCCACCGCAGTACAGGCACAAATTTAGTTGTCGGCGTCGGGCACGTTCCTCCAGAGACAGAGTAGGTCGCATGAGACCAAGCTGCATCGGCTCGCCGGCATCGGGAAGAGGATGGGCAGGGGCCATTGGCTGAGCGGGCATGTAACGGCTAGCCGGTAATGGAGCCCTTGCGGTCATCCAAGCCGGACGGTGGACTTGAGCGGATCTCTCGACTCTGCGTTCCCGGAGCCGACGATCAATTTGTATGCTCAAAGTTATCAGGCCCTCCAAAGTGTCTGGGGTGCCCACTCGGGCAAGTTCATCCTTTAGGCCTTCGGAGAGGCCCATGCGGAACTGATGCCTTAAAGCCGAGTCATTCCACTGGGTGTCTGCGCTCCATCGTCTAAAGTCTGTCACATAGTCCTCGGCCGTTCTGCGGCCTTGTTGGAGCGCAGACAGAGCAGACTCAGCTGTGGTGGTTAGCTGGGGGTCCTCATAGAGTTGCGCCATGGCTTCCAGGAAAGACGAGAGGGACTGCGTCAGCATGCTATTTCCCTCCAGCAGGCGATGAGCCCAAATCTGAGGTTCGCCCTGCAGCAGAGAGATCACGAACCCCACTTTGGTGGCCTCTAGGGAGAAGGTTCTGGGTTGTAGAGCAAAGTATAACTGGCAGGCGTTGCGAAAGACACGGAATTTGGAACGATCTCCGGAGAACCGATCAGGAACAGGTACTCTTGGTTCAGGAGGCAGCATCATCACCGCAGGAGGAGTAGCAGGTGTTGCAGGAGGCTGCGGAGATGTAGGAGCCGCAACATTGGGGTCAGCAAGTTGCTGCACTCGACCTTCCAGTCTGGTATACCCTTCTTGCAGGGATTGCACCGCCTGAGTGAGGGCTGCCAGGTGTGAGCAGAACTCCTTCATGGCAGAGGCTTCTCCCGCAGGCTCAGTCATGGCTGTTCGTACTGTTAGGTACCTGAGTGGTGAGCCTGACTTCGCTGGGAGAGGGCCTCTCTTACGGCTCTGGTTCAGGGCCCACTGGAGTGGAGACAGTGGCCCCGTGAGCACAGCGGGGTAGGAGTGCCTGGAATGGATGCTGTGGCAGACGTAGCTGATCAGTAGCGATCTCCTGGATGCTGAAGCAGCAGAGACTGGCAGGCAGTGGAGCAGGGTCCGGATGCAGGGTGACCCCGAGATGGCATCAGCAACTCTGGAAGTATGCAGCATGCAGGGAGCAGGCAGAGGGGTCGTCAGGCAGGCCGGGTCTGGATACACTTGGCAGGCAGGTAAGTGGGCACAGGCAATGGAGAGGTCAGACAGGCAGGAGGTCAGCGTTCAGGTATCAGTCCAAAGCAGAGTCAACAGGCCGGGATCAGGAATGGAGAAGGCAGCAGAGTCAAGTGGAAGCCGGATCAGGTAAACAGGAGTACACAACAGAAGCAGGTTAAACAAGGGGCAAACTGCAGACGAACAGCACTTGACATGTGCAGCTGTCATTCTTTTAAAGGCCAACTGGCACCAAACAGCGCTAACGCGTCACGTGTGCGCCCGCGACGCACGTGCCCGCGCTCGCTGTGCACGCGCGCGCGCCTGAGGAGTACGCCGGCACGTACCCTCGTTTCGACGCCCGGACGAATCAGCGGCGCGTGTGCGCATGCGCGCGCGCCGATTCGACCGTACGTCGCAAGTGGAGCCCTGACACCCTCTTGCTTGAGGGTGTCAATGATGGCCTTCTGGACAGCAGTCAGGTCGGCAGTCTTACCCATGATTGAGGTTTTGAGTAATGAACCAGGCTGGGAGTTTTTAAAAGCCTCAGGAATCTTTTGCAGGTGTTTAGAGTTAATTAGTTGATTCAGATTATTAGGTTAATAGCTCGTTTAGAGAACCTTTTCATGATATGCTAATTTTTTGAGATAGGAATTTGGGGTTTTCATGAGCTGTATGCCAAAATCATCAATATTAAAACAAGAAAAGGCTTGAACTACTTCAGTTGTGTGTAATGAATCTAAAATATATGAAAGTCTAATGTTTATCAGTACATTACAGAAAATAATGAACTTTATCACAATATGCTAATTTTTTGAGAAGGACCTGTATGTAGAGCTGGGTATGTGTGTGCAGATCCGTATGGCACTAGTAGCTTCAATCCTTTTGAAGAAAATATAAGATTTGGTGTCTTCAGCTAGCCACTTAAACTCCTGGATAGCAGGGCCAAACAACACAACTAGCCCAGATTATCAAGTGAAACAGGCAGGATCCTCAGCAAGGTGAGAGGACAATGATGTCTGTATACAGTGTCCCAGAAATGGATAGCCTTATCCTTTATCCCTGTAGCACTACAAGTGTCAGCAAGATGACCACCAGCAATGATGTCTGTATACAGTGTTCAATAAACTCCTTCTGTGGTGCAGTGTCTTTGTTCCCTGCAAATGGGCAAAAAGCCCCCTCACCCAGATCCTGCGATTAAGGCCCAAGCGAACGTCCTGGAACAGGCAGGCTCTCCTGGTGACCTGACCAGTCACCTCAAACTCGAGCGCTTCACTGTCGGTGCAAGTGTGCCTAGATATGCACCCTCTCTCAGGCTGGATGTCCCGACTGGCATGAAGGCCTGAATCAGGCGGTGAAGTCATCTGAGTGACAGCATCTCTCCTTCAGGTCTGATCTCTTTCACTGCCTCATGGTGACTAAGAATCTCCTCAGATAAGCAAAATGGAGTCTTTTGTTTCCTACCTCCTAGAGCATGCTGGCTCTTGTATCTCTGTCCCCATAGAAAGCTATGGGGCCATTTTAGACAGGGACTACACATTCCAGAATCCTTTGCATCAGCTGCTTGTTAAAGCCCCATCGATTGGTTCCTTTAACTACTCCTTTAATTGGCTTTCTTCCTCTTGCCAATAGGAACTCGGGGAAAAATAGAATAGCATGTGTGAGTCAGCTCACATTACATTAAGCACTTCTGGACCGGCTCACGCCAATATACGTCAGCACTTTGAAGAGGCAGCATCTTTGCTATGGCAGCAGCTAGCTGCCATAACCCCCGGTATCCTCTTCTTCAGTAAGCGGTCCAGTTTCCGATAATAATGGTCTCTGGGGTGGATTCGCCACAAGATCACTTTTATCTGAGGAAATCGGGTCCTCTCCCTGGCTTGGTATGGAGATGAGTGAGGGGAAGATGGCCCCCACCCGTTTCCATACCATTGCAGGGCGGAAGTGGCATCAAAACGTCTTCCGCCCAGAGCTCTTATCCACTTGCCGACCAGCTGCTGCAGTTTTACTACGGCAGAATGGCACGGCTGGGCGAAACGACATTATGTAACGTCGCTTTGCCCTGTGGCCACTAGGGGAGCACGCACGCGCCCGCTGATCACCCCTGGAGCCGATGCGAGTGCCCAGCGGTCGCGATGACCGATGGGCTTCCGCGATCGCTCGTGACACACCGAGAACTGGGATCTGTGTGTGTAAACAGACAGATCCCGGTTCTCTGAGGGAAGAAGAGACTATGAACAGCGATCTGTCATCTCCCCTAGACAGTCCCATCCCCCCTTCAGTTAGGACACAGAGAGGGAACACCGTTAACCCCTTGATTGCCCCCTAGTGTTAACCTCTACCCTGCCAGTGAAATTTTTACAGTAATCGGTGCATTTTTATAGCACTGATCGTGTATAAATGCCCCAGGCCCCAAAAATGTGTCAAAAGTGTCCGATGTGTCCGCCATAATGTCGCAGCCCCGATAAAAAAAAAAACTATCCCCTAATTTTTAGATGCTATAACTTTTGCACAAACCAATCAATATATGCTTATTGTGATTTTTATTACCAAAAATATGTAGAAAAATACATATCGGTCTAAACTGAGAAAAACATTTTTTTTTTTTTTTAAATGCAGATATTTATTATAGCAAAAAGTACAAAATATTGTGTTTTTTTTTCAAAATTTTCGCTCTTTTTTTGTTTATAGCACAAAAAATTAAAAACTGCAGAGATGATCAAATACCACCAAAAGAAAGCTCTATTTGTGGGGAAAAAAGTACATCAATTTTGTTTGGGTGCAGTGCTGCATGACTGCGCACTTGTCAGTTAAACCAACGCAGTATTCCGGGGCTGAAGCTGTTAAAGCAACATTTTTTTTTTTTTTTTTTTTTTTTTTTAAATTCTTTATTTCTTTACAGGATTACATAGATATAATGTTTAAACATAAAATAAAAAGATACGGCATAGCCTTTAGATATTGCATCACATTTTCTTCATGTTGCTTATCTGCCTCTTCCTTTCTATAATCTAAATCCATAAACCTGTTTATTTCATTTTTCCTTCCCCCCTCCCTACATTTCCCTGTTAAATTACTCCCTAACCATAAAAAAAAAAAAAAAAAAAAATTAAAAAAAAATAAAAGATTCTCCCCCTCCCCCTCGCCCCCCCCGCTCTCCTCCCAACGATGGCCATTTTATAGCTATTTTATATCTACCTCATTTCTACTCATTTTTACTAGTTGTGTTCGAGTTACTCCCAACTTTCCTCTCCTATCTGTCTCTTACCTTCCTCAGTTTGCAAAAAGGACTCCCATGGGGCCCATGTTTGAGATATTTGTTCCTTTTTAATCATAGATGTAGGAGTCATATTTTCCATTATCCCTATGTTTCTCACCTTGGTGAGCCACATGGAAATCTGCGGTGCAGCTGGATCCTTCCAGCATGCCGTTATACAACTTTTAGCAGCATTTACCATGTGGCACAGGAGTGAGTTTTTATATCTCTCCCGTGGGATTTGTGAGGAATGTAAGAGAAAAAATGCCGGGTCCCATGGAATCCGGTAATCCGTGAATCGTTGCATAATTCTCTGAACTTCCTGCCAGAACGTTTTAATTATTGGACAGGTCCAGAAAATATGTACAATAGTACCTCTTTCTTGACAGCCCCTCCAGCACCTATCCGATGTCGTTTGGGAAAATTTGTTCATTAGGGAGGGTGTATAATACCATCGCGTTAAAATTTTATAATTCAATTCCTGAATTTTAGTACATCTAGAGGAATTTAAGGTTAGATAAATTATATTCTGTTGTTGATCTATTGTAAAAATTTGTTCCATATCTCTCTCCCACTTTCCCAAGCTTGACATCTTAAAGTGTTCTGGAGGGGAGGTCAACATTGCGTATAATTTAGAGACTCCATGGGAAAGAGGCCCTTTCTCCTCACAGTATCTCTCAAATTTTGTTCTTGGTCGGTTATAGCTTTCCTGGGGCCCAATGGATTCCAGGAAGTGTCTAATCTGTCGTGCTTGCCAGAAAGGTAGTTTAAACTGACCACCCATATCCATTAGTGAATCTAGTGTTGGCCAGTTATTAAGATGAAAGAAATGCGATGCTTGGAAGATGTCTCTATCTATCATTTTTTTGAAAACTCCTGACTCAAGACCCGGAGGAAAATCCGGGTTCCCCAAAATGGGAAACAGGGGGGATTTTATTGAGGAAGGTTTAGAATTCTGGATGAATTTTTCTCCCGTCAGAAGTGTGGGTCCAATCAAGGGGTGTGTCTTTACTGCAGGGGGGATAGCAGCGCAGCACCATATTGCCCTATTGAGTGGGATCTTACTGACATATTGCTCGATATTGATCCACAGTTTACTCCCTCCATGTCGGTTCCAATCTATTATCCTACCCAGTTGGGACGCTAGGTAATATTTATATAGGTCTGGCGCTGCTATTCCTCCTGCTGTTTTCGATAAAGTGAGCAGTTTTCTATTTATCCTTGGGCGTTTGCTTGCCCATATAAATTTTGGAAAGACACATCTAGCTCGGTTAAAGAAGGCCAGAGGGACAGACACAGGCAGGGCCTGGAAAAGATACAGGAACTTTGGTATAATACTCATTTTTAAAATATTGCTTCTCCCGAACCAGGAATGTGTTGCTTTGCTCCATTTTTCCAATAAAACTGTTACTTCTTTAATTAGGGGAAGATAGTTTAAAGCATAGATGTCCCTCAGCTTCGGTGGAATATAAATTCCAAGATATTTTAGTGCGGTTGATGTCCATCTAAACTTAAAACTATCCACTAAATTTTTACATATGGGGCGCTCCATGGACACCCACATCGCCTCCGATTTGCTATAATTTATCTTAAAATTCGACTGGGCACCGTATTCTTCCACCTCCTTTATAAGGTTTGGAAGTGATATCTGTGGATTTGTAATTGAAAAAAGTAGATCGTCCGCGTATGCGGAGGCTTTATATTCTCGTTTTCCAATACAGATACCACTAATATCGGGATTTTGACGAATTTTATTTAACAAAGGCTCCAAAGTCAGAACAAATAATAGGGGCGATAAAGGGCAGCCCTGGCGCGTCCCATTTGATATAGAGAAGCTCTCTGAATGAACTCCATTAGCCTTAACCAAGGCTTGTGGTGTGGAGTATATCCCCTCAACCCATTGTAACATTCTATCTCCAAAATCCATGTGTTTTAGTACTCCCCTCATAAAAGTCCAGCTAACCCTATCAAAAGCCTTTTCGGCATCTGTGTTCACAAAGACACTTGATATCCCATTCTGGTTAACATATTGGAGCAAATTTAGCACTTCTATGGTGCTATCTCTAGCTTCTCGTGTGGGGATAAACCCCACTTGGTCCAAATGTATTAACTGAGTCAAGTACGGTTGTATACGGGATGCAAGTATCTTTGTGAAAATTTTCATGTCTATATTTAATAGGGATATTGGGCGGTAGCTACTGCACACTGATTGGTCCTTCCCTTCTTTAGGTATTACTACAATATGTGCCTTCAACGCCTCTGCTGGTGGGTTTGATGTATGACCCCAAATATTAAATGTTTTAGCTAAGTATGGACTTAACACAGGGAGAAAACTTTTAAAGTATTGCAAGGAAAACCCGTCTGGGCCAGGCGCCTTCCCACCTTTCATCGACTTTATGGCTGATCTCACTTCCTCTATTGTGATTGGCATCTCCATCTCTAAGCGAGCTGAGGGTGACAGTCTAGTTATTTGTGAGGAGGTCAGATATTCTTCCATCAACTGAGGGGATACGGAAGGGATTGGTAGGTTATATAATGTCCTATAAAATTCTCTAAATTCCTTTACAATGTCTTTAGGCATATAAGTTTTTTGACCTCTTTCAGTTTTGATGTAGGGTATATATGACCTCTTCTGTTGTTCTTTTAATTTTTTAGCTAGAACTCTTCCGCATTTATCACCTGAGTCATATATTACGCTCTTTCCATATTGCAGGGTAGCCCTAGCTTTATACCTGAGAAGATCTGATAATTGTCTTCTCAGGTCTGCTAATTCAATTCCTATTTCCCTTTCCAATGTCTGTTTATGTTTTTTCTCCATTTCCTGTATCTTCTCCAATAACCACATCATCCTCTCCTCCCTGGCTCTCTTCACACGGGTGCCATGCTTAATTAAAATTCCCCTGATTACCACTTTATGAGCTTCCCAGACTATTCCCATATCCATCTCCCCGTCATCATTTGTTTGGAAATATGAGTTGATTTCTGTAATTAGATCGTCTCGAATCTCAGGGCACTGTAGCAGGCTTTCATTTAATCGCCATCTCCATTCCATTTTTTGAGTCGCTCCCGTCGGGTCTATCCTTATTGTGATTGGGGCGTGATCTGACCAGGTGATATTCCCTATTTGAGTGTCCCGGACCTTCGAGAGTATTTGCTGTGGTATCAAAAAAAGATCAATTCTCGAATATAGGTGGTGTGGGTTAGAAAAGAAAGTAAAGTCCTTCTCTTCAGCGTGAAAGGCCCTCCAAGCATCTACTAATTGGCATTCTACAAGCTTTCTGGTTATATTTTTTCTTATTCCGTTCGCTACTGAGGAGGTTCCCTTAGAGGTGTCTAATTTGGGGTCCAGAGGAATGTTAAAGTCACCCCCTATTATTAGAATTCCATCCTTAAATTTCATTAGTTTAGACAAAGTCTTTTTCAGGAAGCTATCTTGGTGTAAGTTCGGGGCATATATAGTAGCTAGAGTCACTTTTACTGATCCTATAATCCCCTTAAGAAAGATATATCTTCCTCCTTCATCCTGACATTTCTCCAAAAGTGACCAGGCAATTCTGTTAGAAATTAAAATAGCAACTCCTTTTGTTTTAGATTTTTGATTGCATGCATGATACACATTAGGAAAATGTCTATTTTGAAGGTATAAAGAGGGCCCTACTTTCAGGTGCGTTTCTTGCACCATCCCCACATCTGTTTTTAGGCGCTTAAGTTCATTCAGCAACATTTTCCGTTTTTCAGGAGTATTTAATCCTTTAACGTTCAGTGAGGTAACCCTTGTCCCCTCCATTTTTCTCCCGGCCCGGGGATACCCAACGGGAGAGGAGATAGAGGGGGGAGAGAGAGTGAGGAGAACAAAAATAAACAAAAAAAAAAAAAAAACAAACAAAAAAAAAAAAACCCCAAACTAAACTAAACTTCCCAGCACCTACCTATGGGTACTTTAGTTTCCCGTAGGTGATGGATATAAGGGGGTGACTAGACAGTGCCCAAGTAGGCCAGGCACGGACCCCTGTCCCTCCAGCCTTTCCCAGTGTAATTTTAATCTTAATCCCTCCTGGATTTTTTTTTTTAAAATGACATAAAAAAAAAAAAATTATTGCATTTTTGTGTAAATATGAGATCTGAGGTCTTTTTGACCCCAGATCTCAAATTTAAGAGGTCTTGTCATGCTTTTTTTTATTACAAGGAATGTTTATGTTCCTTGTATCAGGAATAAAAGTGACACAATTTTTTTTTTAAAAAGAGAAGTGTAAAAATAAAAAGGTAAAATAAATAAGAATTTTTTTTTTTAAATGCGCCCCGTCCCATCACGCTTGTGTGCAGAAGCGAACGCATACGTGAGCAGCGCCCACATATGAAAACGGTGCTCAAACCACACATGTGAGGTATCGCCACGATCAGTAGAGCGAGAGCAATAATTCTAGCCCTAGACCTCCTCTAACTCAAAACATGCAACCTGTAGAATCTTTTTAAACTTCGTCTATGGAGATTTTTAAGGGTAAAAGTTTGTCGCCATTCCACGAGCGGGCGCTATTTTGAAGTGTGACATTGGGGTATCAATTTACTCGGCGTAACATTATCTTCCACAATATTAAAAAAATTGGGCTAACTTTACTGTTGTCTTATTTTTTTTTAATTAAAAAAAAGTGCTCTTGTAAGACCGCTGCGCAAATGATTGCAACGACCGCCATTTTAGTCTCTAGGGTGTTAGAAAAATGTATGTTTGGGGGGTTCTAAGTAATTTTTTAGCAAAAAAAAAAAATGTTATTAACTTGTAAACAACAAATCTCAGAAAGAGGCTCGGTCCCTAATGCCTAACACACGATCGGACTATCCGAACGAGCGGACTTGCCCACACACGCCCACACAGGACCGGACTTTTCCGCCGGAGTTTTGGCGGAGGTCTGCCGGACTTTTGAAATGAACGAACTTGCCCACGCGCGGAGTAAAGTCCATTCATTTTGAACAAGACTCCAGGTAGACGGGACTAGCGAAGGAAGTCAATGCCGCCGCCTCCATCGGCAAGAGTGACACCTTGAAAAAACGGCGTGGAGGTCCCCCCCAAATTCCATAGCAGACCCTTATGCGAGCACGCAGCCCGGCCGGTGGGACGAGCAATGGCACCCCCCCTCCTGAGCCATACTAGGCCGTGTGCCCTCAACATGGGGGGTGCTTTGGGGAAGGGGGGGCCCTGCGCCCCCCACCCCAAAGCACCTTGTCCTCATGTTGATGAGAACAAGGGCCTCTTCCCAACAACCCTGACCGTTGGTTGTCGGGGTCTGCGGGCGGGGGGCTTATCGGAATCCGGGAGCCCCCTTTAATAAGGGGGCCCCCAGATCCCAGCCCCCCACCCTATGTGAATGAGTATGGGGTACATGGTACATGGCTGCCCAGCGGACTGCGCTTTACTCAGCAGGGGATCGCTCCGCTGCTCACCGCTGAGCAGGCAGATAACAGGTCCATCCCCGCTCACTGTGCAGAGACGGACCTGTCAGATCCCCGCTCTCCTCTATGGGGAGATGGGATGAAAACAGACCGCCTGTCCATTTTCATCCGATCCATTCCTCCAGACGGATAGAAAATAGGGTCACCATCCGTCTGGATTTCACGGACAGGATCGGACCAGATATCGGCGAATGTCAGCGGACATGTCACCGCGGACATCCGCAGCTCCATACAGGTGAATCGGGTGTACAATCAGGTCTGCCTGAAAAACTGACAGGCGTACCTGATCAGAAAGCCCGTGTGAAGGGACCCTTACTTTATTTATTACAAAATGTTTCCATTTCAGATGTAGCGCATTTTTTTGAATAATGAAAAATGTTAATGCTAAAAGAATCTGCTGATTATCCAAAAGTCAAACACTACTGCACGTCTCCCACCCGCATAAAATAAAAAGATCCAAATCAATTCAGATCATTCGTTATGGCGTTACATTATTTCAGATGCTGCAAACATAAAAAAAAGGCCCAAACTATTGCATCATGTCATCCGAATTAAACAAATTAATATGAATGAATTAGTTGTTTTCGTTATAATTTATTTTGGATTAGTTGAAATTTGTTACTATTGTATTATGGAGATTTGGATACATCCGAATCTCTGAATAACAAAAATTTTGTCCGCATTTCAATCCGTAACAAAATGAATCGCACATGTCTAATACTATGTGTAGTGTGTAATTATATATGTACATGGGGCAGCCATGTTTGCTTAGTATATGTGTAGGCTGAAATATTATTTCAGCAATTGTAGATCAAGGATTATAAATGACCACTAGTGGGTACATTTATAAATTGGCATATAAAATGTAAAAGATTATTCTAAGAAAAACATAATAAATATAAAACATTATATAAATTTAGTAGTACCTTACTAAAAATACCTTGTCATTTAAAAAAAAAAAACATAATCCCCTTTACTTAAACAGTGTGGTAAGCTCATGTATGCTTTAGTGCAGGACTTTCAGTGTCAAGAGTACAAAAAATACACATAACCCTCAAAATAAAACTAAGCTTTACTTTAGCACTGAACCCTTAACCTCACCCATAATGGTAACCCCTATCTCCCAACCGAACTTTGAAAAATGACCCCCAACAATTAATCAGTCAGTCCACCTTTGGAGCAAAGAGAAGAGATCTTACCTGTAAAGTCTCTGAAGGAAAGAAGAAACTGTTAGGACAGTAGCCCTCTAGGAGCTATGCAAACCTGAAATTTGAGTTTATGGGTTGGCTAACCATATATTGTAATACTCAAACCTAGCCTTAACTCTGACCTTAAATCAACCCTTTAACTATCACCTACTCTCTAATCTGTGCTCTTGTAAAGACAATATCTCATCTCCATACAATGTTTTTTCTTAGTTTTAGTTAAAGATGAATATCAGATTTGGCATTTTTTACAGTTACTGTACATTGGCATTCCTTTGGAATCCTTCTAGAACAGCCATTCTCAACCACGATTCCATGGAACTTTAGGGTTCCTCCAGAAGTTGCTAGGGCTTCCTTGAGCTGTGGCTGATTGACCTCCTATGTAATGGTACATGCATAGTTACAGGGCCAATGCCACTTGGAAGAGTCAGCAGCATGACACTAATGATCTTTTTAGCTGTTTGTAAGGGTGGCATTCTGACTACCACTGTTTTAGGGGCATTCTTCCCAAAGGCCACCAATGTAAGGAGCATTTTTTCCACTGACCCCTAAGTAATTGATTTTAATATTGGTACCTCAAGATTATTTTAAGGGTTCCTCTAATGTAAAAAGGGTAAGAAAGGCTGCTCTAGATGTTGGAAATCACTATTGTAGACACCACTACTCCAGTGATATCCACTAGCTCCTAGGTCCCATGCCAGGTGGCTGCCATGCAGCAATGTGAACACATTAGACTGGCCACTCGGCATGGTGTCTGAATGGTGTCTGTGCCCAGCGGCTGACCTACGGTGTTCACAATGCAGCCACCTGGCATTGGAACCCCAAAGCTTGTGAAGATCACTGTTTCTGTTAACTTAAAGAATATCTAAACTCATCATTTCATATTCCTGACATGTGCCTACAGTACTTGTATGAAAAAGTATCCTGTTCTCTTTGTATTGCTTCCTTTGTGTGAAAGATCTGGTCAGGGAGGATGCCAAGAGGCCTACAGCAACATTAAAGGAGCTGCAGGAACATCTGGCAAGTACTGGCTGTGTGGTATATGTGACAACAATCTCCCATATGCTTCATATGTTTGGGCTTTGGGGTAGAGTGGCAAGACGGAAGCCTTTCCATACAAAGTAAAACATCCAAGCCCGGCTAAATTTTTCAAAAACACATCTGAAGTCTCCCAAAAGCATGTGGGAAAATATATTATGGTCTGATGAAACCAAGGTTGAACTTTTTTTGGCTATAATTGATCTCTTCCTGGAATTTTAGGAAGGATCCACTTCTTCCTGACGCTTTGTATAGTGTTGAACAGAGCCAATTGGAATAAATATACAGACACTTTTTTATACCGGTCCGCCAGGGACAGCTGTGAGCTCTGATCCCCCTGCATGTTTTTTCAGCTGAAAGCCGCCGGAGGGAGAGAAGGAGAAGCGGCTGATGAAAAACCATGTAGGGAGATCGGTGCTCACAGCTGTCCCCCGCTGCACCAATCATCCCAGACTGTCCTCCGTGTCTTTCTCCTCATCCAGTGCCTGTATTCTCCTCTTCTTCCCTGGTCCCCCTCCTCATCCGCCGCTGTGTCTTCCTCCTCCCCTGCAGCCAGCTCCCCTCCTCTCCCGTGGGCTGCGGGGGAGATCTGTCAGGATGGAGAGCGGAAAAATGGGCCGGTATGTCATTTACTGGCCCCTTTCTTTTCAGAATGGGATATAGTGAGCATTCGTTACCGATTGCTCCTGTGTCCCATGATAACTGAGCAGAGTAACCTGTGTGTTACTTTGCTTCAGTTTTTGAATGGACAGGAGCCTCTGTCTCCTCTCAATTCATCTTCAGTGCAGAGATTGGGACTGGGGGGTATCTGTGACCTCAGTCCCTTTCTCTGTCTCAGGGAGATGTCAGGGGAGATAAAGGGGAGATGTCAGGGGTCTGTTTAGACTACTGATATCTCACCAAAGCCCCCAACAGGGCTAATAATAAATATACATAAATATTACAAAATAAAATTGTAAAAAAAAAAAAAAAATACTGACAACCTGACACCCACCACTGCCCAACTGACACCAACTACTGCCCCACTGACACCGCCTACTACCCCACTGACACCGTCCATTGCCCCACAGACACCATCCACTGCCCTACTGACACCGACCACTGCCCTACTGACACCGACCACTGCCCTACTGACACCAACCACTGCCCTGCTGACACAGACCACTACCCTGCTGACACAGACCACTACCCTGCTGACACAGACCACTACCCTGCTGACACAGACCACTACCCTGCTGACACAGACCACTGCCCCACTGAACCACTGCAAAGTATATTCCCATGGGCAATACGTTTAAAAGGCTAAAAATGAAACCTATGTGGCTCACGGGCAAAGTTAAAATGGCTATAAATAATAAGAAAAAAATGAAGGAACACTATCATCATTTAAATGATTCAAAGAATATAACAGAATATGTAAAAATGAAATCAAGGAAGCAAAAATTCAAAATGAACAGCAGATTGCACAAAATAGTAGGACAAACCCACAAAAATTCTTCAAATATATGTAAATAGTAAAAAGATCAGGTCTGAGCATGTAGGCCCTTTACAAAATAGTCTAGAGTGGGTGACTGGGGACAAAGAGAAGGCAAATTTATTCAATTATTTCTTCAGCTCTGTGTATACAAAGGAGCATGGGGGAGCTCATGTCCATAAGTCCATAGGATGGTATCAACACAGCCCCAAATGATAAACAATGGCTCAAAAGTGACATGGTCCAGAAATATTTAGACAGAATAGAGGTGGATAAAGCACCTGGACCAGATGGCATCCACCTACGAATCCTAAAAGAATTCAGCTCTGTCATTTCAAAGCCATTGTTTCTAATTTTTAGGGACTCATTAATGACTGGAATGGTACCACTGGATTGTGTTGGGGCAATGTGATGCCCATATTTAAACAGGGATCAAAGTCTTTACCAAGTAACTATAGACCTGTTAGTTTAACTTCTATAGTCGGGAAGATACTGGAGTTTAACCGCTTCAATACAGGGCTTTTAAACACCCTTCCTTACCAGAGCACTTTTTGCGATTCGGCACTGCGTCGCTTTAACTAACAATTGCGCGGTCGTGCGACGTTACACCCAAACAAAATTGACGTCTTTTTTTTCCCACAAATAGAGCTTTCTTTTGGTGGTATTTGATCGCCCCTGCGGTTTTTATTTTTTGCGCTATGAACAAAAGAAGAGCGACAATTTTTAAAAAAAACACAATATTTTTTACTTTTTGCTATAATAAATATCCCATTTTTTTTTTAAATTCCTTTTCTCAGTTTAGGCCGATACGTATTCTTCTACATATTTTTGGTAAAAAAAATCGCAATAAGCGTATATTGATCGGTTTGCGCAAAAGTTATAGCGTCTACAAAATAGGGGATAGATTTATTGAATTTTTTTTTTTTTTTTTTTTTTACTAGTAATGGCGGGGATCTGCGATTTTTTTTTTTTTCGTGACTGCGACATTGCGGCGGACACTTCGGACACTTTTGACACATTTTTGGAACCATTCACATTTACACAGCGATCGTTGCTATAAAATTGCAGTGATTACTGTGTAAATGTGACTGGCAGGGAAGGGTTTAACACTAGAGGGCGCTGGAGGGGTTAATGTGTTCCCTAATAGACGTGATTCTAACTGTAGGGGGAGGGGACTTAAGGGGAGGAGACCGATCATGTGTTCCTCCGTACTGGGATCACATGATCGGTCTCCTCTGCACTGACAGAACGTGGAGCTGTGTGTTTACACACACAGCTCCACGTTCCCGCCCGGTCCCGTTGTTTTAACGGGCAATCGCGGGTGCCCGGCGGACATCGCGGCCGCCGGGCACTCGCACCGGGTCCCGAGCGATGCCGCGGGCGCGCGCGCCCCCCAGGCGGCCGGGAATCCGAGGACGTCATATGACGCCCACCCAGGATGGTAGATGCACCTTGTGGGCGTCATATGACGGCGGGCGGTATTGAAGCGGTTAATAAAAGACCACATAGATGAGTTCTTGCTGGAAAAAAATATTTTAAGCAACAACATGGATTCACGAAAGACAGAAGCTGTCAAGCAAACCGGATTTATTTTTATGAGGAAGTAAGTGAAAACCTTGGACAGAGGAGTGGCTGTGGACGTGGTATACTTGGATTTTGCAAAAGCGTTTGACACAGTTCCCCACACACAACTAATGTGTAAGTTAAAATCTACAGGATTGGAAAGATCAGTTGTAAATGGATTGAAAACTGGCTAAAAAAACAAATTCAGAGAGTAGTAGTTAACGATTCTAACTCTGAATGGTCTAAGACAGGGATCCTCAAACTACGGCCCTCCAGCTGTTGCAGAACTACACATCCCATGAGGCATTGTAAAACCTTGACATTCACAGACATGACTAGGCATGATGGGCCGCGGCACATGCTTAGCAGATCCCCTCCTCTCTGTTTACACATAAACAGAGAGGAGGGGGAGGCGGCTGCTCGGCTCTGCCTGTGTGACATCCGGGATCGCACAGGCAGACAGCCCGCGGCCGCAAGAGGAGGGGATGGTACCACACACTGGGGGGGGGGGTGTCAGGCCGGCACCCCCCTCCGCGATTGAAGCGGTGGCTGCACCGCTGGATTAGGCAGCAGCACAAGTGACAGGCAGGGAGAGGCGAGCGAGCTATCATGATGTGCGGGGGGGGGGCAGGGGGGGTGCAGCGTGACACCGCTGCACCCCCCCACATCACGATAGCTCGCTCACCTCTCCCTGCCTGTCACTTGCGCTGCTGCCTAATCCAGCGGCGCAGTGCCACCGCTTCAATCGCGGAGGGGGGTGCCGGCCTGACACCCCCCCCCCAGTGTGTGGTACCTGGTACCACCCCCCCGCCCCCCACTTAGTACGCCTCTGTGAGTGAGTGTCTACAATTGTCCCCATCCCTGTACATTGCACACTCACATCGGTCCCTACCCTCAAAGAGCCCACAATCCAAGGTCCCCATTCATATACTAGGGCCAAATTTTTTTTTTTTGGACAGAAGCCAATTAACCTACCTGCATGTCTTTGGAATGTGAGAGGAAACCCACGCAGGCACAGGGAGAACATGCAAACTCCAGGCAGGAAGTGTCGCGGTTGGGATTTGAACCAGTGACCCTTCTTACTGCTAGGTGAGAGTGCTAACCACTACACCACTGTGCCGCCTGAATGACATCATTGGGAATTTGCTGCAGGTGTTGGCCTCCCTCACCCACTGAGGGTGTCCTCAGTTGGAGGTGGGCGGTGTGGTCGGCACCTGCAGCCTATTAGTGGAGTCCAGGAAGCCCTATAAATAACTTTAGGCTGCATGTGGAGCAAGACAGGATCCCATACATCCCTGAACCTACAGTCATTCCACACGAATGGCTCCATATAATCATGGTTAGGGATGGATGTTAAAAACAGCTGGATACCAACTGTATGAACCCTGCAACACCTATAGAAAGAAATATATATGTGACCACTAGTTGCACATATATATGTCTGTCTATTTCCTATTAAGTAGCTCCCTAAAAAAGAAAAATATTCTCCAGTGATAGGTGATGGTGTAGGGGCGCTAATTAACTCCAAAAGAATTAAAAAATCGGTGTAGGTATTTTGTACCCCTTTGTATTAATACACAAAAAATTATTATGATACTAACTGTGTAAATATATGCGATATCTTGTATAACAATTCTACAAATTATGCAAAATCACAATAGTGATACCATATATGAGAAAATTATTATGTGTGGAATAAACATCAAACATATGTGTTTTTGATTGACACCAACTGTGCACCTTGGTGAACTCCAATCACCCAAATCACTGTTTGTCAGCAAAATGATTCCACAGCGATTTTGATTCACCACAAAAACACCATAGTGAATACAATTTATACACATAAAGATAAAAATAAATGAATATAACAAGTCCCATTTGCATAGGTTTTAAACTTGACTAGGATGATTTAGCAGTCCATTAACATGAAGCTTAATTGCAAATGATGTGACGTTTGAACAATATGCTGTAAACCTCCACCGTTTAAACTTGAATGTGACACTCAAGTGTGCTGATAAATATTCTGCTTACCAGATCCCTTTGACCACTTTATTGAAAAAGTAAGTCAAAAATCGCTTTTACACGATTGTGCCTGTTCATAGGCGTTGACATGTACATTTGGATTTGTCTCCTCCTTTAAGACTCGCACGAAATATATGAAAGAGCAAGAGAACTCTATAGTATAATATTGCTTTTTTAATATAAAACTTTTAAAATCAAAATAGCCAAATGGCTCCTTACATGGTTCGGTGCCCGACCCGGCACTGGGGCTGCTCGCTTGTATATATACAGTGGTGTGAAAAAGTGTTTTCCCCCTTCCTCATTTCCTGTTCCTTTGCATGTTTGTCACACTTAAGTGTTTCGGAACATCAAACCAATTTAAACAATAGTCAAGGACAACACAAGTAAACACAAAATGCAATTTGTAAATGAAGGTGTTTATTATTAAAGGTGAAAAAAAATCCAAACCATCATGGCCCTGTGTGAAAAAGTGATTGCCCCCCTTGTTAAAACATACTATAACTGTGGTTGTCCACACCTGAGTTCAATTTCTCTAGCCACACCCAGGCCTGATTATTGCCACACCTGTTCACAATCAAGGCATCACTTAAATAGGAGCTGCTTGACACAGTAAGGTCCACCAGAAGATCCTTAAAAGCTACACATCATGCCGAGACCCAAAGAAATTCAGGAACAATTGAGAAAGAAAGTAATTGAGATCTATCAGTCTGGAAAGGGTTATAAAGCCATTTCCAAAGCTTTGGGAATCCAGCGAACCACAGTGAGAGCCATTATCCACAAATGGCGAAGACATGGAACAGTGGTGAACCTTCCAGGAGTGGCCGGCCGCCCAAAATTACCCCAAGAGCGCAGCGACGACTCATCCAAGAGGTCACAAAAGACCCCACAACAACGTCCAAGGAACTGCAGGCCTCACTTGCCTCAGTTAAGGTCAGCGTTCATGCCTCCACCATCAGGAAAAGACTGGGCAAAAATGGCCTGCATGGCAGAGTTCCAAGGAGAAAACCACTGCTGAGCAAAAAGAACATCAAAGCTCGTCTCAATTTCTCCACAACACATCTTGATGATCCCCAAGACTTTTGGGACAACATTCTGTGGACCGATGAGACAAAAGTGGAACTCTTTGGAAGGTGTGTGTCCAAGTATATCTGGCGTAGAAGGAACACTGCATTTCAGAAAAAGAACATTATACCAACAGTAAAATATGGTGGTGGTAGTGTGATGGTCTGGGGCTGTTTTGCTGCTTCAGGACCTGGAAGACTTGCCGTGATAAAAGGAACTATGAATTCTGCTGTCTACCAAGAGATCCTGAAGGAGAATGTCTGACCATCTGTTCGTGTACTCAAGCTGAAACGAACTTGGGTTCTGCAGCAGGACAATGATCCTAAACACACCAGCAAGTCCACCACCGAATGGCTGAAGAAAAACAAAAATGAAGACTTTGGAGTGGCCTAGCCAAAGTCCTGACCTGAATCCTATTGAGATGTTGTGGTATGACCTTAAAAAGGCCGTTCATGCTCGAAAACCCTCTAATGTAACTGAATTAGGACAATTCTGCAAAGATGAGTGGGTCAAAATTCCTCCAGGATGCTGTAAAAGCCTCATTGCACGTTATCGCAAACGCTTGGTTGCAGTTGTTGCTGCTAAGGGTGGCCCAACCAGTTATTAGGTTTAGGGGGCAATCACTTTTTCACACAGGGCCATGATGGTTTGGATTTTTTTTCACCTTTAATAATAAACACCTTCATTTACAAATTGCATTTTGTGTTTACTTGTGTTGTCCTTGACTATTGTTTAAATTGGTTTGATGTTCCGAAACACTTAAGTGTGACAAACATGCAAAGGAACAGGAAATGAGGAAGGGGGCAAACACTTTTTCACACCACTGTAAGCTATTGCTGTATCGCTGACACTCGTGAGTTGCCTGTTGCAGAGCCGCGGCTTCAGCTTGCGTTCCAGTGGGTTCGTCCAGCAAACCACAAGGACCGGATGTGGCGTTAGAATCAGGCGAAAGCGTGAACAGGTACCGCCTCGACGTACGTTTCGTTCGTCCAACGTCTTCAGGGGGCGTACCTGGTCACTTATTCATGCGCTTTTTAACCGATGTTTGTGAAATCTTTTGGTCAATGACTAGCTAGGTGCGCGTGCAACCCCAATGCCGCTCCAGCTTACATGCCGTTTATCTTCATACATGATTCTACACATATATCATTAAAAACATAGAAAGTAGACTCCTAATTTTAACAATACTATTGTAGTATCTTTAACTAATGTTTCCACCTCAAAACTTTAATTTTTCAGCCTAGTATGACAGGAATGTTACATTTTCTTCTTGTTATATTACTACAGCGGAGAGCATTACATTTCTAAATGGTATATATTCTGTTCATATGTTACCTTAGTTTCAACTTTAGTTCTTAATTTTTATTTGGGAAATTGTATATATTTTTTTATATATTATTTATTTAATATAATGAGAGAAGTTTTTAAAATTCTCGCACAGGCAAAGAGAGTGTTGAAAAATCTTGTTGGTAAGAATAATAATATAGAAAAAATATATAGAGAAATATATAGAGAAAATATATATAGATATTTTCAATTTTTGCAGGCATTCTTTTAAACCACCATAAATGTACTTGGTCGGTGTCATTTGAATTTGACCCACTCCAGGTACGTTTCACACATAGCCCACAGGCATACTATGCGTAACTACACATTCAGTACAAGTATCTATACTTCTTGCTGCACACATTCCATGTGGCCATGTATGTGTGTCCGCATGGCACCCTAACTGCCATGGGGCCACGCAACAGGGGCACACTGGGTGAGTGAATGCTGTGTTGTTTATTTATTAATTATTTTTGGAAAAGAGGAAAAAGGTTTAATATTGGATATAGAAAAATTCTCTAGTTGTTCAACAGAAAAAATTCCCTAATCATTCGACAGAAAACAATTGAGATCCAGCTCAATATTCATTCCTAGTGGTTGCATAATTTTTACTTTATATATCCACTTAGTTTCATTTTTTGATATTTCTCTTGTCATATGTGTTCCCCGCCAGTGCCTAGTGATTTTGTCTATACCATAGAACCTACACAGTGTGGGGTCGCTATTATGATGCGATTTAAAGTGTTTAGAAACACTATGGTTTGGGAAACGTTTGGTAATATGTGTTAAATGTTCATTTATTCTAACTTTTAGTTGTCTAGTTGTCCGGCCTACGTACTGCATGGGACATGGGCATTCCAATATATATGTTACATGGTCAGAATTGCAGGTGATAAGGGGTTTAATTTTATGGTCTCCATTAGTTGCTACTGATTTGAATTGTGTGAGTTTCTTTGTCTAGTGATATTACAAGCCCTGCATCTAGTGCAGTAATGAAAACCAGATCCATTCAGAAAGGTAGTCATCCTTTTCGGGGGGTCTGGTACATTTCTAGCTATTTTGATTCTTAGGCCTGGGGCCCGGCTATATATGAATCTTGGGTTTTTTGGGATAGTTGATGCTAAATCTTTATCTTTTAGTGATAAAGGCCAACATTTTTAAAGATCCCTTCTAGTTGTTTGTAATTTCTGTTAAACCCGGTTATGAAGGCTATTCCTCCCTCATACTAGGGCCTTTTCTAATGTTTTTGGGGCATATCCCTTTTCAATAAATTTGTTTGTCAGAAGGTCAGCTTGTTTGTGATAATCATCTTCATGTACACAGTTTCTTTTGATCCTCATATATTGTCCCTTAGGTACCGCCCCTATCCACTGGGGATGATGACAGCTATGTGTAGGCACATAGCCGTTTCTGTCGGTGGCTTTGGCATGGTAATGGTGAGATCTAAATAATTTATTTCTTCACCACTATGTTCTGTTGTAAATTTTAGGCCATAGTGATTGTCATTCATCGCTGACAGGAACAGTGAAAAACTATCCATAGTTCCCTGCCAGAAGAGTATGACGTCATGTGACTGTTTTTTATCTTTAAAAATGGTATCTGACTCCCATTTATTAAGTACCACATTAGCTACACTAGGGGCATAGCGTGCCCCCATTGCTACTCCTCCTATTTGATTATAGAATTCATTGTGGGTAGAGGAAGGATTGTCCAAACAAATATTAAACAAAAAAGAAGCAGAATATATTGTCCCATACGCCCCAAAAATTCCGGTTATGTATATAGTACCCAAGGTCCACAAAAACAAGGAGTTCCCTCCAGGACGACCCATAATTAGTGGGTTAGAATCCCTATACACCAAACTAGGGGAATATCTAGATGGGTTCTTCAAACCCCTAGTTTCCCAAAGTCCCTCCTACCTCAAAGATAGCAGAGACTTAATAACATTGCTACAATCTATGGTCGCTACACCAGATATTATTATGGTAACTGTGGACATAGAGTCCCTGTATACCAACATAAAACATCAGGATGCCTTAACAGCACTCAGATGGGCATTAAATAAGGACTCCAAAATTAAGAGAATTCAGATACATTTTCTAATAAAAGGGCTGGAGTTGGCCATGAGAAATTATTTTTTGGGCCAACAATGAATTCTATAATCAAATAGGAGGAGTAGCAATGGGGGCACGCTATGCCCCTAGTGTAGCTAATGTGGTACTTAATAAATGTGAATCAGAGACCATTTTTAAAGATAAAAAACAGTCACTTGTCTTCTACAAACGGTACACGTCATACTCTTCTGGCAGGGAACTATGGATAGTTTTTCACTGTTCCTGTCAGGGATGAATGACAATCACTATGGCCTAAAATTTACAACAGAACATAGTGGTTAAGAAATAAATTATTTAGATCTCACCATTACCATGCACCAGGGAGTGTTTCTAACAAAAACATATTTCAAAGCCACCGACAGAAACGGCTATGTGCCTACACATAGCTGTCATCATCCCCAGTGGATAGGGGCGGTACATAAGGGACAATATATGAGGATCAAAAGAAACTGTGTACATGAAGACGATTATCACAAACAAGCTGACCTTCTGACAAAGAAATTTATTGAAAAGGGATACGCCCCAAAAACATTAGAAAAGGCCCTAGAACAAGTATCTGGAATGGATAGACAATCTCTGCTGATCAGCAAACCAAGACCCGAGTATGAGGGAGGAATAGCCTTCATAACCGGGTTTAACAGAAATTACAAACAACTAGAGGGGATCTTTAAAAAGTATTGGCCTTTATTACTAAAAGATAAAGATTTAGCATCAACCATCCCAAAAACCCAAGATTCATATATAGCCGGGCCCCAGGCCTAAGAAACAAAATAGCTAGAAATGTACCAGACCCCCCAAAAAGGATGACTACCTTTCTGGACGGATCTGGTTTTCATTACTGCACTAGATGCAGGGCTTGTAATATCACTAGAAAAAATAGAACGACAAAGAAACTCACACAACTCAAATCAGTAGCAACTAATGGAAACCATAAAATTAAACCCCTTATCACCTGCAATTCTGACCATGTAACATATATAGGAATGCCCATGTCCCATGCAGTACATAGGCCAGACAACTAGACAACTAAAAGTTAGAATAAATGAACATTTAACAAATATTACCAAAGGTTTCCCAAACCATAGTGTTTCTAAACACTTTAAATCGCATCATAATAGCGACCCCACGCTGTGTAGGTTCTATGGTATAGACAAAATCACTAGGCACTGGCGGGGAACACATATGACAAGAGAAATATCAAAAAACGAAACTAAGTGGATATATAAGTAAAAAGTATGCAACCACTAGGAATGAATATTAAGCTGGATTTCAATTGTTTTCTGTCGAATGATTAGGGATTTTTTTCTGTTGAACAACTAGAGAATTTTTCTATATCCAATATTAAACCTTTTTCCTCTTTTCCAAAAATAATTAATAAAAAAAACAACACAGCATTCACTCACCCAGTGTGCCCCTGTTGCGTGTCCCCATGGCAGTTAGGGTGCCATGCGGACACACATACATGGCCACATGGAATGTGTGCAGCAAGAAGTATAGATACACGTACTGAATGTGTAGTTATGCATAGTATGCCTGTGGGCTATGTGTGAAACGTTCATGGAGTGGGTCAAATTCAAATGACACCGACCAAGTACATGGATGGTGGTTTAAAAGAATGCCTGCAAAAATTGAAAATATCTATATATATATATTTTCTCTATATATTTCTCTATATATTTTTTCTATATTATAATTCTTACCAACAAGATTTTTCAACACTCTCTTTGCCTGTGCGAGAATTTAAAAACTTCTCGCATTATATTAAATAAATAATATATATATAAAAAAAAAAAAAATTCCCAAATAAAAATTAAGAACTAAAGTTGAAACTAAGGTAACATATGAACAGAATATATACCATTTAGAAATGTAATGCTCTCCGCTTTAGTAATATAACAAGAAGAAAATGTAACATTCCTGTCATACTAGGCTGAAAAATTAAAGTTTTGAGGTGGAGACATTAGTTAAAGATACTACAATAGTATTGTTAAAATTAGGAGTCTACTTTCTATGTTTTTAATGATATATGTGCAGAATCATGTATGAAGATAAACGGCATGTAAGCTGGAGCGGCATTGGGGTTGCACGCGCACCTAGCTAGTCATTGGCCAAAAGATTTCACAAACATCGGTTAAAAAGCGCATGACCAAGTGACCAGCTACGCCCCCTGAAGACGTTGGACGAACGAAACATACGTCGAGGCGGTACCTGGTCATGCTTTCCCCTGATTCTGACGCCACATCCGGTCCTTGTGGTTTGCTGGACGAACCCACTGGAACGCACGCTGAAGCCGCGGCTCTGCAACAGGCAACTCACGAGTGTCAGCGATACAGCAATAGCTTTTATATACAAGCGAGCAGCCCCAGTGCCAGGTCGGGCACCGAACCATGTAAGGAGCCATTTGGCTATTTTGATTTTAAAAGTTTTATATTAAAAAAGCAATATTATACTATAGAGTTCTCTTGCTCTTTCATATATTTCGTGCGTGAGTCTGAAAGGAGGAGACAAATCCAAATGTACATGTCAACGCCTATGTGAACAGGCACAATCCTATAAAAGCGATTTTTGACTTACTTTTTCAATAAAGTGGTCAAAGGGATCTGGTAAGCAGAATATTTATCAGCACACTTGGGTGTCGCATGCAAGTTTAAACGGTGGAGGTTTACAGCATATCGTTCAAACGTCACATCATTTGCAATTAAGCTTCATGTTAATGGACTGCTAAATCATCCTAGTCAAGTTTAAAACCTATGCAAATGGGACTTGTTATATTCATTTATTTTTATCTTTATGTGTATAAATTGTATTCACTATGGTGTTTTTGTGGTGAATCAAAATCGCTGTGGAATCATTTTGCTGACAAACAGTGATTTGGGTGATTGGAGTTCACCAAGGTGCACAGTTGGTGTCAATCAAAGACACATATGTTTGATGTTTATTCCACACATAATAATTTTCTCATAATGATTTTGCATAATTTGTAGAATTGTTATACAAGATATCGCATATATTTACACAGTTAGTATCATAATAATTTTTTGTGTATTAATACAAAACACCTACACCGATTTTTTAATACTTTTGGAGTTAATTAGCGCCCCTACACCATCACCTATGGTTAGGGATGGGCCCCGGTGTTCGATTCGAACCCATGTTCGAATCGAACATCTGCCGTTCGTCCGCTCGTCGAGGTCAGAACTCTAAGGGCCGTTCGCATCAAATTCGTGTGATGCAAACGGTCCACAATGGACTGCGACAGTCGCAGTGCATTGTTGGCTGATGATTGGCCAAGCATGCACTGTGACCCCGCATGCTTGGCCAATCATAGAGCCAGTGGCGAGGAGAGCAATAATTGGCCAATTATAGCTCAGGGGGTTTAGTACACGCCCCACCCTATATAAGGCCGCCGCGCCGGCGGCCTCGTGTAGTGTGTTCCAGCGTTGAGAGAAAGAGTATTGCTAGGCAGGGACAGTGTACTGTACACTATATGTGAATCATTTCTGTGTGGGGAAAGTGTAGGGAAAGAGGAAAAATAGGCAGGGATAGTATATTCTTCTCAGCCTTTGCGTGTGGGGAAAGTGTAGGGAAAGAGGAAAAATAGGCAGGGATAGTGTGTTCTTCTCAGGCATTTGCGTGTGGGGAAAGTGCTGTTCTCTACCAATCTAGCCATCTGCAGGAGTTAGTGTGTGTGCTGTGTGAGTCTAACACAGCACACAAAACCACCTGAACCTGTATCTGCCCTTCTGCCCTGTTGCCATCTAAGACAGCCATCTGCAGGAGTTAGTGTGTGTGCTGTGTGAGTCTAGCACAGCACACAAAACCACCTGAACCTGTATCTGCCCTTCTGCCCTGTTGTCATCTAAGACAGCCATCTGCAGGAGTTAGTGTGTGTGCTGTGTGAGTCTAGCACAGCACACAAAACCACCTGAACCTGTATCTGCCCTTCTGCCCTGTTGTCATCTAAGACAGCCATCTGCAGGGGTTAGTGTGTGTGCTGTGTGAGGCTAGCACAGCACACAAAACCACCTGAACCTGTATCTGCCCTTCTGCCCTGTTGTCATCTAAGACAGCCATCTGCAGGAGTTAGTGTGTGTGCTGTGTGAGTCTAGAACAGCACACTGAATCACCTGAACCTGTATCTGCCCTTCTGCCCTGTTGTCGTCTAAGACAGCCATCTGCAGGAGTTAGTGTGTGTGCTGTGTGAGTCTAGCACAGCACACAAAACCACCTGAACCTGTATCTGCCCTTCTGCCCTGTTGTCATCTAAGACAGCCATCTGCAGGAGTTAGTGTGTGTGTGCTGTGTGAGTCTAGCACAGCACACTAAACCACCTGAACCTGTATCTGCCCTTCTGCCCTGTTGTCATCTAAGACAGCCATCTGCAGGAGTTAGTGTGTATGCTGTGTGAGTCTAGCACAGCACATCAAACAACCTGAACCTGTATCTGCCCTTCTGCCCTGGTGTCATCTAATCCAACCTACTGCAGGAGTTAGTGTGTGTGCTGTGTGACTCCAGCACAGCACACAAAACCACCTGAACCTGTATCTGCCCTTCTGCCCTGTTGTCATCTAAGACAGCCATCTGCAGGAGTTAGTGTGTGTGCTGTGTGAGTCTAGAACAACACACTAAATCACCTATACCTGTATCTGCCCTTCTGCCCTGTTGTCGTCTAAGACAGCCATCTGCAGGAGTTAGTGTGTGTGCTGTGTGAGTCTAGCACAGCACACGAAACCACCTGAACCTGTATCTGCCCTTCTGCCCTGTTGTCGTTTAAGACAGCCATCTGCAGGAGTTAGTGTGTGTGCTGTGTGAGTCTAGCACAGCACACTAAACCACCTGAACCTGTATCTGCCCTTCTGCCCTGTTGTCATCTAAGACAGCCATCTGCAGGAGTTAGTGTGTGTGCTGTGTGAGTCTAGCACGGCACACCAAACAACCTGAACCTGTATCTGCCCTTCTGCCCTGGTGTCATCTAATCCAACCTTCTGCAGGAGTTAGTGTGTGTGCTGTGTGACTCCAGCACACTATACACTACCCAATAGCTTTTTTTCCCATCTCCCTGCAGGCCATTGCAATGTCTGGAAGACCAACAAGGAGAGGCAGACAGTCACGAGCCAAAAAAACAGGGCAAGCAGGCTCTGTGTCTAGAGACAACAGTGCTGGTCGTGGACGCGGTGCATCGTCATCAGCACGTGGCCATGGGACACGCTTGTCCTTATGTTCGGCAGCTGGACATGTTGAGCCGCATCATGCCGAAGGCTTGGTAGAGTGGATGACCAAGCCCTCCTCATCCTCCTCATCCTCTCTCACCCAGGCTCAGGGTACTGGCAAAGCAGCTGCCAACGCGTACTCAATGTCATCAGTCACCCCTTCCCTAGACCCACCATGTCCTCCTGAGGAGTCTCCCCGAGCTGTTTGAGCACAGTGTTGGGTACATGCTCCAGTAGGATGCACAGCGTTTTGAAGGCTCCGATGATGATACCCAGCTATAGGAAGGCAGTAGCGTGAGCACAGAGAGAGGGGATGCTCAAGGACAGCAATCTGGCAGTCATGTTCCACCAGCTGCAGCATACTGCCAGGTTTGCTCCAGTGGTGAAGAGGGAAGGGATGATGAGGTCACTGACTCCACGTGGGTGCCTGAACGGAGAGAGGAGGAGGAGGAGGAGGAGGTGGCACATCTCCAACGAAGCAGGATGCCCTCCGGGAACCAGGTTGAGGGCAGCACACCAACTGAATCACACCGCAGAGCTCCGCCTGTGCAGGGCACTGCCTCTGCGCGTTATTACAAAAGTTCTTTGGTGTGGGCCTTTTTTGAGATGAGTGCATCAGATCGCACCGCTGCTATTTGCAACATATGTCTCAAGCGTATCTCGCGTGGCCAAAACATCAGCCACTTGGGCACCACAAGCATGACCAGACATATGTAGAACTGCCATGCAGCTCATTGGCAATCGCACCTTAAAGACCCACACCAAAGAACAAAGCGGACCTCTCCTTGCTCCTCATCAGCTGGGATCTCCAACCCCACTATACCTTCAGTCCTCTCTGAAAGCTGCACTGAGAGGAATGAAGGTGTAGAATTAGGTGTGTCACAGCCAAGTACTTGTGGGCACTCTGCTAGCCCTACACCGACGTCCGATTGTACCAGGCAAATTTCCCTGCCCCAGCTGCTGGACCGTCGAAAGAAGTTCACTCCCAGCCATCCACATGCCAAGCGGTTGAATGCTAGCTTGGCTAAATTGCTAGCACTTCAACTGCTGCCTTTTCAGTTGGTAGACTCGGCCCCCTTCCGTGAGTTTGTGCAATGTGCGGTTCCTCAGTGGCAGGTTCCCAAACGCCACTTTTTCTCACGGAAGGCGATTCCGTCTCTCTACCGGCATGTGGAAGGCAATGTCTCTGCCTCGCTGGACAGGGCGGTCAGCGGTAAGGTGCATATTACCGCTGACTCATGGTCAAGCCGGCATGGACAGGGACGTTACCTATCTTTCAGGGCCCATTGGTGTAGTGATATAATATATAGTTCGCAGATGGTATGTAGTTATTAATAAGTATTGTCCCGCAGCAAACCCAATTCTCCAGAGAGAGGCACTTTATTGGCTTAACAAAACAGAACAGTCTTGCAACAGATGATAAAAATCCAACAGAGTTCATATGACAAGGAATATCTTCCCTAGACTTGTGCCTTCATAATCACAGACCCTTCTCTGAGATAGTCTTTTTTAGACTGAAAGCCAGCCTGAATGTCTTCTCAAATACTGGTCTGACACTGGGGGGGGGGGGGGGGGTTTCTGCTAAGTGTAACCAAATGTTTACCATGAATACCCCCTCAAGTCTAATTACCATCAATAAATACTTCCTTTGAAATGTTCAACTAGGTTAAAAGGCCATACCTCACACCTAGGTAGACTTGCATAAGATTTACACATCAAAGGGTCTTCAGCTGTCCCTTTGATATGTTTAAATTCAGTTGGGTTTTGACAACTCAACTGAATTTCTGGCCAATATGTTACTTTAATACAATATTCTGCATAGCTTGGCATTAACACATTACAACATATACCCCCACTTGGGTCGTTCTAACTACTAGAACTGACCCATAAATCAAGCAACAAACATATCATTACGATTTGAGGTACTGGATGCTTTACAATGGCTCATATAAAATATAAAGTTGAAACTGGTTACATCTCTCTTCACCAGCCTCTAAAATATCCCCATGAAACAGTTATTAGATATTATAGCTTTAGACCATGACTGGAAAAGGATTCGGTAAACATCCGTGGCCCATATAGCTGTTAGGCCTTATTATATCACATCAAGATCTTGAATAGATTTTGCACAAAAACGAGCCGATGTCACAGTCCATTCTTCGATCTGACTTCATCACATCTCTCAATGAAAGTAAACTTGGTATGGATTCTCATCTCCAGGCTCAAGGTTTTCATTTTTAAAGATGCTTTTGCACAAACACCAGCAAATCCTGAAATTCTACTTCCATCTTTATAATAAGAAGAACCATCAATGTACCAGCACTCACTTTCAAGTTCAAAAGGTTTGGATACGGCAGAAAAAACTGTGCTGCAAACTATTTCCTTGCACTTCTTGCACGTCCATCTTACAAGCATTTTACAATTCACATCTTCTTTCCATTTTAGGCCGACTCCTCATTGCCTTCAATAGAATTACTTGGATCATTCAGTCCATAATTCCACCTGAATGGTATACCAATCTATATACCAATCTATAATCCATATATCAATATAATCCATATATAATCCCCACTTTCAGATAGAATCAGCTTGACATCAGTGTTTATCACATCTTCTATCCAGACAAAGCAGCAGTGGAAAATCTTGCCAGTAAAGTTAGGTCTTTTTCATCCATATATGTCATAGCCTTTAGCATATTATCAACGACTGATTCAACAAAGTTTCAAATCATGACTGGAGTGATGAATTTCACTCACCCCTCTTATAAATTTAGGAAAACCACCCAACATACTATAATTTATGCTATGCCAAGCCATTGTGCAGCATCTCACCTTAGATGTCAAATATATTGATCAATATGCAATATGTAATATGCAACATGTAACATGTTATGTAACATGAAAATTATTTTAGGTTTAAATGTTTCGCTCTGGTTTTAAGATAAAGTTCAAGAAATAAAACATAATAAAATAAAAATGGGAAAGGGTGAAAAATAAAAAATAAAAAAAATAGGGAAAAGTCCATTGACAAGAAAAAAAAATGAGTGTTCATTGTGACAAGAAGAAAAAAAAATTAATGTTCAAAAAAAAAAGGGTCTATTGCTTGATGAATATTGAGAGAGTTTATGATATTGTTTATTCAGCGTCTCCCCCACTAGCCAGAAATTTCAGACTGTCCTTCTGCTATTCACATGCAGTATCTCCAATATCTGAAAGACAAAAAAAACTCCAACAAAAACTAATTAGCAAGGTCCTTAAACATTGTTTGAAGTTAAAACAAAGGACTATTTACACATCCACAGTTTGAAACGAATCCACCCCCACTGCTAGAGAAGTGTCATTTGCATTCAAAAACAGATCTGGAGAATGTACATCTTTTGCATTTATGACACCCTGTACCCCCTTCAACTGCTCTAATAATGTATCACGTTCCCCTCTCATCTTATCATACTCAATCTTTAGGTGGTCATATTTCTGTTTTAACCGAGAAAACGGTATCCAAGTCTTGGACATTTTATTATTATTTTGGTCAGCTCTGTTTTTCATATTAATAGCACCTATATTTGACCTGGTGTTTCCTCTTTGTTTGTTATCATAAGACATTATCTTTTGATCTTTATGTACAGTATTTGTCCTAAACAATGTGGCTAAATCAATTTTGACAGCCTGCTCATTTGACTTTCTCCATAAATGGTCTCCTCTTAACAACACGTTGTTTGATATCTTCATGCAAAGCATGTAGAAATATACTCATATGTAACAAGCCACCATGCTCAAATGCAAGATTATTACTGACCAATAATTCCATAATAGTTGCTATCCTGTGTGACAATTCATAGGGAGATTCACTTTGCATTTGTTTGATCTTCCCATGAATGGTAATATCAGAACGTGCACCATACAAAACACATAATAATTCCAGTAATATGTCCCTTGTCCTCAGAGGTTGAATACAGATTTGTTTAATTCTCATCCAGAGACTACTTCCTATAGAATGTTGTATAACTCGTTCTAAATCAGATGGGTTGAGATTGTACATATCTCTGACATTCTGCAAGTCACAAAACCATTTTAAAAATCTGTTTAAATCATGACAGGGAACCATTCCTATTTCTTTAAGAATTGCATCTAATTCTTTTGGTTTCAAAGGCTTCATTACAAGCTGAACTTCACCTGCATTATTATTATTGTTATAAACTGTGATGGTCACAGTGGGTGCAGCTGGCAATGAATTATCAGATTTAATATGAGGTTCTGTTTCATTTGATAGATTTTTCTGCAGATTGCTGAATCCAAGATTTGATGCATATCTGCATTCCTGAGAACTTTTCTCTAATTCCATAATTCTTAATTTCAATCTCTCATTTTCCTCTGATAATTCATCACAACGTTTAGATTTCTCAAGCAGAGCTTCCCCAATGGTAACTGCATGCAATTTAAAATTTACGGTCTCAGATTCTGATGGTTTTGTAACCTCTGACAAACCTTGTTGCTATTATCAGCTGCACTCTGTAACTGGGTAATTTCCTCAACCTTATCCTTCAAAGAACTTTCCATTGTTAAACAGCAAGATAACAAGCCCTGTAAAATACAACCTTTTCTTTTACTTTCTGAAATTTTGCTATCAAAAACAGTTTTCTCTAAACATTCATTCATCATAGTCCACCTTTGCTTACATTTTTCTGGAACTTCATAAGGACCGCCATGACGCTTAATACATTTTAACACCCATCTGTTAACTTTATCAGAACTGACACTAGCTTCACACTGAGTAAGCATTTTGACTATATTATTAATAATTAAAGAAAAGGAAATATTTTACTCACCGCATTAATTACTCCTTCAGCTTCCAGCTCAGGTCTTCTGGTACACGATACAGTCCTTATTTTTGTTGTTGTTTCCAGTCTCCAGAGAATAATTCTGGGGTTCCAAACTTGTTTGATTTTGTAGATCAGACTCTCTTATGTCACAACCAGACATTAGAGTCACAGCACAGGTCTTGGGTCTCCATCAGACTTCTGTCCAACTCACAGGATTGTTGTCACCACGACTTCTGTTGCTAAGTCCTGAAAATGCTCTTCTGGTCACTTGAACGGCACCAATGTAGTGATCTAATATATAGTTTGTAGATGGTATGTAGTTATTAATAAGTATTGTCCTGCAGCAAACCCAATTCTCCAGAGAGAGGCACTTTATTGGCTTAAAAAAACAGAACAAAGTCTTGCAACAGATGATAAAAATCCAACAGAGTTCATATGACAAGGAATATCTTCCCTAGACTTTTGCCTTCATAATCACAGACCCTTCTCTGAGATAGTTTTTTTAGACTGAAAGCCAGCCTGAATGTCTTCTCAAATACTGGTCTGACACTGGGGGGGGGGAGGGTTCTGCTAAGTGTAACCAAATGTTTACCATGAATACCCCCTCAAGTCTAATTACCATCAATAAATACTTCCTTTGAAATGTTCAACTAGGTTAAAAGGCCATACCTCACACCTAGGTAGACTTGCATAAGATTTACACATCAAAGGGTCTTCAGCTGTCCTTTTGATATGTTTAAATTCAGTTGGGTTTTGACAACTCAACTGAATTTCTTGCCAATATGTTACTTTAATACAATATTCTGCATAACTTGGCATTAACACATTACAACAATTGGGTCACTCTTTTAGCAGCTGGGAAGGATGCAGGACAAGGTGCAGTAGTGTTGGAGGTTGTTCCGCCACCACGCATCCAAAATGCTACTACTGGTTGTGACACACCTCTCTCCTCCACCCCCTTCTCTTCTTCTTCCTCCATGGCCTCTTCGAGTGCTCTGTCCTCGGAACCAGCGGTGCTCCGTAGGCGTCCAAGGGGCTACGCAAGTACACAGGAAAAAAGATGCCATGCCGTGCTTGCGCTGGTTTATTTGGGGGACAGGAGCCACACTGGGGCAGAGGTTCTGTTAGCTCTGCAGGGGCAGGCCGAGAGGTGGTTGACGCCACGCCAAATTAAGCCAGGAATGGTGGTTTGTGACAATGGCACCAACCTCCTCTCTGCCCTGCGACAGGGACAGCTGACCCATGTGCCCTGTATGGCTCACGTCCTTAACCTGGTGGTGCAGCGGTTCTTGGGCAGGTACCAAGGCTTACAGGATGTCCTGAGGCAGGCCAGGAAAGTCTGTGTGCATTTCCGCCGATCATATAATGCCAGTGCTCGGCTGGCTGAGCTGCAAAAGGAGTTGAACCTGCCCAAGACCGCCTTATATGTGACATGCCCACCAGGTGGAACTCAACATTGGCCATGCTGCAGCGACTGCACACGCAGCAGAGGGCCATCAATGAGTACCTGTGCGACTACGGCACCAGGACAGGGTCAGGGGAGCTCGGATTTTTTTCACCACGCCAGTGGAGCATGATCAGGGATGCATGCACTGTCCTGTCACCATTTGAGGAGGCCACGAGGATGGTGAGCAGTGACAGTGCATGCATCAGTGACACTGTACCTCTTGTCCACCTGTTGGAGCATATGCTGCATGGAATAATGGACAGGGCACTTGAGGCAGAACAGAGGCAGGAAGAGGAGGACTTCCTTGCCTCTCAAGGCCCCCTTTATCCAGACAGTGTTCCTTCTCTCCCACCCATCACACAGGAAGAGGATGAGGAGGAGGAGGATTGTGTCAGCATGGAGGTGGAGCCTGGCACTCAGCATCAGCAGCAGCAGTCTTTTAGGGATGATTTACAGTCCCAAGAAACCGGTGGACTTGTACGTGGCTGGGAGGAGGTGGCTGCGGATCATGTCGTCCTCAGTGACCCAGAAGACTCCGGACCGTATGCCTCAGCTAACCTACGTTGCATGGCCTCCCTGATCCTGCAAAGCCTGTGGACGGATCCTCGTATTCTTTGGATCAAGGAGAGGGACTATTACTGGCTGGCCACTCTCCTTGATCCACGGTACAAGGGTAAGGTTGCGGACCTTATCTTGCCGTCGCAGAGGGAGCAGAGGATGAGACATCTTCGGGAGGCCTTGCAGAAAGGTCTGTGCAACGCGTTCCCAGAGACTGGGAGGTTACAAACTCCTGGTCCTGGACGACGAGTTGCTGAGGCTTCGGTCAGTAGCAGAAGGAGCGGTGGGGAAGGTGGACGTCTGACCGATGAGTTCAGACAATTTTTTAGTCCGCAGCCCCAAGGTATGATCTGTTCCAGCAACCATTGCCAGCGTCTGATATACATGATGCAGGAATACCTAGGGGCAAGGTCAGACTTGGACACCTTTCCTAACGAAAATCCTCTGGCTTACTGGGTCTTGAGGATGGATCACTGGCCAGAGCTTGCACAGTATGCAATTGAGCTACTGACCTGTCCTGCATCCAGCGTTCTTTCGGAACGCACATTCAGTGCTGGAGGCCCCTTTTTCTTTTATCTTTCCCCCATCCTGGCTTGCTGCTGAGGTGACACTTAGCACTTTTAGGTCCGGATTGCTGAGGGTATTAAAGGAGAAGGATAAGGCTGGACCCCGCTTCAGGACATTCAGAGTAACATCTGTAGGGGCTTATTTGGATATCCCCGAGAGGCTCATTTGAACTATCTTAAGGTGAGAGTTCTGGGAGACCAGATAAGGATTAACCCCACAACAAATAAATGAATAATAACGTAAACACAGCAGCAATATAGAGAAACCATTTCACATACATAGGAATACATGCAGAAAATTCTTCCTTTTTACAAAGAGTCATTTGTTCCCTTTTCCTCTTCACATAGTGGATTGGCTGATTTGAAACCATTGTATTATCGGGACCTATTTTATGCATTTGGTTTCCTTTGATCTATTGATCTGGACATTGCTTCATTTATATTTGGACACATCCTCTATTTTATTCATTTATTTATTTGCATCTCATCCGATTGTATAAATCATTTTCGGTTTATCAATTGCAGGATTTATTGATATTTTTCGATCAACAATTGTAGGAATTTATTGATCTTATCTCATACAGGATTTTATTGATTTTATTTCATATACCTATTTTTCGATCATTAATTGCAGGAATTTATCGATCAATAATCGCAGAATTTTATTCCATTTATTTGATTCTTTTTATCACAGGAAATTCTTTGTCACTTATTAACTATCGTTACTATCATTACTATTATTATTTTTATCACAGGATATTTATCTTTTGATACACCTTATTTTAGCACTTATTTATTTATTGATGTCCATGCATTATCGCTATTATTCATACTGACTTGAGATATATTATTATCCAGTCATAGCACTTATCTTTTGATACACCTGATTTTAGCACTTATTTATTTATTGATGTCTATGCATTATCGCTACTATTCATACTGATTTGAGATATATTATTATCCAGTCATTTTTATGAACTAGTTTAATTTTTCATTTACTATTTATTCATTATTATTCACTTTTTGTGCACTTTCCTTGCATATTTTGCACTCTTTTTCACCATCACCATTACTTGGATCTCTTCCTTATCCCAGACTAGCGCCCCCTGGGGGACCTAGTCAGTATTGCACCTTTACAAATACTAATTTGTATCCAATTTGCGCGAAGTTTCTTTACTTTTTTGCACATTCAGTGCTGCTGGAGGCTTTGTCACCGATCACAGGGTGCGCCTGTCCACCGACACGGTTGATCGACTGACCTTCATCAAGATGAATCAGTCTTGGATCACCACCAGCTACCAGTCACCTGAAGCTGATATAACAGAATCATTTATTTTGAAATGTCACATCCCTTCAAGACTGCCTATGCTGATGCTGAGTGACTGTCCTGTTATGTTGACTGACTATCCTCTTCCTCCTCAATGATCCTGATGATAGCTTGGAAGAACATTTTTGTTTCTGGGTGCCACCACCAGTGGCTAAGGCCCAATTTTTCAGCCCCTGTTTAACAGGGGCGTGTAATTACAATTTTTTATGCAATGCTTTGCAACAGGTCTCATTGCTGTGCTCCAAGTACAGTATCTGTGAGGGGTTGCAGTGTTGTGGCACAAGCACCAGTGCCTAAGGCACAATTTTTCAGCTCCTGTTTAACAGGTGCGTGTAATTACAATTTTTTATGCAATGCTTTGCAACAGGTCTCATTGCTGTGCTCCAAGTACAGTATCTGTGAGGGGTTGCAGTGTTGTGGCACCAGCACCAGTGCCTAAGGCACAATTTTTCAGCCCCTGTTTAACAGGGGCGTGTAATTACAAATCTTGATCTAATAATTCACAGCAGGGCCCATTCCTGCGCCCCCCCAAGAGTAACTGTGAGGGCTTACAGTGTTGTGGCAACACCGTCCACCACCACCACCAAAGGCCCAATTTTTCTGCCCCTGTTCAACAGGTGCATGCAATTACAATTCTTGATCTAATAATTCACAGCAGGGCCCATTCCTGTGCCCACCAAGTGTAACTGTGAGGGCTTACAGTGTTGTGGCAACACCGTCCACCACCACCACCAAAGGCCCAATTTTTCTGCTCCTGTTCAACAGGTGCGTGTAATTACAAATCTTGATCTAATAATTCACAGCAGGGCCCATTCCTGCGCCCACCAAGAGTAACTGTGAGGGCTTACAGTGTTGTGGCAACACTGTCCACCACCAAAGGCCCAATTTTTCTGCCCCTGTTCAACAGGGGCATTCAATTACAATTCTTGATCTAATAATTCACAGCAGGGACCATTCCTGTGCCCACCAAGAGTAACTGTGAGGGCTTACAGTGTTGTGGCAACACCGTCCACCACCACCACCAAAGGCCCAATTTTTCTGCCCCTGTTCAACAGGTGCATGCAATTACAATTCTTGATCTAATAATTCACAGCAGGGCCCATTCCTGTGCCCACCAAGTGTAACTGTTAGGGCTTACAGTGTTGTAAGCACCACCACCACCACCAAAGGCCCAATTTTTCCTAACACTGTTCAACAATGGCATGTAATTACAATTCCTGATATAATAGTTCACAGCAGGGCGTTCCAGCGCCCACCAAGAGTAGCTGTGAGGGCTTACAGTGTTGTGGCAACACCAACATCTAATGGGGCAAATTTCTGCAGAGTATATACGGCAGGCCCCTACTTTCAAACATCCAACTTAGAAACGACTCCTACTTGCAAACGGAAGGAGAAAACAGGAAGTGAGAGGAAATCTACCCCAAGGAAGGAAAATTCTATCCTGTTAGATTTAATTTGGGAAAAAGGTATCTCCTCTCTACTGATGCTTTATCACCAATCCTTGTTTCAATAAAAAACACACTTTTCCAAAAACATTTGTCATTGGGATGGAAAGTGAGGTGAAATGTTCTGAACAGGTGCACAGACAGCAAAACAAATATTACAGGGGCAAATTTACCTGTTCAAAATTACAAACAGATTCTACTTAAGAACAAACCTACAGTCCCTGTCTTGTTTGCATCGCCTGTATACTGCCGTTCAGAGTATATAGGGTTGTAGGCATAAGGTTTTATTTTGGGTGCGGGGTTCCCCTTAATATCCATACAAGACCCAAAGGGGCTGGTAATGGGCTGGGGCAGGGGGGGGGGGGGTTGATAAGGTAGCCATGCCATTTTTCTCAAAGATTTTCATCCATATTGCCAGGACAAGACATGACATTAAAGCCGCAAGCAGTTTTAAATGGCTTCTTTTTTTTCCTTTACAAATGTCATGAAACACATGCCACTTCACAGGCATAATTTAGACACCCCCCAGGTACCATATTTAAATGAATATTTCACTTTTTTTTTCACGTTATGCATCATTAAAATGACTGCTCCAGAAAAAACGTCCGTTTTTAAAACTTCTTTTTGCATTGTTACATCCCGGGTCCCCAAACCTGTTTTATGACAATCACATGCATATTGGCCGTTATAATTAGCACTTTAGATTTTGAACGTTCGCGTCCATTGTAACTAATAGGGTTCTAACGTCCGCGCAAACTTTTGGTCCGTTCGCAGGTTCTGGTGCGAACCGAACCCGGGGGTGTTCGGCTCATCCCTAATCATGGTTGATTCCTACTTTGCCTTTTCAGGTTACCATCTTTAAAATATACTTTAACACTGTATCCTTGCTTCTGTTTATTGAGTCTCTGGCTCATTATATATTTGAAGCCAGGCATCCCACTCTAGTTAACTGATAATTTATAGCATTTACATATACCAGGCTCATGTTGTCAGACCATATTCATGGGTTGTGAGCTTGCACCCCTTTCACTAGATCACTCTCACCACTGTTCTTTTTTGGCCCTTTCTTCACTTCATACACTACCTCACTCTATCCCCTTTTCCTATCACACTACACCATACTATTGTCTGAACAAACATATACATACTCTATCTAATTTAATACAAATTAAATACTATAACAATATATGAACATACCTAATGAGCATATGGAATCTATTTGGCTTTTAATGTTCTAAATCTTCATAAAGGAGACATATACTAATGAACAATTGGAATCTGTCTGACATTTTGCAATATGTTAGGACTTTTTGGAATCCCTTTTGGTGCACTGATAGCATTGGGAATTTGCTGCAGGTGTTGGCTTCCCTTACCCTCTGAGGTTGTCCTCAGCGTGACTGCTTGCAAGTCGCATCGGATTGATCCTTCCCGCTTTTGTGACACGAATGACTATGGACCCTCTGGGATTATCCAATGGTTTTAAATTTCTGGTCAAGAGATCTCTTTTCACCTTTCAGTGGTAACTATACCTTGCATATATGAAAATGAATACATGTTGGAATACTTCCTTCTTTTGAGATACTAAATATATCTCTTTATAGCAAACCAATCCCCTGAAGAAGACCATATGGGTCAAAACGCGTCGGGGCACCGTCACAACAGACTAATGATCATATGATGCTGTAATTTTGTGCTTGATTTCTGTAAATGTGAAATGTTTGTGTTATCCCTTGACCGGTTTATACTGCTTGATACGGCAACATGTTATTGACCTTACATGTTTCCAATAAAATATTTTATATAAATCTTTTCTGAATTGTCTATATTGCGGTTTCAAAGCCCCCTGGGGGAACCTTCCCATTATATCCGATTGCCTCTCGGGGGAAGCAGGAAGGAATTTTTTCATCTGCTGTAGCAAATTGGATCATGCTTTGCTGGGGGTTTTTCGCCTTCCTCTGGATCAACTGTGGGTGAAGGATTGTGTATATGGGATTGTATGTTTTTTTTTTTTTTTTGAACTAGATGGTGGGTATACCACACACTTTTTTTCCTCCAATCATTTTTTATTAATTTTTAAACATTTCTCTTACAATACCAACAATCATACAATCCAATCTCTTAGTTACATTTAAATGTCAATATAATCCCCTTGATTCCAATGGGCAGGGGCGCTTTAGGAGTAGTGTATACACCGCTCCTAAAGCGCCCCAAAGATGCTGCTTGCAGGACTTTTTTTTTTTTTAAAAAGCACTTGGGCTTTCACACTGGGACTGCAGATGTGGCATATTTCAGGCACTTTACAGGCACTAATTTTAGCGCTAGAGTGCCTGAAAAACGCCTCCAGTGTGAAAGGGGTCTAAATGATATATTGCCCTCCCATGCCATGGGTATATGTGGAATTACACCCCGAAATACATTCTGCTGCTTCTACTGAGCATGGGGATACCACGAGTGAGACTTTTTGGGAGCCTAGCCACGTACAGGACCCTGAAAATCAATCACCGCCTTTAGGCTTTCTAAGGGTGTAAAATTGAGATTTCACTTCTCACTACCTATCACAGTTGCAGAGGCCCTGAAATGCCAAGCTAGCATAACCCCCCCCCCCCCAAATGACCCCTTTTCAGAAAGTAGACACCCAAAGCTATTTGCTAAAAGCCCGTACAAACAATCCAAAAATTGGATGGAAAAATTTGTACGACAAACTGTCTGCCAATTTTCGGATCGTTAGTACGGTGCTTTCGACAACTGATTTCACTTTTTCGTCAGACAAAATCTGTGCAGACTATAAAATTTTTGTCGGATGTGAACTCAACGTCCGATTTTTGTTTCATTAGTGCGGTTTTCGCACAAAAAAAATTGTAAGAGCGAGACTACGCATGCTCAGAAACAAAACTATTCAACACATTACGTCACTTCTGACGTTGTATTCTGTCGTCCGAAAATGTTCATATTGTGAGTAACCTCTTCACTTTCGACAAGAGACTAGCATGTCACAAAAAAAAGGACGTTCAGTTGTCTGAAAATGTAAGTGTATGTACGAGGCTTAAGAGGCATAGTGAGTATTTTGCAGATCTCATTTGTTGCCACAATTTTTTGGAAAATGAAGAAAGAAAGGGAAAATTTATTTTTTCTTTTTTTTCAATATTCTAAATTAACCTTTGCAAAAAAAAAAAAAAAAAATAAAACTGGGTATGCAGAGGGGTGTCTGTAGTTAAAAACAACTCTACAGCTTTGATCAAAGTTGAACAATGCCCTTGCTATAGGTGTAGAGCATTTACATACCTCATGAATCCTGACTGAAAAACTCCCAGCGATTGCATCATCCCAAACTGCCTTGTTGCAAAAATACGCCCAGCTGTTATTGTTCACCTCCACCATCACAGAAGCGAGTTCTCAAATGCTGAACTCAGAGTTAGTGTATCAGGGGAGAGAAAAAGCGTGTGTGTGTTAAATCAGAGAAAAAGCTTGCTCCTGTGATGTAACAAGGCCGGAGGGCAGGGTATGCAATCTCTTGGAGATTTTCAGTCAGGCCTACACCTATAGCAAGGGAAATCTTCAACTTTGTTTTTTTTATCTACAGAAACCCCTTACCTGCATTTTTGCAAAAGTGAATTTATATCTTTAACCCCTTGGAGCAGGCAGCTCCCGGCCCTTTAAGAGGTTTCAGATGACGGGAAGCTTTTCGTTAGTCGCCAGTAACTGTGGCGGGAGGGCGTAGGACACATGCTCTCTTCACAGCTGTTTACATTTTGGTACTTAAATATGTGGCCTCTTGACAACCAGGCCCACCCACCGAGAGGCCGGATATTTGCGTACTGTTGGCGCCAGGTAAAGTGGAGTTAAACACTTTTGAAGTAAAATTGTCAGGTAGGCTTTTATTAATAATAAAAAAAAAACACTTCTGGTGTGTCTTATGAAATAAAAGCCCCTCTTCCTCCCTCCAGCAATATTTCTTATGAATGCACACTGAACCACACATGTGCAGCTCAGCGCGCAATCTTAGCATTGTCTTGGGTCCTGGGAATAATTAAAGTGGCTGTAAACCTCAGACATGAAATATGCACAAAGCACTATAGTGTGCATCTTGTCTCAATTGGAGTCACTTTTGTCTTCTGCTATCAGTATAAATCACTTCTGACAAGTTTTCCTGACACCAAGAGAAAAATGGTGATGGGGAGGGACCTCCAGCTGATTGACAGCCTCAGCTCTGTTCCTGTGTTCTGTGTGAAAGGGGGTGTGTCCCTTCCCTCCAATCAGCTCTCAGAGTTCTCCTCACTGAGCTCTGCAGAGTGTAACTTCAGCTCTCCACCCCCTTTTCCCCCCCTGAACTCAGACAAGCTTTAAAATTCAGCACTTTGAACTGGTGTAGAGAAGAGGAGACTGCAGATGGACAGGAACAACTTATGTAGGAGGATTTGTTTCATCTCTGTGCATCACCTGAGGCCAGTCACTTCGCTGGGTATACGTAAGGGTTTACAATCACTTTAACCCCTGTGCACATGTGTGGCATCATTCTAGGCTGGCCAATCAAGACCGCGAAGAAGACCGAACAAAGATGTCAGTTACCAATGAGGTTTGTTGTGCATATTCAAAGAAAGTCCTGGGGACCAGCAATGGACTTTAGTTCTGCTGTAAGATAAAGTAATACAGTAATTCAGGAAAAAAAACACGTTTTTTCTTGTGGGGATATTGCCTTGTAAAAATGATTTTACATGCAATCCACAGAAAAAAAAAATACACAACTAGAAAAATAAAATAAAAAATGACACAACTAGAATTTTTTTTCTTTAAATTAGGAGGTGCTCGTGGCTTACACAAAGTGGCTTCAACTACTCCTCTCAGCTCCACAGCGATGTGGGGGAGTGGAAGGACAGGTGAGTAATTGCTGATGGAGAGGAGGATAAAGAAAATGTGTTGCTTTGCTCTGGGCACAGCACATGTTCACTCTAAACAGAAAGCCACAATCAATTCTGACCCCAGAAGCTTTATAAAAACGAGTTTATCTTGAAGCTGAGGAATGCTGCATGTCAAATGAGAGTTATTGTCAATCTCCAGTTAAATTTTAGCTCAGGATAAATCTGTCAACATTTCATTGCTGCACAGTTTCCCCCAATTTTCTATCTCATTGATTGGTATCAGACAGGAGGGAAAATCTCTGCACCCTCCGTCATCCACCCATCAGCCTGGAGTGGGAGAAGCAGGGCCATCTTTAATATTGATTGCACCCTGGGCAAACATTTCACTCCCCACCTGCTCTGAGACATACAATAAATAGCAGCTAGACTCAAAATCAGTTTACTTAATCAGGCATCAATTGCAATTGGTTGCCAGAGGTATCATTACTGCTCACTCACTGACTGGCTGCTATCCGTTGCAGCACACATTATGGATCACTGATTATTTGCTAGAGGTTATAGCACATGACTTCTGCTTGTTTGGTTGCTATAGATTACTGTACATCAATACTGCTCACTGATTGGTTGCTAGAGGTTACTGCACATTATTATTGCTCACTGATTGGTTGCTGGAGTTTACTGCCAGTCTGCGACTATTTACATATTAATGCCACCGCTATTTACATATCAATGCTGCTGATCTGCGGCTATTTGCATATTAATGCCACTGCTATTTACATATCAATGCAGGTTATTAACATGTAAACACAGGGTCTGCAGGTGAGTCATCTGTACACAGCAATAGGGCAGAGCTGGGCAGGATTAGTAACAGAACTTCACACTGATATATCGGGACACAGCACTAGGGATGAGCCGAACACCCCCGGTTCGGTTCGCACCAGAACCTGCGAACGGACCAAAAATTTGCGCGAACTTTAGAACCCTGTTAAAGTATATGGGACTCGAACGTTCAAAATCACAAGTGCTAATTTTAAAGGCTAATATGCAAGTTATTTTCCTAAAAAGGGTTTGGGGACCCGGGTTCTGCCCCAGGGGACATGTATCAATGCAAAAAAGGTTTTAAAAACTGACGTTTTTTTGGGAGCACTGATTTTAATGATGCTTAAAGTGAAAAAAAATATTCCTTTAAATATCGTACCTGGGGGTGTCTAACACTGTCTATAGTAAGTGGTGCATGTTTCCCATGCTTAGAACAGTCCCTGCACAAAAATACATTTTTAAAGGAATAAAAGTCATTTAAAACTGCTTCCGGCTTTAATGTAATGTCTGGTACTGGCAATATGGATGAAAATCAGTGAGATAAACGGCATGGGTACCCCTCCAAGTCCATTACCAGGCCCTTTGGGTCTTGTATGGATATTAAGGGGAACCCCTCACCCAAATTAAAAAAGGAAAGGCGTGGGGCCCCCAGGCCCTATATACTCTGAACAGCAGTATACAGGCGGTGCAAACAAGACAGGGACTGTAGGTTTGTTGTTAAGTAGAATCTGTTTGAAAGTAGGGGCCTGCAGAAATTTGGGCCTAAGGTGTTGGTGTTGCCACAACACTGTAAGCCCTCACAGTTACTCTTGGTGGGCGCTGGAACGCCCTGCTGTGAACTATTATATCAAGAATTGTAATTACATGCCATTGTTGAACAGTGGTAGAAAAATTGGGCCTTTGGTGGTGGTGGTGGTGGTGCCACAACACTAAGTCCTCACAGTTACTCTTGGTGGGCACTGGAACGGGCCCTGCTGTGAAATATTATATCAAGAATTGTAATTACATGGCCCCTGTTGAACAGGGTCAGAAAAATTGGCCTTTAGTGGTGGTGTGGTGGTGTTGCCACAACACCTAATTTTACCACAAAAAAATGGGAAAACTTATTGACTCGAGTATAAGCCTAGGGTGAGAAATGCGCAGCTACTGTAAGGGGAAAAGAGGGTCAACAATGCCCATTTGCAGCCTCACTGTGCCCATTTGCATGCCTCACTGTGCCCATTTGCAGCCATAAGTCCCCTGAACTTCAAACTTGGTAGCTAAGGGTTCCTAGATGCCCCCTAGCTGCAGTCAAAAGGGTCCTGAAATGACATTGCTTCAGATGGACACAGTTGACCGACTTTGGGGCCCTGTATCTCGGGCCACTTGGTGCTAGAAACCCTGAATTTGGATATGTTGTAGTGTTCCACTGGGTTTGCACAAATTTGGTGTTCCTAGCACCAAGTGGCCCCGAGATATGGGGCCCCAAATTCAGGTCGGAAAATGTCATTCTCTGCTGCAGAAAAGTGCTTGACTCGAGTATAAGCCGGGGGGGGGGGGGGGGCACTTTCAGCACAAAAAAAATGTGCTGAAAAACTCAGCTTATACTCAAGTATATACGGTATGCATATATACTGCAACCCCTCACACATACTCTAGTTGGAGCGCAGGAATGAGCCCTGCTGCAAAGTATTGCATCAAAAATTGTAATTACACGCCCCTGTTAAACAGAGGCTGAAAAATTGGGCCTTAAGCACTAGTGCTGGTGCTACAACACTGCAACCCCTCACAGATATTGTAGTTGAGCGCAGCAACGAACCCTCCTGCAAAATATTGCATAAAAAATTGTAATTACATACCCCTGTTAAAAAGGGGCTGAAAAATTGGGCTTTAGCCACTGGTTGCGGCGCCCAGAACCAAAAATGTTCTTACAAGCTATCAGCATGATCATTGAGGAGGAAAAGGATAGTCACTCAGCATAACAGGATAGTCACTCAGCATCAGCATAGGCAGTCTTGAAGGGATCTGACATTTCAAAAAAATGATTTGGGCCACATTCTGCCCCTCTCTACAGATGCTATCAGTTTGGCTTAAACCTGCTTCCTACATGCGGTTAGAAATGTCAGTGCTCCTGGCTGCCCTCACACCATCTATTGGTAAAGAACACCAAGCACATCAGAGGGAGCAAGCTGGAGCCCAGGTAGGAGCGCACCCCGTACAGGGTGATGGGGCAGCCTTCCCCACCTACCCCTGTCTGAGATTTGGTCTCGAAGGGGCCTGAACCCATGAAAGAGAGACTGCATCGGAACATGCTATACAAATACCATACTGGTGACCCCACAATAGGGATAAAACTTTTTTTGCAAAAGGGAGTTTAACAAGACTCATGGCCACTCACTAAAATTAGAAGAAAAGAGGTTTAACCTTAAACTACATAGATGATTCTTTACTGTAAGAGCGGCAAGGATGTGGAATTCCCTTCCACAGGCAGTGGTTTCAGCGGGGGGCATTGATAGTTTCAAGAAACTATTAGATAAGCACCTAAACAACCGCAAGGTGCTTTAGGTACAGGTATATACACACACATAGGTTGGACTTGATGGACTTGTGTCTTTTTTCAACCTCACCTACTATGTAACTATGCTGAGACCTTGTTTGTTAGGAAATGACTGCCACAGGAAGCCCACCAATGACTAGGAGGCGTTTGATACTGCGGATCTTCCTGCAACTGACTGGTTCCTGCTTCCCCTTGTGCTCAAGCCTCTGACCTACATCGACTCAGAAACTGACAGTTCTGGTGCTGGAAGTTATGGAGACCCAGAAACCCCATCCAGTACAATGGACTGTACTGATATGTCTGCAGATACAGCCTTGGGTCCAAGTGAGGGGCAAGTGGAGAATATGAGTCAGCCCTTGCCACCTGCAGCCCTGAGGCTAAAAAAGTTTAGCTAGAGTTTCACTTTAAATATAAAGAAAACGAAAAAAACACTTACTTGGAATGGGACAGCCATAAAAGTAGCTTTTGGAAGCTGCAAGGAGTCTGAATTTGCAACAATAAAATTTGAATGAATTTGCAATAAAAGCATCACACATTTGTATAAGAGTCAGCACACTCAATGAGCCTACAGTATATCAATGACATAAATTACCGGCAGGAAATGGTGGCACACACCAGGGTTTGAACATCTTCTGCTGCTTGCTGTGTCAAGGACTCAATCTTCTCTTCTAAGGCCTTTGTACACTCTTCTATGGCATAGGATTCCTCCACGGCCTTTTCAACTTCATTCTAAAGAACCAAAAAATAATTGAGGTTACAGATTCTGATACTTCAATATTAGCTATAGTTATTAGCTATGACTAAGCACTGTTGAGTGTGAAACGCGTCAGTTTTTATCCTGTACTTTTGTTATTTTGCACAATAAATGTGTTTTAATTGGAGTGCGGCTGTCCAGACCTTCCCTCTTCTAATTGCTTCAATATTAGTCCTATGAAGGTAAACAATTTTTTTATTGTTTTTTTGAAAGGTTTATATAACTGATATTCTCTTTTTTTAAAAATATTTACTATTAAATTCATACTGTGTGTATACGGTAGAACACGGTTTGCAGGACAGGGTAGGCTGCATAGTGAGAAAATCCCAGCAAAGGCACATGTACTGACTGCCCTTACAGTCAAATGATTTAGACAGCACAATCTCTAATGGGGGGGTTGTCAATCCTCAGGGCCAGTTCACACCGTGCAACTCCTATGCGATCCTGTGTGAAGCGTTTTGACAACCTATTCATATGAATGGGCTGCAAAGCACACTGAACTGCGCAATAAATAGAACTTGCACTACTTTTAAAAACATACTGTACGGTACTGCAGTACCACGTGATTTTGTGTCAATAAACTCACTATGTTTGGGGTGGCGTTAACAATACATTGGCACCCGCATGCAGATCGTAAGGGCAGCAAGTTCACCTGTGGTGCGGGAAACACGCACTGATCGTACCTTTCCCACACTGTGCTCTGATATGTACCGACCCTTAATGAGCTCTGTGTATAATCTGGTAATAAGGTGATCTTGCTGCTTTGCACTCATCACTAGGTGTGATAAATATGAAATATTTGGAGTGGAATTCCTGAAAGTGGATTTGGCTTTTTTAAATAATAAAAAAAAGACAAGCCCCCATACTGTAAATGGTAGCATAGTGCAGGGGACAGGTTATTCTTGAGGAAACATCAGGTCTATAAAGATCCCAAATATCAGGCTCTGCACTCTGCCCAAACTGATCGAGCACAAACAAGGCCTGATCTTCGTTTACCCCCTTCCAGGTTCACACTACACAGGGGAGATTAGTGAATTGCTGATCTCCGGCTGCTCATTATCCTGTTGTCTGTTTTGGATGTTCTGGGCTCCCACAGGACACAGGGGGACACATGCCGGAGGTAAGACTCTGATGAGAGATGAACCATGATAAAGATCTATAAGTGCTGTAAAGCTTTCCAAATCACTGGCAGCAATAATCCAGCAAAAAAATATATAATAAAAGAGATGTAACAGGCAATAACGGAATGTCAACAAACTCATGGCCGCTATTTGTTTTCATATTTATTACCTACAGCATCTGACACTTATGTATACTGAAATTCACACTTACGTTCAAGGACTCCAACATCTCCTGGTTATGTTCCAACTTGCGCTTTTCTTCTGCCGAGTCTTTTCTTATGTTTTTCAGGTTTTCCATTTGGACGGATGGAAATTTCAGTTTCCTTTAGAGCTGAAGCAGCCTAAAGAACATAAAAGGGGGACTTTATCATTGTGTTTTTTCTAGAGGCAGACAGTAAAATACATGGCCTGGGAAGCTACTGCCCATTTTTGTTAAGCAAGTTTGTTTTTGCATACAAGCTATTATAAGGATTACATTTTATACTGGGTTTTGCAAACATGCCCTCTAGTGGATGGCTGGATAACAGACTACGTCCCCTTGTTGAATAACTGCTGAGATAAAATTTAAAAGGGTTGTAAAGGTAGAAGTTTTTTCACCTGAATGCATTCTATGCATTCAGGTGCAAAAACATCTGACAATGCCGCCCCCTCCCAGCCCCCCCGTTTTACTTACCCGACCCCTCGAAAGTCCCGCGCTCGCACCCGACATCCTCTTCGCCTATCAGCCTGGCCACTGATTGGTTAAAGTAGATGGATTGAAAGCAGCGCAGCCATTGGCTCGCGCTGCTGTCAATCACATCCAATGACGCGGCGTGCCGGTGGGTGGGGCCAAGTGATACAGCAAGCGGCTATAGCCACCGGCTGTATCAAGGGAGTGCGCCCGCAAGCACTCCACACCATGCGAGGGGAGTCCTTGCGGGAGGAAAAAGAGACAGCCGCCGAGGGACCCCAGAAGATCAGGTTCGGGGCCACTCTGTGCAAAACGAGCTGCACAGTGGAGGTAAGTATAACATGTTTGTTATTTAGAAAAAAAAAAAAAAATTTCCTTTACAACCCCTTTAAGTATCAGTACACCTAATGCCGCGTACACACGAAGGGACTATCCCGCGGGATTGAGTCCAGCGGACAATCCCCTCGTGTGTGGGCGTCGGCGGACTTTTTTTCCCAAAAGTCCGGCGGACTAAAGTTTTAAGTTTTGTTTTAAACTTATCCGCTGGACTTGGCAGTCCGGCGGACAATCCCGCCGTTAGTAGGCTAGTCCGCCGGACTTTTAAAATGAACAGACTTGCCGCTCATCGGAAAGTCCGTTCATTTAGCACGTGACTTCAGGTATACGTAGCTAGCGTAGGCAGTAAATGCCGGCGCGCTAGCTCCGTCACCTGGCATGGATTTAAAGGGACTCCCCACGCCGAAAAACGAGCACGCAGCCCGGCAGGCCAGGAAAGGGGTGGGGACGAGCGAGCGCCGGACTCCTCCGCTCTCTTTTGCTCTTTTACCTAGCTCTTTCACGAGCGGTGGAGGCCGGCTACCTTCTTCGTCGCTGCGGTCGTCTGGGGGTCTAGATCCGCCTTCGGGGGTCTTCCGGGGTCTCTTCTGTTCTTGCCGCGGTCGTCGTTTTCCGCTTCTTCTTGTTTTTCTTCCGATGTTGACCCGTCGCTTTCTCTGGCCGGAATGGCAGAGCCGCGCTGTGCTGGGACTTATATAGGGACAAGGGGACAGGGTCACATGCTCATGTCACATGGTGACCCCGCCCCCTTGTGATGTCACAGTCCCGGAGGATGCTGGGTGGTCTAGGGTGGCATACCTGGTGGTGACATCCCTGGTGGTCCTAGTGGTGTCCCTGGTGGTCCAGTGTGGGCATCCTCGGTGGGGGGGGGGGCTGCACTGATAATCAATCATCACAGACCCCCCTTCAGAGGAGCAGCCGATTGGCTTTCTTCTACTCGCGTTTGACAGATGCGAGTGAGGAAAAGCAGATCACTGACTCTTCCTGTTTACACTGTGATCAGCCGTGATTGGACACGGCTGATCACGTGGTAAAGAATCTCCGTCAGAGATTCTTTACCGAGGTCAGTGTAGTGGTGTGTCAGAGTAACACACCGCACCACCGATCGCCGCGATGCGCGCCCCCACGGGCGCGCGGCGGCTGTTATCCTGTAATTTTGCTATATGGCGGGCGGCAATAGGCTAAACTGCGCAGGGGTATTTTTAAATGTCAGCGCAATAAGGATGTGGAACTCTCTTCCACAAGTGGTGGTGGCTGCGGGGAGTATTGATTTTTTAAAAAGACTCTTGGATGTGCATCTTAATGAACGCAACATACAGGGATATGGGAAATAATTATAGACACTGACACACGTGCACCTACACAGCTTGAACTGGATGGACTATTGCCTTTATTCAATCTTACCTACTATGTAACTATCTATGTAATCATCACTGTGCTGGGCAGAGAGCAAAGCTGTGGGAGGAACCCAGTAGGCTCCTCCCATTACAGACCACCTGCAGAAAACTACAGGAGAGGGCAGAGACAAGACCAGTCACCCTGCACAAGGAGAGAGATCAGCACTGACCAGTCTATATTATAGGGAACTCCTGCACAAAGGAAAAGCTTCACACTAGATTACTGCACAGATCTGGAACAAATACAAAGAGCACACCAAGATTTAAGAAGGAATACACATGACATACATATTTGCTTATCCTAGAGTTTAGCTTGAAGTAGAACTAAAGACTTTTTTCATTTTGAATAGACTAAGGGAGGGTTATAACTACTGCCAGTTTTTTACCATCTGTGTCCTATTGGGGAGATTTCCCTTCTCTTTCTGTCCCGTGACCAAAACAGAAAGTGAAAGGAATCCCTGGTTGTCACCAGCTTAACCACTTAAGCCCCGGACCAACTTGCAGCCAAAGTACCAGCCCCTTTTTTGCGATTCGGTACTGCGTCGCTTTAACTGACAATTGCGGTCGTGCATCGTGGCTCCCAAACAAAATTGGCTTCCTTTTTTCCCCACAAATAGAGCTTTCTTTTGTAGGAGGATTTGTTTCATCTCTGTGCATCACCTGAGGCCAATCACTTCGCTGGGTATTAGGAATGAGCCGAACACCCCCGGGTTCGGTTCGCACCAGAACCTGCGAACGGACCGAAAGTTTGCACGAACGTTAGAGCCCTATTAATTACAATGGACGCAAACGTTCGAAATCTAAAGTGCTATTTATAATGGCTAATATGCATGTTATTGTCCTAAAAAGGGTTTGGGGACCCGGGTCCTGCCCCAGGGGACATGTATCAATGCAAAAAGAAGTTTTAAAAACTGACGTTTTTTCTGGAGCACTCATTTTAATGATGCATAAATTGAAAAAAGGGAAACATTCCTTTAAATATGGTACCTGGAGGGAGTCTAAAGTATGCCTGTGAAGTGGCATGTGTTTCCCATGTTTAGAGCTGTCCCTGCACAAAATGACATTTATAAAGGAAAAAAAGCCATTTAACCACTTAAGCCCCGGACCAATTTGCAGCCAAAGGACCACACCCCTTTTTGCGATTTGGCACTGCGTCGCTTTAACTGACAATTGCGCGGTCGTGCGACGTGGCTCCCAAACAAAATTGGCGTCCTTTTTTTCCCACAAATAGAGCTTTCTTTTGGTGGTATTGATCACCTCTGCGGTTTTTATTTTTGTGCTATAAACAAAAATAGAGCGACAATTTTGAAAAAAGTGCTATATTTTTTACTTTTTGCTATAATAAATATCCCCCAAAAAAATATACAAAAAAACATTTTTTTTTTCAGTTTAGGCAGATACGTATTCTTCTACATATTTTTGGTAAAAAAATAAAAAAAAATCGCAATTAGCGATTATTGATTGGTTTGCGCAAAAGTTATAGCGTTTACAAAATATGGGATAGTTTTATAGCATTTTTATTAATATTTTTTTTTTACTAGTAGTGGCGGCGATCAGCGATTTTTATTGTGACTGCGACATTATGGCGGAAACACATCGGACATTTTTGACACATTTTTGGGACCATTGTCATTTATACAGCAATCAGTGCTATTTAAATCCACTGATTCCTGTGTAAATGACACTGGCAGTGAAGGAGTTAATCACTAGGGGGCGGGGAGGGGTTAAGTATGTCCTGTGTGTGTTTTTTTTACTGTAGGGGAGGCGTGGCTTGGCATGTGACGTCACTGATCGTCTTTCCCTATGACAGGGAACAGACGATCAGTGACAGCCTCACTAGGAAGCACGGGGAGAGGTTTGTTTACACATACCTCTCCCTGTTCTTCAGCTCTGTGACCCGATCGCGGGACACCAGCGGCGATCGGGTCCGCGGGTCCCGCGGCCAAGGTCACGGAGCTCAGGACCGGGTCACGAGCGTGACGGCTGGGCTCTTAAAGGACAACGTATCTGCACGTTGATGTGCCCAGCCGTGCCATTCTGCCAACGTAAATGTGCAGGAGGCAGTCCTTAAGTGGTTAATAGGTGTGCTTGACTATTTTTTGCACTGTAAGTGAGGGTCTTGTAGACCTTTGTGCTGCTGTGAATGCCTATCTGCGCCAGTTAGCCATTAAAGCCCACCTTTTAGCTACTGCCTATATGCGTTACATGAACAGCAAGAGGTTAAAGAAAACTATAGCGACACAATAAGCAGTCTGACGTTGCAATTGATGACCTCCCCTTCTAAATATGCTGGTTTTCTGGCTGTCACACTGATCCAAAGTAGAGTGTTGAAGACAGAAATAGCCAGACAAGTAATATTTTAAGAGATCAGTAGCGACCTTTGCATTTCTCATAGTACAGGGTTCCATTAAGGATGAGAAAAAGTGGGGGTTTTCACTTTCCTGTCATTTTGGCCCCTCATTAATTTACATTATTTCAAAGAAAGAAAAAAAATCTAAATATAAAAACACAAAAAATCAAAAGCAATCGTAAACAAAAAAAAAAAAAAATAATGCAAATAAGTTTTCCCACATCAGACCAATAACTTATCATTTCTAAAGTTTATTAGAAAAAATTTTTTTAAGCCATCTGATCACTTTCATCTGTCATTGGACTTTGCAAATTGAGGACATAGGTTGGACTTGATGGACTTGTGTCTTTTTTCAACCTCACCTTCTATGTAACTATATGAGTTGAAAAAGATTAATATGTTGGAGAGAAAAAAAATTGATGATTGCAAAATTCAATCAGAATTTCAAAATACTTATTTCATAAAAAGGACTGATACATTGTATGGCCAACTAGAGGTGTAGTTACCACTTTTGGTCAGCAGATGTCGATGTAGTACTGCTGTGCTGGAAATCACATAATGATGTGCTCATTCACTATAATGCTAAGTTTGATTAGACAATCAGAACTTTTCAGAAATAAGTTGTGCTAAATGAACACTTCCATCAATATGTGAACTTTTTCACAGAAAAACGGTTATTCCTGGAAGAAAACTTAAATTAACAAATTGATCTCCTCCGTTGTTGTGTCAAAGCGTCATTTTTAGCAAACGGTATGTTTTACTTCAGCATAAAATGACAGCAGGAACAAGTTTACTCAATGAATGACAGTGTTCAGCACTGCAATGACACCTGTGGTGACAGATCCACTACTCTAATGTTGGTCAGCGGAAGTCATGGGAAAACCGACTATTCGCAACATCTAAGCAGCTGATCCCTATTTCTGTAGTCCACGTCTAATGCCGGATTCTTCTAGGCCTGTCCACGCACAACCATCATAGCTTTTGCAGTATTTTGGTTACTCAGCACTTATGCGCCTGCACAGAGGCGTAACTAGAACCTTCAGGGCCCCGGTGCAAGAACCATGATGGGCCCCCCTGATCCACCCTTCCATCCAAGCCCTGGGCTTCCATTTTTGGGAAGGCGTCCATGGACATCCTCCCAGAACCCTTCTTCCCGTGTCCCTCCTGGGACGTGCATCTAGCACAATCATGCAATATCAGTGCCCAGCAGTGCCACCTATCAGTGCTCATCAATGCTGCCTATCAGTATCTATAAGTGCTGCCTATCATTGCTATCTATCAGTGCTCATCAATACTGCCTCTCAGTGCCCATCAGTGCCACCTACCAGTGCTCATCAAAGGCTGCCTATCAGTGTCTATTAGTGCCCCCTATCAGTGCTTCCTATAAGTGCTCAATGCCTATCAGTGACACCTATCAGTGCTCATTAATGCTGCCTATCAGTGCCCATCAGTGCCACCTATCAGTGGCCCCTATCAGTGTTCATCAATGCAGACTATCAGTGCCACCTATTAGTGGTCATCAATGCTGCCTATCAGTGAACATCAGTGCAGCCCATCAGTGCAGCCTATCAGTGTTTATCAATCCCACCTATCAGTACCCATTAGTGCCTCCTATCAGTGCTCAAAGCCCATCAGTGCCACCTATCAGTGCTGCCTATCAGTGCCACCTATCAGTGCTCATCAATACTGCCTATCAGTACCCGTTAGTGCCACCTATCAGTGCTCATCAATGCCACCTACCAGTGCCCATCAGTGCTGCCTATCAGTGTCTATTAGTGCCACATATCAGTGCTGCCTATCAGTGCTCATCAGTGCCCATCAGTGTCACCTATCAGTGCTCATCATTGCTGCCTATCAGTGTCCATCAGTGCCACATATCAGGGAAGTCAAGTGTGAAGCTAACAAGCTCACACTTCCCACAGAGCACAAAGAGGAGGGGGGGGGTTGGAGAAGGAGCAGATTGGCTGTCTCCTCTCTCATCCCTTGCGATAGAGGGAGAACTGTCAATGATGGCTTTGAGCTGTATGAGAGACACACTCTCAGCTCAGAGTCCTGCGATTAACAACCCCGCTGGGCCCCCCTGACAGTGGCGGAATGCCAGGGTCCGGTCGAAAAGTGCAACTGCTGCGGCTCTGGTAGTTCTGCCACTGTGCCTGCCCTGTGGCCACTGATATAGAGGATACCCCGCACCGCCCCAGTGTGAAAGCAGCCTTTCTTAGCCAGTAGACCATGTATTGTTGGGATACAATAGAAGTTGTCACACCCTAGGAGGGGGGGTGGGGGGCTCAGGCTTCTAACTGAGAACATGGGGGGAAGTGCTGTAAACTCTCAGAGCCAAATATTGTGCTTTGTATTTGGGACAAGAATGCACATCGGTCCCTGCCTTCAGGGCACAGGGAGGGACTGTTTAGTTGAATATGCCTATATTTTAGGATAGACCCTAATTGACATAGCCTAAAGTGTTTGTCTAGGGATAAGTGGTAATAGTGGTGTCTCAATTGTATGGTCAGTGTTTGTAAAAAAAAAATAAGTTTTTGTGTTGGTTTCCATTTGTTAATGTCGGCCATTTTTCTGTAGTCCGGATTTCGTCCACCATTTTGCCATTGACCGATTTGCGATTAATGCAATTGCCTTTTTGCCTCTGCTAATTTTAGCCCCGAGCTGAATCTTTTACTGAATTAATGCCGCCATTTTTCACCATGGGCCAGGTCTTGATTTTCGTTTGGCCCGGCTGCCATTTTGTGTCCGCTGTGTTTGGGTGGAATTGCTATTTGGGTTTATAGAGGCGCAGTCTAAGACACTGTTTCCTTTTTAAGTGAATTCAATCATTTCAGTTTTTATACTTTTAAAAATGGCGTGTGTTGTTTTTGATTGTTTGTGGCCTACAGTGGAAGGGAAGGGCTTTGATTGACCTTTTTCAGCCGTCTTTTTGCAGGAGTTTTGTTGCACTGTTGTGTGGTATTCTGGTTTTAAAACTGGTGGTTTGACTTCCCAGGGGATATGTGAGTCAGGGGGATTGCCACATGGGGGTTTATTCCACCCACTCCAGGAAAAAGTTTTTTATTTGCTGATGCTAGCCATAGATTTTTCTAATGTCTTGATAGACAAAATAAGGTTTATATTGTAATACTGTGTTGGAGAGACATTCACATTATTGTAATATCAAGGTACAGAGAGAAGCCATAATATTTGTTTTGAATAGTGGAGGATTTCATGGTGTTTTGTAGTTTGTCTGACAACACATTTAACCAGTAGTAGAGTAAATGTGAGGATTAGTACGCTAGCAAACCAGGAGGCCGTGTATAATAATCGGAAAACGTTGGGTGCCAGTACTGTAAAAATAAGTCACTAGCAGTACTGATCGGATTAGTGCAAGGGTGCCCTGGGTGAGGCCCCAAACCAGTCAGACAGCTGCCTTACACATGAGATCTGGGTTTGGGGCTCCGGACATGAGACCCCTTAAAGTGTGACATATATGGTCAGAGGGTACAGTAAAGCCCCATACACACGGTCGGACTTTTTCATCAATTTGGTCCGATCGGACAAGGTTGTTGAAAAATCAGACCGTGTGTATGCACCATCGGACAGTGTTCGTCGGTTTGTCCGTCGGACAAAGTCTTATCTCCTGCTGGAAAGATTTCCCGTCAACCCGGTCCGATCACACCAAATCCGAGCGTGTGTACGCTTGTCCGACGGACAAAGTGCTACGCATGCTCTGAAGAAATTCTGTGACGGAAGCGCTCGGTCAGGTAAAACTACCTTTCCTAATCGACACAGCACATTCGTCACGCTGCAATGTTAAAATGTCTTTAATGCAGCGCATTCTCTTTTTCTTTACAATGCAACAAGAATGACATCTTTTAGCTGCTCCTATTCACCCGCACTTCTCACAAACTTACTTCTTTATTACTTTGCAGCATTTATACACTACATGTTTATTTTTACTCAGATCGTAATACAATCTTTCTTATTTTTTTACCCAGATTTTTTTTTTTTGGGGGAATACATATTTGAAGGAGATTTTTTTTTTTTTTTGGAGGGGGTTTGTATGTCTCAACTTAGCAAAACCACATTATTAACATTTGTATTTCTTGCTTACATTTACTAGGAGTTTGTTGGTTGTTGGTGCCCCTTGTTAATTCTAGGATTAGTGAAATGTACCTGCCTACTCAAAGAAAAACTGTCATTGTAGAAAAGTAAAACACAATAGTCAATGATTATTTCCAATCAAAAAAACCTTTATTTAGGTCTCAGCAACAGACCAAAGAGGAACGCAGCCATGGTGAAACTTGGGGAATTTGCAAAGCCTTGGACACCCATGGCAACCATCATTTTACAGACTTAAACAATTGGGGGCATGAAGACTACCTATCTAAATAATAAGGGAGCGCAATCTGGTCCTGAAGTCCAAAACATCCGGAACTGCAGCAGATGCCATCTAGGTCCCCAGGCTCTGGTACTACGAGAGGCTCCATCTTCTCTCAGACCAGACTGAGTCCAGGTTGTCACTCTCTTGTCTTCCTTGTACGCTTCCTTCCACGCCGTGGTGCTGGTGCTGGTGGGGTGGCAGAAGGAGGAGGAGGAGGCGGAGCAAGGTCACTCTCGCAAACATGTGTGAGGGGAGTCATCTCCCCAGCCATCCCCTCATTTAGTATTTTGAGGATGACCTCCTCACACATGCTGCGTTGCCCCGCCTCCATACCCGTAAATTTACTTGTAACCAAGGAGGCAAAGGCCTCCTCGTAGGTGGGTGTGGCATAGAGGGAGGCTGAGGCATCTTTTATCAGCTGGAGCGCTGACTCTCCCACCTCCCCCATGTTTTTCGCCCTTCTGTAGGGAAGGCGGAGGGGAGAGACTTGGGAGACAGTCAGGCTCCTACGCCTACCCCCCTCTTGGCTGCCACTACCCCCTGCCTCCTCCTGACTGCCACCTTCCACAGCCACCTCCTGGCTGAGGTCTTCCTGTGTATGAAAAAGGGACATAGTTTCAGTTATTTGTTCATCAAACACACACAATTCTCATCTAGTGACTGTTGCAAAATGTTTTCAAATACAAAACCATACAATTCTCAGCCCTGCAGTTTAGATTCTTCCCAAAAATGTCTCCCACACCACTGTCTGTTGATATGTCAATCACGTTAGGAAATAAGCAATTGGGGATCCTGAATTAACTGAACATCATTCATTATTCAACAAACTGGTTCCAAAACTACTATACCTGGAACAAGCTGGGCACCTGCACATATTCCTGACTGGAAGGCCCAGGTTGGTCCTCGGAAGCCTCATCAGGGGTGGCGTGCGTGGAAGGACGCGTGCAAGGAAGAGTCGAGAGTGACTTCCTGACAGTAGCCTGGTCTTTGAGAAAGTGGAGCCTCTCATAGTACCAGAGCGTGGGGACATAGACATCAGCTGCTGCAGCTCCAGATGCTTGTGACTTCAGGACCTTATTGCGCTCCCGGAAATAGGTAGTCTTCATGTTGTTTATCTTCACTTTTAAGTTTGCGACGGTTGCCATGGGCAGGGTAGGCTTTACAAATGCCACCAGTTTCAGCAGGGCTGCGTACCTCTTTGGTCTGTTGCTATAATCCCTGTGTTTTGCCTGCCATAAGAGGGGGAATTGCCGGTATTTATCAATGAAGTGTGGGAGAAAGCTCACGTTGTAGAAGGCCTCCATCACCTCTGCAAGACACAACGCCACACAAAACAATATAAATAATGTCAGCCTAAACTCTCCTAATCTTCTCCATAAAGAAGCCTCAAGTTCTAATCAGTCTAGGCTAGTTATGTACCAACGTCAAATTGTACCTTCGTTTGTAGCGATCGTCTCGTGCGTGAGCTTTCTCTCCCCTCGTCTCCCAGATCGTGGCTACGACACAGGCGTGTGACGTTTTATATACAGTGCGCATGCGTCAAACTCCGCCCGCCCCTGACGATCTTTCTCGTCTATTCCCCACCCCTTCTCTTTACGGCGCAGTGGGGAGAGCACATGGCGGGGACACAGCAGGTGCGCCCCAAATATCCCCCCAACGAGGAGGTGGACGAGGAAAGTCCGGAGGCAGAAACGTCCCGATCCCGGAGCCTGAAATTCAAGGCCTCCAATATGTCATTTGGAGAAATGTTGGAGATGGTGGACATATTAAAGAGGAGCGACTATGATGGGAAGTATGGGCCTTACCTCAACCCCAATGTCCGCAAGGCCAAGATCATGTCTAAAGTTGTGAGAAGGCTGTACAATCATTTTGGGGTACAACGATCCAAGGAGCAACTGAGGAAACGCTGGTCAGACCTGAAACTGAGGGAGGCCGATCAGTACAGAAAGATCAAGAGAATTCTTCAAAAAAGTAAGTACCGTATTTATCGGCGTATAACACGCACCGGCGTATAACACGCACCCCAAGTTTAGGAGGGCATTTTAAGGAAAAAAAGTTTTAGGAGGGAAGTTTAGGGAAAAAAAAAACTTACATTTAAGCGTCATTTGCAGCTTGCCCAGCGTCAGTGCAGCCTTGCCCAGCGTCAGTGCAGCCTTGCCCAGCGTCAGTGCAGCCTTGCCCAGCGTCATTGCAGCCTTGCCCAGCGTCATTGCAGCCATGCCCAGCGTCATTGCAGCCATGCCCAGCGTCATTGCAGCCATGCCCAGCGTCATTGCAGCCATGCCCAGCGTCATTGCAGCCATGCCCAGCGTCATTGCAGCCATGCCCAGGGTCATTGCAGCCTTGCCCAGCATCGTTGCAGCCTTGCCCAGGGACGTTGTACCTTGCACAGGGTCATTGCAGCCATCCCAGCGACATTAGAAGTCCGGTCCGGGTTTAAATTTCCCGCCGCCGAGACTCTGTCGCGTGCGCCGCCGAAAAAGTCCGAGGCGCGGCCGAAAAAGACCGAAGCGGCCCCGGAAAAGGCCGAGCCGACTGTTCAGCTCCGATCGCGGTCCCGCCTCCCTGCTGTTTCCGGAACGAGCGCAGGGAGGCGGGACTCCGAGTAGAGCCGAACAGTCTGCTCGGTCTATTGCGGCGCGGCTTCGGGTTTTTTTCGGCCGCGCCTCGGTTTTTTTTCGGCGGCGCTCGCTATTTTTTGGCGGCGCTCGCCATTTTTGCCATTTTTGAATTTTTTTTTTTGGGGTATCGGCGTATAACACGCACCCACGACTTTCCCCCGATTTTTAGGGGGAAAAAGTGCGTGTTATACGCCGATAAATACGGTAGTTGTGTTTTGTGTTTGCTTTCTTGCTTGCATACTGCTCCATTGTGTTTTGATTTTTACCAAGTTGTACATTCCAAAATGGCCACTTTCAGGTTCGTCTGTGCATTCGATCGTACTCAGCCTCGATCTTTCTGCCACTGTCATGGTCGTGTGTGTGCATTCGATCGTACGCAACCTCGATCGTTCGGCCACTTATAATACGATGTTTGGTGTTTTTTTGGGAAAGGAAGTTTGTTCTCACTAGAAATGTCATCAAGAATGTAAAGCCAATTTATTCAATGTAAAGGAGAGGTCACTCAGTAGCTGTTTACCCATCTGGACTCTAGAGCACTAGTGCTGGGACACCCAAACCCCCTTTTTATTATGCTTTTCCACACATGTGCTCCAGTGGATACTAGAGGGGGGTCTCCATCACACAAACTTCTACCAAAAAGCTAGTCAGTTTAGCACCTTTACAAAGTGACTTCATTCATGTAGTTGACATTTGTAACTGGCCAAACTAAAATAGTGTCCGTCACTTTCAAGCAATGTTTGTCATTTCCTATTTCTGCCCTCAATAGCTTGTGTTGCTAAATCTTCCTTTTGGACATTCTCATAGGGGAGCGAAAACTTGGGCCGTCTGCGGAAACCCCCAAACCAACACCTCCCAAAAAAGGGGAAAGAGCAGAAGCAGAGGAGGAGGAGGAGGAAGGAGAGATCATCGAACTTGGAGAAATTGTCACCACAACAGGTGAGTGTGGGAGAACACAGCTACTGGTAAGCTAATCCATGTATGGCTGCCTCATTTCCAACACCCCATTTTTGTTTGTTTGTGGTTTTTAGGTGACGTGGATGTTGTGGAAGAAAAATCGCACTTTACCACAGAGAGTGCCCACGTACTCATCGGAGAGATAATGGTCTGCAATCGAGATCTAGATTACATAAAGCAAAACATCAATGATGTTCAACAAAAATTGAAGAACATCATTGATGTTTTAGGAAAAATATGAAAACGCACCAAGTAATTAACACACATTTGTGCCTGCTTCTGAACACATTTGCAACTTAAAAACTGTCTGAAATTTGGAACATGCACACATTGTGTCCACATGTGCTAGCTCCCACCATGGTGGATGAATGGCAACGTTTTTTTGGGGGTGCAAACACTTTACGAACTACGAAAGTGGTTGTGGTGAAGGGGTTGCACCCCCAAAAAACGTCCATTCATCCCCATGATGGAAAATGGCACTTTTGAAGCTTCTAGGCATGTGTTTTCCCATCTAATGACCATTTTCAGACCCAAATTGTGTGCATGTTCCAAATTTCCACTTTTCGGGGGTGACCCCCCCATGTGATGAAGGCAAGATCAAACACACTTTGAACATATAGTCATGTCTGATCTTGTCTTCACTTTACAAAGTTGAACTTTCCAAGTTCCTAGGTTCTGTTTTGCTCCATGCCTGGTTTTACCAATTGCGGAATGTTTGTAAACAATGTTGTAAATAACCAAGATGTTGTCAGTTTTGGCGTGAAGATTGTAAACGCACTTGGGAATGTTTTCCTAGTAAACTTTTATTTTTCTAAATGTGTGGCTTCCTTATTTAAAAAACACAATGCATTATGTATGTAAAATGAAAAGGATATGGGGGGCAATGGGTGTTATTTACTAAAGGCAAATCCACTTTGCACTCCAATTTTCTTTCCCGGGGAACTTTTTCAATGCACTTGTAGAGCATAGCGGATTTGACTTATGTAAATGACACCCACAGTGCTTTGTACGAAAACACGGAGCACAGCATTTTGGAGAATACACACATGTCAGACCTGGTGATGAAAAGGAGTATTTGGGGGGTCAGTTATGCAGTACAAACCTTCTCTAGACCAAAGATTAGGTAGCAAACACACAACATGAGAATAATCTTTTTGGGAAGAAGAGACTGTTACCTCCTTTTGCCCAGAAAGTGCATTCCCACTGTCGAAGGCAAAGGGAAAAAATGTCAAAGTAAAATAAGCTAAAAAGAAGACTGAAATGACATGAAATCATAGGTTGGTTAAAATATCAGATTTATTAAAAAATGCCTCTCACACATCGTCAGGCAGAGCAATGGCCCCCCTACCCACAAAGTACTGCATATATTGGTCCCGGACCACACGGGCATTTAGAGGGGGCAAGCCTGGACGTGCCACTCGAAGGGCTGTGAGTTCGGCATTTGGAGGGCCCTCCACATCTGGGCCAACGGGCACCACATAGTTCCTGTTATGTCTTTTGAGGAAGTTGTGCAATATGCAACAGGCAAGAACTATGTGGTTCAGTTTGTATTCCGCCAAGTTAAATGCCGTCAGGAACAGGCGGAAGCGGCTGGCCAGGATGCCAAAAGCGTTCTCCACAACTCTTCTGGCTCTGGACAGCCTGTAGTTGAAGACCCTCTGGTCCGGGGTGAGGGTCCTCATCGGGAACGGCCTCATCACATGGGGAGTCAACGCAAACGCTTCATCTGCGACAAAGACGAAGGGGAGTCCTTCGGCATTCTCCTCTGGAGGTGGCAAGCACAGACTGCCACTTTGGAGACGCCAGTAGAACTCCGTGTGCGTAATGGCACCACCATCCGATATCCGGCCGTTCATCCCCACGTCCACATACATAAACTCGTATGTTGCCGACACCACCGCCAACATCACTACACTATTAAACCCTTTATAATTATAATAGTAGGACCCCGAGTTGGGCGGTGGGACGATGCGGACGTGTTTCCCATCAATTGCCCCTCCGCAGTTAGGAAAGTCCCAACGGCTGGCAAAGTGGGAGGCCACAGTCTGCCATTCCTGTGGCGTGGAAGGGAACTGTGGAGTGAAACAAGAAAAAAAAAAAATTAGTCACTTTGCACCTAAACATTGCAAGCAGATTAGACAATCAACATCTTGGAACAAGAGCATTGTCTAAAATTGGAGGCTGGAAAGTATTTGCACAGAAAAGTAGAGGCTCCCCTTCACAGATTACTCACCCCCCCATCAATCCCCCCACTTCTGATGGGCCATTGGCAATAACTAGGGGTTTTGGGGGGGGGGGGTGGTGGACAGCTAACCCACAGCACTTCATTGATTGGCAAATGGCTAAATAATGTGGGCTAGTTTGGCCAGACCCTCTGTACTTAACACTTTTGGCAGGCCACAGGAAACAAAAAATAACATTTCAACCCCCCCCCCCCCCCCCCCAAAAAAGGCAGGCACAGTGTGACATTATTAAATTACCAAGCAAGCTAATAGGAGGGAAAGAAGACAAAAAAATAGGAAATGGAATGTATGGAGGCAGTCCCTTGCACTACATGCTTTGCTGAATTCATCCCTAAAGATGCGCACTATAAAGAGGTAGGTATATAGTGTGTATGGACCTTGGGAAAGCCAGCAGATAAAGGATTGGTACCATCTGACAGAGCAGTTGGGGGAGGGGGTTCCTAATGAGTTTGCCCCCCCCCCCCACCAAAAGAACAAAAAAAAAGGGGGCTCTACATGAAGTAAACCACACAGCAAACATTTGTGCATATTTTAGGGGGTGTTTTGGGGCAAACAATACTATGCAGCAGACAAAAGACATTGCTTAAGTGACTAGGCCATAGGTGTCTATTGGGGCAGAAGAGCATGCTGGTGAGGTAAGTGAAGGGAAAAATGCATGAAGGAGAAAAGGGGCACAGCATATTAGAACATATTGCAATCATGGTAATTAGGGAAGGAGGTCAAAAATACAAGTCATTAGCAAACAGAGCATACATAGAAGGGAATAGTAAAGTATAAATGTTACCTTAATATAGTCCTCCTGCAGGACCTGAATGATGGCAGAACAGGTCTCTGGAATAATGATTCCCAGGGCCTGGGGAGAGATACCTGAAGAGAACTTCAAATCCTGAAGACTTCTCCCTGTCGCCAAGTACCTCAACGTGGCAACAAGCCTCTGCTCCGGAGTAATGGCTTGTCTCATGCAGGTATCCTGCCGGCTGATAAAGGGGGTCAGCAAAGCCAAAAGACGGTGAAAATCGGGGTCCGTCATCCTGAGAAAGTTCCTGAAATCATCAGGATTATTCTCCCGGATCTCACGAAGCAAAGGCATGTGCGAGAACTGGTCACGCTGAAGCAACCAATTCTTGGTCCACATACTCCTCGTCACTCTGTTCATGGACGGGTCTTGGGTCAAAGCTAAAAGCCCGACACCAATTCCGCGTACAGCACGAACTCGGCGACGAGTACGCACGGGAAACATCGCTCAGAAGGTCACAAAAGGTCGGCTGGTCAGAACGGACAAACAGAAAGCACCGATAAACAGCAAGGCCTGAAAGAACGAAGTGAATACCAGCAACGAGCAGACAATAAGCAGTGCAAATCAAAGCGTCCTATATCAAGATATAGGCCGCAATGACCAACAAATGCGAACTGACTACACGCACTAATAAACAGATACGCACGACAAGCACAAACTGAAGAGCAGTAACGATCTGAGTCAGAAAACTGAGAAGCGCGAATCTTAAGTCACCAAACTTCCACTAACTCTCGATAAACACGGGATCAGCAGAAGGAGCCCAACGGGTGCCTGACGTGGTGCTGAACTTCCCTTTTGTAATCTTGTGGACGACGACTTACGTCACGACGTTCTTCCGGACCGGATATTCCGACAACGTAGTCCGACCGTGTGTACGCAACGCCAACATCGGACAAAGTACGTCGGACACAGTCCGACTGACCTGGTCCGCGGATTGTCCGAGCGTGTGTATGGGGCTTTAGGTGTATTCCTTTGGAAGATATTTTTGATGTCTGGTGGTACGAGACCCCAGAATAAAAAAATATTTTGGAAGTAGTTCAGTTGTGGCTTCAGAAATCTGTAATGATGAGTGGGATGATGGATGTGTAGTACATGCTTTTGTGATTCTCAGAGGAGGAACTGTGCTTAAAATCCAGATGCCCATTCCAGAACTTTGTGTGGCTGGTCCATACAATATTCTGAGATGTTCTCATGTCTGTCCCATTGTATGTAGTTTTTTTTTATTGCTAAGAGTGAAGGCAGAATTCCATCTGGTTGGTTTTAATTTAAATTTTTGATTTAGGAACTATGAAATATCTCCCCCACATTTGTATCAAAATGTTTGTCTAAAGTTTTAGTTGTGTCATGTTCTATGTGGTAACAAGAATAAGTCTGAACCTACCGCGACAGTCATGTTGTGGGTGTTGTATTTTAGTAAAAAAAAGTATTATCGGTTATGAGGAATGTCATTGACAATTTACGATGCATGACACATTAATAACTTGTGTGTATAAGTATCTTTTCAGGTCCAAGGAGTTTCTGAGGCTCTACACCATTCTAAATCCTGTATGTTTTCCTCCACTTTGTAAAGATGAGGAAAAGGGGAGGAAGAGGATGGGCTGAGTGACAATTTTTCAAACCAATGATACTAACCACTCTAATTCTAGCCAAGTTTGTGACAGGTGACAGGTGACAAGTGACAGGTGACTCGGACATTGAGTTTGATTCTCAGAGGAGGAACTTTTTTTTTTTTTTTGTCATAAGAGTCCTTAGTTTTCATTCTGTCCCTGCCTGCTCTAAAGAGCTGAGTGGGGCAGACTAACGCTGGTTGAGACCTGTTTGTGGTTTTGAACGTAATGGCGCCGAGAAGGCTAGAGTTGGCTTTTTGGGGAGCAGATAGTCACTACTGTATGGGGTTCAGTTTTACTGTAGAACTGTGGAAGCTATATTTTACATTTGTGATTGTTGTTTTTTTTTGTACAATAGAGGGCTCATTTTGTTTTTTAATCCCATTGTGTTACTGGCCGATCAATTGTGAAGGTAGTAGTCGATTGATTTTATGGTCGAGTAGTTGTTTCAGCCCTAGTATGAATCTTTCTCTTTATAAACTGCTAACTGTGAATCGTAAGTTTTGTAATTAGATCTGTAAACACTGGCGATGTTGTAACTACTATAAATCATATTGCAATTAGGTGTGCATCAGATAACTACCTCCTTTAATAATACGCATAGGGTCCGGATTATCCAAGTTTGTGCTAAACATTCTTGAGATAACAGAATAATAAACTTTTGTTAAGCATTTCTTTTGGAATATTTCTGAAAAGTCCACGGAAGGGATTGGACTATTATTTGGTTCAGGAAATCTCTAGGCTAATTTTTTGAAGGACTATAGCCGGGCAGAGAATATTGCTCTGGCAAGTAGTGAAAAAAAGGCAGCAACGTTGGTAGGGGAGGGGCCTATCTACCCACTTCTTGTCCAGAGGGTCGCTACCTCTGAAGTAGGCAACCTCTAAAGAGGTTGGGGGATCAGTTCAAGGTCCATTGTCCGTAAAGGATGGGTAATCGAATCGCTTGAAAGAGGGTGTCTAACCGTGGGGAACCATACCACTTGACCCCGAAGGAAGAAATGATAGATAAATATGGGCCTTGGACTGTGAAATATGCAAGAGTGGGATCAGTGGACAGGGAGAAATTATTCTAAAAAAGGTACTTTTAAACCAAAAGCTTAGGAAGCCCGGTGGTACAATAAAGAGATGCATGGAACGCATGGATGGTAGAATCCATGCATAGAACTGATGATGTGAATATTTTTATGGTGGGAGGTAAGGAGAAAGCGCACCAAATGCTGAGAAGTAGGGACAAACAGGGCCAATAGAACCACATCCCCAGAGTAGTGGCGGTGATGATCAGGGGAACAGCCTCCACACCTAAGGTATGTACCAATAATGCTACTAATCCAGTTGTCACCAACAATGTTTCATTCCTGGTGTTTTTGCAAGGATAAATCCCTGGAAGGTGGGCGTTTTTATTATAGAAAATATGAAATATGTGTGATGTCTAGAGTTCATCTTTGACCCAGCTAATTGTGTGCGTGTGTGGAATATGCCATATATATTTAGTGTCCTGTGATTTCTGTTGTCGCAGCTGCTGACAGCCAACCCAAATGACCCCCCCTTCTTTCTGACCAGGTCAGTGAGTGTAAAGCAAACTGTATTGACATGCAAATTACCTGAGCCAAGATACCTATATGTAATAATGAATTGAAAGGTGCTTTACTAAACTCAGTTTGTTTTCCAGAAGACAGTTCGGCAAGAGATTTTCTGGTGAAGTATGATTTGTTGAAAAATGGAAAAAACGTTTTATTGCGAGTTGCTAATTTTTTTCTCCCTCACCATGGTGAATATTTCTTTTTTGGGGAATTATTGGTATACCATGAAACAAAAATCCACGTGGTATTAATATGTATTAAGTAAAACATATTAATAATAAGTTGAGCTCAACAATGTTTGCTATTATAAAATCAGGTGCACTGTTTATGTAATGTAAATGTATATTTGTTTCATATGCTAATGTCTTGTTACAGATATTTAACCATTATTTTTTTCAGGCGAAAAATTGAATGTTTATTGCTACATTTTATTGGTGTTTTTCAGATGATAATTGGGTTTCACGGCTTTCAGAACCAGAAGGAAATCGTAGACATTTTTTTTATTTTCCCTGGGTTCAGCACCATTATGTGGTTTATGCTTCTAGTGGTCAGCCCATTCAGCTGTGTTTTGGACTACCTAAGTGGGTGTGGTATTTTCTAATCCAACCTGTATAAAGAACGAGTTTCTGTGCTCCACTGATTACTTGTGGGGGGAAAAAATACTGTTTAGGACTGTTTCACCCCCCCTGCGGTTATGGTAATTAGTTACCTGGCTGATCCAGCTCTGCTCATTGCCTCAGGCTAAGGTATGTTAATGTCCCTTAAACAACCTTTGTCCCCAAGTAAAGATTCAACCTACATCCTGTCCAGTGTCACTATGTTTACGTGACGATGTGTTATGAATTGTCTAATGTGTCTGTGGCATATCTGTCGCTAATATCTGGGGGGTTTCAAAGCACACAGGTTGGCTCGAATTGTACCCCCGACTGTTCAGCGTTCTCAGTGCTGCAAGGGATTCTTCTTTGCCCTTTGGTCAGTGGTGTTTGGTAACAGAAGTTTCTCGAGCTGGATACACATTATGCAATTTTTTATCTTATTTTTTTCAATTTTCTTTAGATTTATCTGCAGAGGTGAAGTACGAGGGCCTGCCGGATTGCATACAAGTTGAAAGTGTATAGGTCTGGCCTCGTATTGTATAGTTTTGGTTGAGTCTGGAGAAAAAGTTGTACAGGAAAAATAGGCATGCTGTATTCTCCTCAGTTAATCTGTGTCATGCAGGCCAGGAAGCCCAGTGCCCCAGTGACGCTATGCCCCTGTCATTCATGTTAGTCCTGTCTGGGCAGTATAGGCAGTTAATTTTGTATGGGTGAAGGATAACATGGTCTGATTACCGAATTGATAAAGGAGGGAGAAGGTGTGCAGCCTCTATAAAGAATCGAGTGTACCTGTTGGCAGGTGGTTTTCAATACGGGTTTTCAGACTATTTCCCATACTTAGGATAAAGAGAGGCTTAATGGAGACGGCCGTTGGAGCTGGAGGGGGGGCACCGGGTAGGTGAGGGTAGTATCCAGGTTGCCTATGAATCATAATAGATTGGTATATGACTCAGTTCCAGGATCATCAAAATCTAACTTACACTGGTCTCATCCCTAATGACAGGGATGGAACATTGTGCAGATATCTCGGTCAATCTGGGTACTAGCCTTTAACAGACTCTACTGGGTTACACCCTGCAGTCCATCTTGTTCTGATGGTTTGAGTCCGGACACCCTCAGATGACTTGTACGAATGAGTGCTGGAGAAAGGAAGGTGTTGTGCTATGGGAGAAGGCAACAATGCTGGCACAGGAGGGGGTCGTGTCTAATGGAGGCCGGGGTAGTGTCCCAACTGGTCCTAAACAAAGTTACCAGGGTACTGGTGCTGGTATCACATGTCTAATGATGTACTGTTTTCAGCATCAGGTTAAATGGTAATCAGCAGGGTACACTACCTCGGGGAGTCTATTGTACATCTCCTCTTGCCCTTGGCATGGATATAGCAGGAACACCGGGTTGTACCCCAATCACCCCTGAAGGAAGGTTTTTATGGAAAACCTGACCTCCCCTTACACCTACTGAAACTTCTGTTGGGGTTCGGGGAGGAGTTAAAAATTTGGTAGTTGGGTGGTTTGTGCAACAGGATCTGATAATGACAACAGTCTGTGTAGGGCGTGAATAGAAGGGCCCTACTCAGGGGTTTATGATCCAAGGAGAGGAGGGTGGTGCAAAATAATAGCGGTTGGGAATTATCTGATATGGAGCTAGCTGAGGTAACATTAAAAGAGTTTCTAGGGATCACCTAGTGGTGGTCAGGGTAGGGGCTGGCTGGACATATTGGGGTGGAGGAGTTCCAGAGCGGTCCTAATGTTGAACATGGGAGGAGTGAAGTGGACGATTTGGGTGATCTCAAGATCAAAAGAGGTCAATCCAGATATCTCTAAGGTTGAGTTTCTTAGTGGGAAAAGTTAATTCAGGTACAGTCTTAGGGCCACAGCTTTAGTAAACTCCACCCTGTTGCCGTCCTAATTTGGGTAACTATTAGAGACCAACGTAGGGGATTGTGTGCATTTAAAAGAGGACCCTAGAACTATATTTTTTCTTTTTGTTCTTTGCTGTTCTGGGGATAAGCCTTTTCAATTTATAGTAATAATATGCGGTCAGGTTTTACCTAAATTCCAAAAAAGGTTTTAATCATTTTTTATTTTTTCATTTTATTTCTTTCCTCCCTTTCATTGTTAATATCTGTGTACCTGACCTGGGAGAAAATACTGCTAATTGCTAGTATGGGAGAAATTTTTTTTTTTTTTTTAGAAACTATATTTTTATTTTTTATTATGATTTTTTTGGTGCTATTTTTTTATTTTTCATTTTTATTTTTTATTTTTTTATTTTTCATTTTTATTTTTTATTTTTTTATTTATTTTTATTTTTTTTTCCAACCATTATATTTGTTTTTTGTCTAACCCAGATTCCGTGCTCTTTAACCGTCGTGGTTGGAGTAGCATTAAATCTGTAGGTTTTTTTCTTCCCTTTCCATTATTAATTCCACCATTTTCGTTCATCTTCATTACTCACCTCTCTTCCGTTTCTTTTGCTTCATTCTAAATTTTTCTCTGGGTTTTCATCATCCATCTTCTCAAGATAATGTATCTGTTTAAAAGGATTTTCCCTGCTCACAAATAGTGTACCATACTTTGAACCAAAAGTATCCCTGGACATCCCGTGTTTTTATGTCTTAATGTAATGCTACCCCCCTTAGTCTACCTACTGCTTTAACCTGAGCCCCGTGAGCAGGTGTGGTGGACCCCGGGACCTTGCAATAACAGGCAGTGTTGACTATCCCTACCATCAAGGGCCATGGATGATACTGTCTGTTGCTTGGACTCCGTTCCCTGTGGGGAGCCCACTTTACTCATCCCCATTGCACCCCTTATAAGTATTAAGTCTTGATGACCGTTGCTCCTGTCTGGCATTCCTCCAATATCTGTACACTGACATTCTGTTTTTTGTTTGTTTTATGTATTCATACACGACGGTCTGGAGGCCCACCCAACCACCACCTGAAGACAATCAAGTCATCTCTTGAGACAAATGTGACAAGTAAGACTATCCTGAACTGTTCTTCACCATGCTGAAAAGTGCTGTCTCGCGGTCCGATCCAAGCGGAGAAACCACTACACGGTCTCACCAAGTTACAGGACTAGATATGCCAGGATCCCGCCATCAATGTTGGAGTTCCGCTCTTCCAAGGCAGAGGGGCGATGAAACATTGCAGTACAGACACTCATGGTTTAGATGTGATGTCTCAAGGCACCAGGATTTCTTTCCTGTCTTAAAGCGGTTCTGCACTCTGTAAAAAAATTTTTTTTTTTTTAGGACGTAATATAAAGTATGCTTACCTTTATTAGGGGACTCACCTGTTCCATCTTCCATCTCGATCGCCGCCGGTTTTCGTCCGATGAAGTTCCTCGTCTTCTTCTTTAGTGCTGGGGGCCATCTTGCCTGTGGGCATGTGAAACCCCACAGGCACTGTTGATGGCCCAGCATGCACCGCCGTTACTCGCGCGTGCGCAGTAACGGCACATCTGCCGACATCTCACGAGATTTCGGCAGATGCGGCCGAAATCTCGGGAGATTTCGGAAGATGTGGCCGAAATCTCGCGAGATTTCGGAAGATGCCCGCACTGACTCCTGGGATCAATGACACCAGATCCCAGGAGACAGTGCGGCATGACGACGATCGACGCAGAGACCCCGCCCGCCGCCGCAGAGGGAGAAGACCGGAAGTCTTCAATTACAAGGTAAGTAAAAAAAAAAAAAAAAAAAAAAACATTTCATTTAGTACTCTTTGCCTGATTTGGAAGGCAAAGAGATTTACTAAATGAAATGAGTGCCGAACCGCTTTAAGCCTACCTTGAGGAGTGCCGGCGTGTTCAAGAAAGGAAGAGGAGGCCGTGGTGGTGGTGGGGAAGGGTTGGGACTTCTGGGCTGTTGTGGGTGGGTGCAAAATCATTGAAGGACTACTTAAGTTCAAGAATGAACTTCAGGGGGAACTGTGTTGGAGATTTTGAATATTTAAAATGGAATTGGATTGCCATGCCCCATCGGATGTGTATATGTGTGCATGTATATATATGTGTATATATATTCATATATATTTTTATGACAGGCAAGCTAGACTTTTTCCATAGATTGACTGTGCCCAGGTGTTAATTGAATATCCTTTGTTCTCTTACAATAGATGGCTCCTTCCCCCCAGGGGTCATTACCTAGTTGGAACTAGTGGTTCACTAAGCTTGGAGACAACCTGACAAACAGGAGTTTTGTCTTTAGAAAAGGACCAATCACGGAGCTAGATACAATGCACTTCTGAACCAATGAGGTGTTTCATTGATAGGAGTGGGTTACTCTAACAACATAAAACCAATAGTTTAGGGATACGAGCCTCTCTTAGCCTGATGACTTGGACATGTAATGTATTCACTTATCTCTCTCTCCCCCTTTCTCTCTCTCTTCCCCCCTCTCTCTCTCTCTCTCTCTCTCCCTCCCTCATTATTAATATGAAGTGTAATGTATTCTGTGTATCCCTATCCTTTCTCTAACTTTAATCTTTCTCCTAAGACTTTAATATGTATTAAGTAACAGCCTGCGTATGTCCATTGTAATATATCCCCTTTTCTGCATTAACTAACTATCTTTGTAAACACTGGCAACATGGCATTTATAACATCTCTATACTATGTTGGGTAATCTAAAATGTTTCTTTATTATTTTTCTGGACATATAAATAAATTGTAATTGTTTATCTATTCGCACGGTTATCGTACGTTTATATACAGACAAAGGTTTAAGCACTTTAATCGTGTTATTTACTCTATCATTTTTATATCTATAATGATTTTAACTAAGCTAGAAATTCAGCTTTAACAGGTCATCTCTGCAACACCCCTTTCCAGAGGCGGCTCTCTAATTAGGCAAAATAGGCGGTCGCCTAAGGCCTCGCACTCCTAGGGGCCTCGTGGCCACCTCATTTGCCTACCGTGTGTTGGGGTGAATGTTCCCTGGTCGGTGCCCTCAGAGCCTTTAAAGGGGTTGTAAAGGCAGAAGGTTTTTTTTATCTTAATGCATTTCATGCATTAAGATAAAACGCCTTCTGTGTGCAGCAGCCCCCCTCAGCCTCCCTAATATTTACCTGAGGTCCCTCGATGTCCACTAGTGTCTTAGCTGTCCTGATTCTCCTTCCTTATTGGCTGAGACTCAGCAGTGATGCCATTGGCTCACGCTGCTGTCAATCAAATTCAGCTAGCCAATCTCTTGTATCAAGTCTGCTGTCTCTGACCATCCCCTGTATCACGTCTGCATTCGTTTCTGCGGTAATTTCTATCGCTTGAATAATTGAGTGAGTGGGGCCTCACGTCTAAGGTTTGCCTAAGGCCTCACTAGAGCCGCCTCTGCCCCTTTCCCAATGACATTATTCCACAAAGCACACAAAATGTATTTCATTTTTTTTTTCCAACCAGCAAATGGATTTTTACAAAATGTTTACTGAGCTATTCTTAACTGTTTTGCTAAAAAAAAAACAAAAAAAAACCACAATGCTTAGTTTAGAAAACTAAGACTTGACTCATTCCTACTCATTATGGTTCCATACAGAGCTTCAGTCAGAGACTCAAAGAGAGGACATAATACTGTTCTTCTCTTTAGAAAATGTGGAATGTTTGGCAAAACCAGTATTATGGATGCAGCCCGATTGTAAGGGTTTTTAAAAAAAAAATAACAAAGTGGCAGAGTGGCCCTGAACCTGCTCTTCTTGGGGTCCCCCGGTGGCTCTTACGGCTCCTCCACACATCAGATAACCCCCTGGGTAAAGCGCTCTCCTGAGGCGTTACCTTGCGGGCGCACTCCTGAGTCCAGCAGTGGGCGTCCATAACCGCCGAATGTATGACTTGGCCCCGTCCCGGCGTCATTGGATTTGATTGACAGCAGCAGGAGGCAATTGCTGCGCTGATCAATCTATCCAATCAAGAGCCGAAAATCCCGGGCAGAGAAACAGCACGTTCCCGTCCGGTCAAGTTCCAGGGCTCGGGTAAGTAAAACAGGGGGTCATAGGATGCATTAAGGTAAAAAAACACGAAGGTTTACAATCCCTTTAAATGGTTATGTGTTGTATGGCCATATTTCTTTGTCTCCTGCTGACCTTGTGAATTGGCTAATTGTCAGAGAAATATCGCGCTTCAGCGCCGGTTCCCTAAGGTACGCATGCGGGATAGAGCGGCTCAGCAGCGCACACAGGTACGCGGGACAGCGGGTGCGCATGCGCGGGTTCACGGCTCTCGGGTATGTGTCCTTGTTCACCCAGTGCGGTGCACGTCCGTGCGCGGCCCTGACAGGAAGCGTGTGCGCATGCGCGCGCCCAGATACCCCACCTGACCACTTACCTGGCCTATAAAAGGCCTTCTCCTTCCCCTCAGAAATTGCTGGTTTGTTGTCTCTGTTTCCTGAGTACCTGGCTTCCTGTATCCTGTTCCTTGTGTCTACCTGATTACCTGTGCTTGACCCGGACCTCTTCTGACCACCGCTGCTACTCTCCAGTATTTGACCCCTTGGCTTGTCTATTGGATATCCTTCTGCTTGATTACCTGTGTTTGACCCTCGGCCTGCCTCCTGGACATTCTTCTGCTACTCACCAGTGTTTGACCCCTTGGCTTGCCTCTTGGATATCCTTCTGCTTGATTACCTGTGTTTGACCCTCGGCCTGCCTTCTGGACATTCTTCTGCTACTTACCAGTGTTTGACCCCTTGGCTTGCCTCTTGGATATCCTTCTGTTTGATTACCTGTGCTTGACCCTCGGCCTGCTTCCTGGACTTCCTGCTACCTTAAACGTGGTGTTGCCGCATATGCACCCTAGGACTATCTCCCAGTGTATGACCTGGTTCCTCTACAGCCTCTGCCTTGTGTTGGTCCTGCCAGGTGTCTACTTCCAGTGCAGCTTCATCTACACACGTTCATCAGCCTCACTGCACACCACCTGCAACCCACCTGCTGGCAACCCATGCATCTTTGTGCTCGGTGCCTTCTGTACCCACTCCAGGGGCATCGTGCACTTAGTCGCAAGGGGAGCAGCTCTCAGCATCTCGGCCCGGGTGAGTACCTGTGACACTAATGGTGACCATTTAAGTATCATTATTACAGTTAAAGTAATATTAAACATACAATGTTTAACTGCCATTATCCCTTCTTTTTATGTACCTTAGGGAGGAGTTTCGAGTACTCTTCTGATGCATACCTCCCAACTTTTTGAGATGGGAATGAGGGACCCCTATCAGCAAAAGTATGCAGGCATAGGACACACCCCTTGCCACGCCCCCTTACAGGAGAATTGTACAGAAAAACAAGGTTGGTTAAACCCACAAGTGCTTTTTTTCACCACTACTATTCCTTTATATTGGCTATTGGAATTTACATATGCAGGAATTTAGAAATCAGATGAAAGGTTTAGCACTGGGAAAAACTTTTATGGATAAAAAGTGCATTTTATATACAACTTTATAGATCAGACCAAAATGAGGGACAAATGAGGAGGAATGAGGGACAGAGGGACATTGCTCCAAATCAGGGACAGTCCCTCCAAATCAGGGACAGTTGGAAACTATGCTGATGTATGACTCTTTGTCTGCATGGTGCTGTCACATGACATAAAAAAAAGCTTTTCGATTAGAGAAATAAAATAAATAATTAATAGCAACAAAGTATTTTAAAGTTTCATGTAAATTTATATTTCAAAGCAAATGGTTATTATTATTTTTGTAATAATATGTTGTAGGCGGAGTTTAAGTTGACTACAATAGCCTTTACTTTGATCACACTGTAAGGATAACTGCCAATCACAGGTTGTGCCACACCCCTCCAGTCTGTTTCTATGGTGTGCTGGGACTAATGCCACGTACACATGATCGGAATTCTCGGCGGAAAAAACTCTGACGTTTTTTCCGACGGAATTCCGCTCAAGCTGTGTTGCCTACACATGATCACACCAAATTCCGACGGTCAATAACACAGCGGCATAAAACACGTTCGACAGCACTATAAAAGGGAAGTTTAATGCTTCCGAGCATGCGTCAAATTGTTTCCGAGCATGCGTCGGAATTTTGCGTGTCGGAATTGCATACACACGATCGGAAAATCCGATAGAAAGGTTTTCCGTCGGAAAAATTGAGAACAGGTTCTCAATTCAAAGTCCGTCGGAAATTCCGACAGAAAAAGACCGTTGGGCATACACACAGTCGGAAAATCCGATGAAAAGCTCCCATCGGGCTGTTTCCATCGGAAATTCTGACCGTGTGTACGCCGCATAAGCCTACTAAGACTACACACGGTCGAAAATTCCGACGGAAAATGTCCGATCGGACCATGTTGTCGGAAAATTTGCCCGTATGGGGGCTCCATTGGAAAAACTGAAAAAATGTGAGATCCTGCTCTCAAATTTTCCGACAACAAAATCCACTCGGACTTTTCCCGATCGCGTGTAGAGAATTCAGTCGGACAAAGTGCCACGCATGTTCAGATCAAATTATGAGACCAAAGCTATTGGCTACTAGCCTTTACGTAGTTCCGTCGTACGCAACGAACATCACCACGTTCAGAATGATCGGATTTTCCGACAACTTTATCCGACCCTGTAAATGCAACACCAGTGTCGGACAAAATCCGTCGGAAAAAATCCAACGGATTTTGTGGTCGGAATTTCCGAGGGAGGTGTAGTCTCCATCAATAAACATCTTACATCCATACAAGGACATGGAGGTGGGAGGGCGAGGGAGTGTCTGTTATCAGGAGTGTATACTCCCACATGTATGACTCTATAGACACTTGGGGGGGGGGGGGATTTACCAAAGCTGGAGTGTGCAAAATCTGGTGCAGCTCTGTAAAGAAACCAATCAGCTTCCAGGGTTTATTGCCAAAGCTTAATTGAACAAGCTGAAGTTAGAAGCTGATTGGCTACCATGCAAAGCTGCATCTTATTCTGAGTGAACTAGTTTTAGTAAATCTCCCCCTTGGTCTGCACAGATAAGAAATAGTAGGAAATTAGTTTAGATGTCAACAGCTGGTCTACGCAATCTCAGGCTGCAGCAGACACACAGGCAAGGTGGGAAGGACAGTGAACAGCAGGATCAACCAGTGTTGTTTGCAGTCTACAGAAAACAAATACTCTAGTGGATGAGTGAGTATGAACACAATGTAATACAACATGTATTGACAGTTTTTGATGATTTGAGTTTAATGACAGCTTGTCAACTGTATACTGTACATATATAACGACACATCCGGGTCTGGGGCACACATGCTCACTCAATGTCTGCCAGTACCCACCGATCGTTAGTTAAGGCTTTGATCCTGTGTTCATGTAAAGCAGGAACATGGATCTTTGGCTTCCTATGGTAAAAACATCTCCCACACAGTGAGAAAGCACATGTTAGGAACACATTTAACCCTTTGATTGACCCTGATGTTAACCCCCGTCCCTGCCAGTGTCATTAGTACAGTGACAGTGCATATTTTTAGCACTAATCACTGTATTATGCCGCGTACACACGTCTGATTTTCCGACGGGAAATGTTGGATGTGAGCTTGTTGTCAGAAAGTCAGACCGTGTGTATGCTCCATCGAACATTTGCTGGCGGGCTTTCCGCCAACAAATGTTTCATAGCAGGTTCTCAAATTTTCCGGCAACAAAACTTTGTTGTCGGAATTTCCGATCGTGTGTACACAAGTCCAACGCACAAAAGTTCATGCATGCTCAGAATCAAGCAGAAGGAGCGGCACTGGCTATTGAACTTCCTTTTTCTCGGCTCGGCGTATGCCTTGTACGTCACCACATTCCCACGTTCGCAATTGTTGGCCAACATTTGTGTGACCGCGTGTATGCAAGACAAGTTTGAGCCAACATCCTTCCAACAAAAATCCATGGTTTTGTTGGCGGAAAGTCCAATCGTGTGTACGGGGCATTAGTGTCACTCGTCCCCAAAAAGTGTCAAAAGTGTCAGTGTCCCGATTTGTCTGCCGCAATATTGCAGCTGCTGATCACCGCCATTTCTAGTAAAAAATAAATAATAATTGCATAAATATATCCCATAGTTTGTAGAAGCGATAACTTTTGCGTGAACCTATCAATGAAAAAAAAAAAATAGCCTGGTCATGAGGGGGGTAAATCTTCCGGAGGCCAAGTGGTTAAATACATGTATATACAATGAATTTGTTCTTTAATTAAACACTTGCCGACCAGCGCACGGCGATGTACGTCGGAACAATGGCACGGCTGGACCAATGGGCGTACAGGTATGTCCCCTTTAAATCGTGGAATTGTGGGCACACACGCCGCTGCGTACTCCATGACTGTGCCCACGGGTCCCGCGGACTCCATGTCCGCTGGGGGCCCGCGGTCGTGTCACAGAGTGGCAGAACGGGGAGATGCCTATGTAAACAAGGCATTTCCCTGTTTTGTCTAGCAACATGACAGGGATCTACTGCTCCCTATCATTGGGAGCAATGATCTCTGTCATGTTGTAGTGAGCCCATCACCCCCACAGTTAGAATCACTCCCTAGGACACACTTAACCCCTTGATCGCTCCTCAGTGTTTAACCCCTTCCCTGCCAGTGTCATTTACACAGTAATCAGTGCATTTTTATAGCATTGGTACCAAAATAGTGTCAAAAGTGTCCGATGTGTCCGCCATAGTGTTGCAGTCACGATAAAAATTGCAGATCGTTGTTTGGGTGCACTGTCGCATGACCGCGCAATTGTCAGTTAAAGCGACGCAGTGCCCTATCGCAAAAAGTGCTCTGGTCAGGAAGAGGGTAAATCCTTCCGTGGCTGAAATGGTTAAAGCCTCCTTTTTGCGTCTACTGCATATGAACACTGCTTTCCTTCTTCATTTGTAAGAATGGGGCCAAACACATGAAGGACAGCCATCCATTGAATGGATAGCAATAGATGAGGAGAGCGGCCCACATGCACAGTCCAGTCTAGATTATTTACAAGCAAAGACATTATAGTGTCAGACAGAGCATACCAATCAAATTCTCCATGATGGGGGAATGAAGGTAAGTCTTTTCTTCTATGGGTTACACTGAAGGGAAAGATATCTTTAACCGCTTCAGCCCCGGAAGATTTTACCCCCTTCCTGACCAGAGAATTTTTTGCGATTCGGCACTGCGTCGCTTTAACTGACAATTGCGCGGTCGTGAGAAGTTGCACCCAAACAAAATTTACATCCTTTTTTTCCCCACAAATAGAGCTTTCTTTTGGTGGTATTTGATCACCTCTGCAGTTTAAATTGAAACAAAATAAAAGAGCCACAATTTAAAAAAAAAACACAATATTTTTTACCTTTTGCTGTAATAAATATCCCCCAAAAATATATAACATTTTTTTTTTCCCTCAGTTTAGGCCGATATGTATTCTTCTACATAATTTTGGAAAAAAATTGCAATAAGCAATTGGCTTGCGCAAAAGTTATAGCGTCTACAAAATAGGGGATAGTTTTATGGCATTTTTATTATTATTTTTTTTACTAGTAATGGCGGTGATCTGTAATTTTTATCGGGACTGCGACATTATGGTGGACACATCGGACAATTTTGACAAATTTTGGGGACCATTGTCATTTATACAGCGATCAGTGCTATAAAAATGTATTGATTACTGTAAAAATTCCACTGGCAGGGACGGGGTTAAGACTAGGGGCGATCAAGGGGTTAATTGTGTTCCCTAGTCTGTGTTCTAACTGAAGGGGGGAGGGGACTGTGTAGGGGAGGTGACATATCGCTGTTCATACTCTATGAACAGACGATCTGTCTCTTCTCCCCTCAGAGAACTGCTAACGGTGTGTTTACACACACAGATCCCAGTTCTCGGTGTGACCCGAGCGATTGCGGGAGCCCGCATCAGCTCCGTGGGCGAGCAGGGGGAGCGCGCGCACGCCCATAGTGGCCACAGGGCGAAGCGACGTTACATAACGTCGTTTCGCCCAGCCATGCCACATGCTGGTCAGCAAGTGGTTAAAGTGACACTAAACTCTGGTATAAAAATACAGCATATCTATTCCAGTATGCATTCTCAACTCAAAAAAGTCCCTTCTATTGTTCTTAGTGCTCTTGGCATTCTGTTAGAAGGTCACTACGTTCGTTCTACATGGTCCTGCTGTATGTAGGAAAGTAGCCACCCTATCTTGCTCCAGCCCGAGATGGACAAGGAACTATGGACTATAGAATTTGTGTGTGCAAAGAGCAATGCAAATGTCCACAACTAAAGTGTAATTTTTGTTTCATAAAATAAATTTAAAATAGAAGTGAGGGGGAAAAAGGAGAAGTTCTAGAGCTTATGGAGGATGCTTCAATTTACCCAGTAAGAAACTTCTTCATGAAAAATAGATTACAGGGCCATTAAATAGCGGATAGCCTGAAAATAAAAAGGAGTCCTCCTCAACTTGCGTGGTAGACAGGTCACTGTTTAAAAGCTTTCTCTGTTTACATGTAAGCTCTTGAAACGAAGATGTAATCTAAACAGGCCTGGGAACCAGTACAATTCTAATTCCTAATTGTTTTGTCCTATGGTGTCACCTACGCCCCTTAGGACAGAATGTCTCCAATTTCCTGTTCAGCCACCTGCCAGTATATTAATGGGTTAACCTTTGCCCTCTGGTATACTGTAGATAAGGAAAGGGGTAAATACATGACAAAAAGGGTTTAAAGTACACCTGTCATTCAACATAGTAAAACATGCCATGAATACTAAACACAAAATGATATGCTCTGTGAATTGTGCAGGACCTATTCTTGTGTTTTGGTGTGGATGGACCTTTACATTGAGGATGAGATTAACAGAGGTGGGAATTTTGGGATTGTGTTAAGCCTCGTACACGCGATCGGATTTTTGGCATAGAATTGTGTGATGACAGACTGCCTAAAATCCGACCGTTAGTACGCTCTTGCCTCCTTCACACAATTGTTCTTTCGGCCAACAAATGTTGGATGGCAGGCTAGTACATTTTTGGCAAACAACTGTCAGATTTTTGTATCGTGTGCCCACAAGTCCATCACACAAAAGTCCAAAGTACAAACATGCATGCTCTGAATCAATGCTCACCAAACACGACATTAGCAGAAGGTGCCCTAAGGGTGGCGCTCAAGAGCTGAAATTCCTCGTAGTACGTCACTACTTTCGTGTTTGTTGACAATTGTGTGCCGTTAGTATGCAAGACAAGTTCCTGGCACACGCTTTTGGGCAAAAGTCTGAGGCTCTGTTAAGCCCCATACACACGGTCGGATTTTCCGATGGATTCTGTCCTATCAGACAATGTTGTCGGAAATTCCGACCGTGTGTAGGCACCATCGGACAGTTTCCATCGGATTGTCTGATGGACAAAGTCCTATCTCCTGCTGGATAGATTTTTTGACAACAAAGTCCGATCACACCAAATCCGATCGTGTGTAGCGAATTCCGACGGACAAAGTGCTACGCATGCTCAGATCACATTACAAGACCAAAGCTATTGGCTACTAGCCTCTACGTAGTCCCGTCGTAGGCAACAAACGTCACCACGTTCAGAATGATCGGATTTTCCGACAACTTTGTCCGACCGTGTGTACGCAAAACCAACATCGGACAAAGTACGACGGACATGATCCGACGGACCTGGTCCTCAGATAATCCGCGCGTGTGTATGGGGCTTTAGCCAACAATCCGATCGTGTGAACGAGGCTTAAGAGTATATTACTAGCCTGCAAAGAAGCTGCAAGAAAACAGCAGCACAGACTCTGATCAGCCATACCATTATGACCACCCACCATAACTAGACATGTGCAATTAGTTTAGTTTTTTTTAGTTTTTCTTTTTTTTCGTTATTTTCGTTCGTTCGTTTTCGTACGAATGAACGAATCATTCGAATCGTACGAATCCGAAAAACAACGAAAATCCCCCAAAAAAAATTAGAAACAACGAATGTACTAATGAAGAAAATCCGAAAGATGAAAACGAGCGAAAAAATTTGTACATTCGTAACTTTTTTTTTTGTTGAATTGGTAATTTTCCATGTCCCTTACAATGGTGCTTCTAAACGTGCTTTGAATGGATTGAACAAAAAAATTCGTACATTCGTAACTTTTTTTTCGATTCGTAACTTTTTTTTTTTTCGATTCGTAACTTTTTTTTCGATTCGTAACTTTTTTTTTTTCAATTCGTAACTTTTTTTTTTTTTTTTCGATTTTTAATTTTCCGTGTCTCTATTGAACGAAAAGATTTGTACATTCGTAACTTTTTTTTTCGATTCGTAACTTTTTTTTTTTTCGATTCGTAACTTTTTTTTCAATTCGTAACTTTTTTTTTTTTTTCCGATTTTTAATTTTCCGTGTCTCTATTGAACCAAAAGATTTGTACATTCGTAACTTTTTTTCGATTCGTAACTTTTTTTTCAATTCGTACATTTTTTTTCTTTTCGTAATTTTCCGTGTCTTTTGAACAAAAAAATTCGTACATTCGTAAATTTTTTCGATTCGTAAATTTGTTTTTCGATTCGTAAATTATTAAAATGTAATAATAGCATACACATTACATCAAATTATGAATTATGCTCCGATTACGAATCTACAAATGTTACGAATGTTACGAATGTACGAATAAATACGAATGCGTCCAAAAATTAAACGAAACGAAACGAAAAAATGAATCAACGAAAAAATAACTCTTACGAATGTACGAATCGTTACGAATACGAACACCGACGACTTACGATTGTACGAATCGTTACGAATCCGAACAACGATGACTTACGAATCGACGGAAACGAAAAAAACTAAACGAAAAAAAAAAAAAACATTTTTTTCGGAAACAAAAAAAACGAAACGAAAATAAATGAATTTTTTTGTTGTGCACATGTCTAACCATAACATGGACTCATGGAGGCATGGACTCTACTAGACCTCTGAAGCCATGTGTTGCAATACATTGTTCATGTATTTTGTGCAACAACTACATTAACCAATAGATGGCAGTGTTTATAAGTTTGTAGCTGATCTCTGTGGTAAAATTCTATTTCTTTCTTGTGTATAAAAGTAAAAAAAAAAAGTTTCTGTTTTCTGTATGCAGGCAAGCAGCAGAAAAACACATGTGGACTGTGCACTGTCTGTTCTGTAGGGCTATATACAGAATTCTAACAAGTCATGGGTCCAGGCCAAGCCCAGACAGCCACTGAGGGAAAAGCTGAGAACCCAGCCATAGCCCTGTCATAACCTGCTACAGCAGATAAGTGCAAGATACAGAAACAGAAAGAAGACTGCAAAAGAATAAAACTTAGTGTGCCATTCAGGCTCTGTTGAAGCGGGGTGAATATGGATCTTTGAGCACTCGCCACTGGGAGTGCTGGCGCAGGATGGAGCTCATCCCAACTCCTGCTATGGCTTGTACAGAAGAAAAAGATCCCTGTAGCCACACATCCATGTGGTTCCTGAAATCAGTGTAAAAGTGGCAACCTCAGCCTGGACTCGAGCCAGGCCATGCTCCCAGCGTGTTTTGCTCCTCCCCTCGGAGCTTAGTCAAGGGGATGGATGGGATGGCGGGGTCACTGGGTGATGTCGCAGGGTTGCCCCGCCCCTTAGTTTATTTAGTAGCGGGAGGCAGCAAAGTCATCGTCAGGAAGATGCCTTCGTTGGGAGCAGAGCTTTTTTTTGTTTTTTTTTAATTTTTCAGGTTGTGGCCAGGGTTTGTGATTAATGTTGGATCTATACCAGGAGACAATTTTTTTATTTTTAATAACGGACTTTAACCCCTTGTGTTTATATTCACTTACCACTTTGTTGGTGAATGAGTAGGGGTACTATGTATCCCTACTTATTCACATAGGGGAGTGCCAGGATTTGGGGGCCCCCTTGTTAAAGAGGGCTTCCAGAATCCGATAAGCCCCCCACCCGCGGACCCCCACAATCACTATCCAGGGTTGTGGGGAAGAGGCCCTTGTCCCCATCAAAATGGGGACAAGGTGCTCTGGGGGGGAGCCCATTGTCCCCAAGCACCCCCCCATGTTGGGGGCATGTGGCCTGGTATGTGGCACTCGCTTGTCCTCCCCCTTTCCTGGCCTGTCTGCCTGCATGCTCGGAAAAGTGTCTGATACGGACTATGGATGGGCCCCATGCCATTTTTGTTTTCAATTTTGGCATGGGGGTGCCTCTCAAAATCAATACCAGACCTGGAGGGTGTGGTATGGGTTGAGGGAGGACCCCATGCTGTTTTTATTTCGTTATTTTTTAATACCGGCAAGTCTTTTCTTTACATTCAGCTATCAGTGGGAAAGCCCACTGACAGCTAATAATGCATTGGTTATTAAGGACACAGTTGCTGCCCCGCTCCTTAACATCCATGACAGTTACTGGTTGTTGGTGGCCGCCAGCGTTAAATTAACAAAAGGTTTTACTACTAAAAACTGCATCACTTCATAAAATTGCGCATTCTTTATTTTAGTGGGGTTTTTAGTGAATAAAAAAAAAGGTTTTTGAAAAACGCTATGCGCTATCTTACCGCATACTCAAATGCGGTAAAACACCACTTTGTGAATGGAGGCCCATATCTATTACACAACTGAAGTACCAGAGAAACTTGAACAGTATTTGGCTCAAGTAAGCAACAAATCTGGCAAAATTATAAAATAAAGTTCATCAGAAATAATATATGGTGTCAACGAAGACAATGCGATAGTGAAGTGCCAAAAAAGTCCATAGGTGAAAGCTCCCCTCTAATAAGGTTATGGTGTGGGCTTCAGTGCTGTTAGTTGTGAATCCAGGTTACAGTGGATAATAGCGGTGCTAATGGGTGTTTCTCAGGTTTGTGATAAGAGTGGGTGACTTCTGTTCTTCCGTGATTTTAGGTACGGATGTCCCCTTACCTTACCGCTGTAAGGTAACAGCGTATATGAATGCAATGGATCCTGGGGGGCCTCTGGGTCCTCTGGGTGGTGTCTCCCTTTTGGTTTTCCGAATGCTATACGTCTCCTTGGGGGGTCCCTCCTAACACTGGGGCGAGTGTGTGTACCTCACGGATAAGCAAGTAAACAGGGGATGCTCGATAGTGTAGTATTGTTAAATCATTTATTTGGTAAAAGTAGCAGACAAAAATAAAACTCACATTTTAGGTTGTAATCAGTGCATAGAAAAACGAGCGCCGAGCTCGTACCTCACTTCCGGTATCTGTATGACCCAACGCGTGTTCGTCACAGTCACGTGACTTCATCAGGGGTGGTTACTAGATACCAGAAGTGTCCTTTTATTTACTTGTAAAATCCTATTGACGGCGGCCATGTTGTTGAAGTAGCTTCCGCCGGAAGTGCTCCGGCGGCCATTTTTTGTATGTCTAGTCGCCGGTAATGAGTCGGCGGCCATTTTATTGGAAGTCTATATGTAAACATCCGTTCGGCGGCCATGATTATTGTATCCTGGTCGCCGGAAATGCTTAGGTGGCCATGTTTTTGGATGCGAATAGACTTCTGTGCCATATAAACATCCCGTTTGGCGGTATCTCCTATTTCAAAGTGCATATAAAGTAAAAACTGGTGGGAGTTTGAGACAATATAAATTGGTATTTGGAACGTATCAGCACATCTCAATGTGCATTAAAGATTAAAATTTCAGGTTCTCTGGTGCATTTAAAACAAAATTAGTAAAGCTAATTTAAGAAAGTAAAATATAAAATATTGTGCATACCGGAAGTGACGTATTGTCTTCGTTGACACCATATATTATTTCTGATGAACTTTATTTTATAATTTATACATAATATATATTTATTTTTCTTATGATGATATATATTTAACTTTTATTTCCTCACCTACAGTGGTGTGAAAAAGTGTTTGCCCCCTTCCTCATTTCCTGTTCCTTTGCATGTTTGTCACACTTAAGTGTTTCGGAACATCAAACCAATTTAAACAATAGTCAAGGACAACACAAGTAAACACAAAATGCAATTTGTAAATGAAGGTGTTTATTATTAAAGGTGAAAAAAAATCCAAACCATCATGGCCCTGTGTGAAAAAGTGATTGCCCCCCTTGTTAAAACATACTATAACTGTGGTTGTCCACACCTGAGTTCAATTTCTCTAGCCACACCCAGGCCTGATTATTGCCACACCTGTTCACAATCAAGGCATCACTTAAATAGGAGCTGCTTGACACAGTAAGGTCCACCAGAAGATCCTTAAAAGCTACACATCATGCCGAGACCCAAAGAAATTCAGGAACAATTGAGAAAGAAAGTAATTGAGATCTATCAGTCTGGAAAGGGTTATAAAGCCATTTCCAAAGCTTTGGGAATCCAGCGAACCACAGTGAGAGCCATTATCCACAAATGGCGAAGACATGGAACAGTGGTGAACCTTCCCAGGAGTGGCCGGCCGCCCAAAATTACCCCAAGAGCGCAGCGACGACTCATCCAAGAGGTCACAAAAGACCCCACAACAACGTCCAAGGAACTGCAGGCCTCACTTGCCTCAGTTAAGGTCAGCGTTCATGCCTCCACCATCAGGAAAAGACTGGGCAAAAATGGCCTGCATGGCAGAGTTCCAAGGAGAAAACCACTGCTGAGCAAAAAGAACATCAAAGCTCGTCTCAATTTCTCCACAACACATCTTGATGATCCCTAAGACTTTTGGGACAACATTCTGTGGACCGATGAGACAAAAGTGGAACTCTTTGGAAGGTGTGTGTCCAAGTATATCTGGCGTAGAAGGAACACTGCATTTCAGAAAAAGAACATTATACCAACAGTAAAATATGGTGGTGGTAGTGTGATGGTCTGGGGCTGTTTTGCTGCTTCAGGACCTGGAAGACTTGCAGTGATAAAAGGAACTATGAATTCTGCTGTCTACCAAGAGATCCTGAAGGAGAATGTCCGACCATCTGTTCGTGTACTCAAGCTGAAACGAACTTGGGTTCTGCAGCAGGACAATGATCCTAAACACACCAGCAAGTCCACCACCGAATGGCTGAAGAAAAACAAAATGAAGACTTTGGAGTGGCCTAGCCAAAGTCCTGACCTGAATCCTATTGAGATGTTGTGGTATGACCTTAAAAAGGCCGTTCATGCTCGAAAACCCTCTAATGTAACTGAATTAGGACAATTCTGCAAAGATGAGTGGGCCAAAATTCCTCCAGGACGCTGTAAAAGCCTCATTGCACGTTATCGCAAACGCTTGGTTGCAGTTGTTGCTGCTAAGGGTGGCCCAACCAGTTATTAGGTTTAGGGGGCAATCACTTTTTCACACAGGGCCATGATGGTTTGGATTTTTTTTCACCTTTAATAATAAACACTTTCATTTACAAATTGCATTTTGTGTTTACTTGTGTTGTCCTTGACTATTGTTTAAATTGGTTTGATGTTCCGAAACACTTAAGTGTGACAAACATGCAAAGGAACAGGAAATGAGGAAGGGGGCAAACACTTTTTCACACCACTGTATATTTACTCCTATACAGAAATCTGGATATATATAACTTTATGCGGTTTATGCGATTTTAGTTTTTATGCGATTATACCCGATCATTATCCCAATCTTATCCTCACTTATGCACGTCAAGCACTTATTCATAATCTGATATGGTTTTTTAAATGTGACCTTCATATGATTTTATGCGATTTTCATGCGTCTTATTTGCAGAATTTTATATTTATGAATTTTATGCGTTTTTTTACACATAATCTACCTTGATCTATTTATTGATGCACATCAAGCACTTTCTATACTTATATCAACCCATCATATTGAACTACCTCTATTGCAATTTTGAATATTTAGCCTTTATAGTCTAGTTTTAAAAAACAGCGCAGCACTACTTCTCTATTACATTTAAAATTTTGGGACTAGAAATCTCCTATCAGTGTTTGCCGCAGTATTAGATCACTCTACAGTGCACACTAGGCAAGCGCAGAGATACTTCCCCTAAACAAATCTGGCAAAATGATGAATGTATTGCACGCAGATAATGGAACTTAACCACTTTGAGACCGGACCATTTTGCTGGCCAAAGACCAGACCACTTTTTGCAATTCGGCACTGCGTCATTTTAACTGACAATTGCATGGTCGTGCGACTTGGCTCCCAAACAAAATAGACGTCCTTTTTTTCCCACAAATAGAGCTTTCTTTTGGTGGTAATTGATCACCCCTGCGGTTTTTATTTTTTGCGCTATAAACAAAAAAACAGCGACAATTTTGAAAAAAAACACATTGTTTTTTACTTTTCGCTATAATAAATATACCCCAAAAATGTATAACAAAACATATTTTTTCCTCAGTTTAGGCCGATACGTATTCTTCTACATATTTTTGGTAAAAAAATCGCAATAAGTGATTATTAATTGGTTTGTGCAAAAGTTATAGCGATTACAAAAAAAGGAATAGTTTTATGGCATTTTTATTAATAATTTTTTTTTACTAGTAATGGCGGCGCTCAGCGATTTTTAATATGACTGCGACATTATGGCGAACACATTGGACATTTTTAACACATTTTTGGGACCATTGTCATTTATACAGCAATCAGTGCTATACAAATGCACTGATTCCTGTGTAAATGACACTGGCAGTGAAGGGGTTAACCACTAGGTGGCAGTGTAGGGTTTAAGTGTGTCCTAGGGACGTGTTGCTAACTGTGGGGGGCGTGGCTGTGTTTTACACATCACTGATCTCTGCTCCAATCACAGGGAGCAGAGATCAGTGACATTGTTGCTAGGCAGAACGTTAAGATGCTTGCTTACTTTAGCATCTCCCCGTTCTTCCTCCCCGTGAGACGATCGCTTGTATCCCCACGGCAATCGAGTCCGCAGGACCCACGATCGGACTCACAGAGGTCACGGCCGGCGCGCACGCGATGGCACAGCGGCAAATTTCAAGGGACGTACCTGTACGCCCATTTGCCTGTCCGTGTTAGTCTGCCGATGTACATCTGTGTGCGCCGGTCGGGTAGTGGTTAAAGTGGTTGTAAACCCTTACATAACACTTTTACCTACAGGTAAGCCTATAATAAGACTTACCTGTAGGTACTGGAAATATCTCCTAAACCTGCATGGTTTAGGAGATATTTGCCATATATGCTTGCGCCGATGTCTTGCGCACTAAAGATGGGGCATGATCGTGCCGTTTATACAGGGCCCGTTCATGCCCGTCGGCTCCCTCGCGCATGCGCAGGAGTGATGTCATGCAAATCCAGTTAGTCACAGAGCTGGAAGAGGGGTGAAGATGGATGCGGCCACCAGTGGGGACATCGAAGGCTTCATTTGCAAGTAAGTGGTACATAATGGGCTAGTATGCGACACACAGAAGCAAAGTAGGTTTCATGATATCTTTGCTTTCTGAGAGAGCCTTGACCTGGGCAAAACCTGTTGTCGTGCGTTACCCTGAGTTTGTGGCCTCCTTTAAAAGGGTATTTGACGTTCCCTCATGCTCCGCTTCTGCTGCCAAGTGCCTCATGTCCATCAAACAGAGTACGAGAACTGTTGCCGACTACGCCATTGAATTCTGTACTCTGGCAGCAGAGGTTGCTTGGAACAATGAGGCCCTAATGGCTGCTTTTTCTCATGGTCTCTCGGATTCCATCAAGAATGAAATAGCAGCCTGAGATATACCTACTGAGCTGGAGAAGTTGATCACGTTTTCCATCCTCATTGACTCCAGACTCAGATAAAGACTCTCTTATAAGGAGAGCTTGCGGAAGCCTCCTGTACGTTTGCCTCCAAGCTTTGCAGTCCCACCCGTGCCTCCCTCACCTCCCATGCCTCCGTCCGTCGAGATACATGCTCTAATCAACTCTGGGGCTGCAGGCCTGTTCATTGATGCTGCCTTTGTATCGAAGCACTCGATTCCGCTGCAGCTGCGTGACACTCCACTTGCCATTGCTCTTGATGGGAGACCCCTGTGACTTGTGACTCATGAGACGGTTCCGTTGTCCATGGCCGTAGGGGCTCTTCACCATGACATAATCCAAGTCCAAGTTATTGGAATGAAATTAAGAACATCATTGATGTTTTAGGCAGAATCTAAAACACACAAAAATTGTACCGTTTTGACGTGGAATTTGTTAAATCAAGTTTTAAAGTAATTTGAAAGCCAAATTTTGAAGATGCACACAGTGTGTCAACATGTGCCATCTGCCATCACGGGATATCAATGCATGCGTTTTGTGGGTGCAACCCCTTCCTCGCAACTCAAGTAGATGATAGGAAACATGTCCATTGATCTCCCATGATGGGAGCTAGCACATGTTGACATTAGGCATGGGATCAGGAGGGAAATCCACATTTTGACTCCAAATTTGTGTGCATCTTCAAAATGTGGGTTTTACAGGGGTGACATCACCCCATCTGATGAAGACAACAAAAACTCAGTTTGGAAATACTAATGTCTGATATTGCCTTCACTTTTTCAAAGTTGAACTTTGTAAGTTCCTGAGTTGTGTATGTTATTATGGTTTTAAACATGCCTGTTTAACCAAAAAAAGGCTATTTCTAATGTCAACCATAAAAATGTTATACACCAAAGATGTTGGTTTGTTCAAAAACCCTTTTCTAACGCACATGTGAATGTAAAATGAGTAAAAAGTAAAATGTAAAATGTTTTATACTCAACAATATGTGGCTTCTTATTTCAATGCTCAATAGCAGTTTTTGGAGTAAGTTGGTGTAGTTTACAGTGACAATGGGGGTATTTACTAAAGGCAAATCAACTTTGTACTACAAGTGCAGTTTCAGTGCTGTTTCAGTGCAAAGTGTATTTGCCTTTAGTGAATAACACCCACAGTGCTCTAAAATTTGCCTCAATCAGGCCATTTTAGAGACTCAAAACAATTAATTCATGGTGCTGAAAACGATGATTATTTTTATCATTACATACATTAACAACAAAAACAATGTGTGTGTGTAGCAGACCCACAACATAATAGTTAGCTGAAGAAGAGATTGTCACCTCATGTATCAAATAAATTGCGTTTGCACTATTGAAGTAAATGGCCAAAAAGAAAAGCCCATTGGAGAACCTAGGAGACAGCTAAAATAAACACAAGCAGTAAATAAAATGAAATATTACTTCAATTTATAATAAAAATGTATTTAAAAAATGTTTCAAACATTAGCTGGCAGATTAATGGCTCCCCTACCCGCAAAGTACTCCAGATAATTTTGTCTCACTTCGCGGGCGCTTTGGGGGGCAAGCCAGGACAGCCAGCTTCAAGTGCCATCAAATTACTAGTTGGTAATCCGGCCTCAGCCCCAACTGAGGCCACATAGTTTGCAGCCTTTTTGCAGAGTTAATTGTGTAGAATGCAGCAGGCAAGCACAATATGGTTAAGTTTGTATTCCGCCACGTGGATTGGTGTCAGAAATAGGTGTAACCAGCTGGCCATTATTCCAAAACCATTCTCCACCACTCTTCTGGCTCTGGCCAGCCGGTATTTAAAAACCCTCTGGTCCGGGGTGAGGGTCCTTATGGGAAATGGCCTCATCAGATGTTCACCTAGCCCAACCGCTTCATCAGCGACAAACACAAATGGAAGACCAGCCACGTTTTCTTCGACAGGTGGCAAGCCCAAGCCACCATTCTGGAGCCGTCTGTACAACTCCGTCTGGGCGATGACTCTGCCATCTGACATCCGGCCATTCTTCCCTACGTAAACATACAAAAACTTGTATGTCGCCGACACCACCACCAACAACACAATACTATTAAACCCCTTATAATTATAATAGTATGACCCCAAGTTGGGGGGGTGGGACGATGTGGACATGTTTCCCATCGATTGCCCCTCCGCAGTTTGGGAAGTCCCACTGCTGGGCAAACTGAGATGCCACAGTCTGCCATACCTATGGGTTTGAAGGAAACTGTGGAGTCAAACAAGAAAAAAAAATGTGTACTTTTGCACGTAAACATTGCAAACAGATTAGACACAAACATTCTTGGCCAACATAATTATAACATTTATTGAAATTAGTATTTAAAGACAAAAGTATAAGGTCCACTTATCAGATTCCTCACCCCATCTGATGGCCCATTGTAAAAAATTTATGGTGGGGGGAGATGTTTTGGACAGGTAACCCTCTCCAACCGGCCGGGCTGCGTGCTCGGATAAGGGTCTGATATGTATTTGGGGGGGACCCCCACGCCATTTTTTCGGCCTAAGGATTCCCCTTTAAATCCATACCAGGTGATGAGGCTAGCGAGGTGTCAATCTCGCCGATCGAGACGTTCTAAATTAACGGACTTTACGCCACGTGTGGGGCAAGTCCATTACTTTCAAAAGTCCCACGGACTAGCACACAGCCGGCGGGATTGTCTGCCGGACTGCTGAGTCCGGCGGACAATTTTGAGTCAAAACTTCTTACTAAGTCCACCGGACTTTTGGGAAGAAAAAGTCCCCTGGAGTCCATACACGGGCGGATTGTCTGGCGGACTCTAGTCCGGTGGACAATCCCGCCGGATAGTCCGCTCGTGTGTACGCGGCATTAGTTAAACCCACAAGTACTTTTTGATAACCACTACTATTCTTTTATACTGGCTTTTGAAATTTGCAAATGCAGCAATTTTGAAACTGGATGAAAGGTTTAGCCCTGGGAACACATTTTGAAAGATAAAGAGTTTTTTTTATACAACTATATAGATCAGACCAAAATAATGGACAAATGAGGAGGGACAGAGGCACTACCTACTATGACCTCACCTACTATGTAACTATGTAATTGTAATTATGTAACCCCAGGGTAAGTTTTATGTAGCCGTTGTGGTGTTAAGTAGGCTCTGTGGAGTATTTTCAACTAGATCAGTCTGTCTCTAGCAGAAACTAGCTAGAGGAGGATAGTCCTAAACATCTTCTCCATCCAAATCTGGTACCTCTGCATGCCATTTGGTTTGAAGTTGTTCTAGGCCATCTTGGACAGAAGGCATGAAAGCCTTATAAATTTCAGACAATGGTTTACACAAAGCATCCTTCAATAAAGATTCTAATTTAGAAGAAAAGAGAGGTAATGGAAAAGTTCCAAACGGAGAGTGATAGGCGTGGTGGAGTTGCAGATACCCGAAGAAGAGGAAGTTACAGAGCGCAAATTGCTGTTTTAACTTATCAAAGGTTGCCAAGGAGCCTCTTTGGCAGATGTGATTAAGATTCCCAATTCCCTTGGAAGCCCAGATGATGGGGTCCAGGATCGACTGAAATTCGGATAGCACAGAGTCGAGCCATAGAGGGGTGTGGGGGGACCAGTAGCTGACTGAGCATTCTTTGCTTTTTGTCTGTGATGGGAGATGTTGACAACTCATCAGAAACATTTTATGGGTGCACTGGCTGCCTGTTCCTTATTTTTGCAGTGCCATTTATAATTGACACTCTAGAAGTTAAGGCAGAACTTTTATTGCACATGCATTGTCTCTTCTGCAATAAAATGCCCCTACCTGCCTTCTCACTAGCTTTTCAAGAGCTGTAAACTCTGCTGCCCATGCGCAGCCCAGTTTACAGCGCTGTGACGGTCTTTGAGTGTTGAGAAAACTGGCTCTTGTGCAGGAGTGACATCCTGTGCCAGTCAATTAAGAGGACTGAAGACCAGCACTCAGAAGAATATGCCAGGGCTGACGAGGGACAGGTGAGTATTAATACCTTTAGGTCTCTTTTAATGACCACCAGTGGCGGCCCGTCAATTAGGGATGCATGGGCGGCGCCTCCCATCCATGCGTCCAGCCCCCTGATCTACATTCAGGGTGCCGAACGCATGGATTCCATGGGGGGGAGTGTTTTTATTTGGAAGCACGTGATTAGAGCCAGAGGCATCAAAAAAATGGTGGGCTTCACACGCTACCTCTGAAACCCCTAACCCCCCTTGAACCTTCGTGGAGGAACTCACCAGTTCGCCAATCCAAAATGCCGTCAACGAATGCCAACGCGAACGCTGCTCTGAATATCACTACCTCATACTCCGATGAGCCTGTAACCTCTAATTGTGCCAATAACCTGCCCAATAAATCAAATGAAACTGGGCGTCTTGTATCCCGGCCCAGTTTTGAATGCCTATAACCCTTCACCACCTGCCTTACCCAAAAATCCTTGGTCAGGTCCTGAAAACCATTTAACTTAAACCAGAATGCTAACCCCAATTTTTTGTCCAGCCCGGACACAGACACCCCTGTCTCCAAATTCCTAGAAACAGAATATAAAACTAACAAACGGAGCTCCTGTTCCTCTCGCCCCCCCCCCTCTACCTGCTGTACCAATGGCATCCATTCCTCCCAAACCCTACTGTATGCTGACCACATAGAATCGCTCACCGACCGTCGGATCCAGCCGGCTACTCTTTCAAGGCTATCTTCCATAGCCACTCGGGACAAGGGACACCGCATTGTTCTGCCCCGGTGACAATTCCCAGAATTTGTCCCACTGAAAGCGAGACAATGCATCAGCGATGACATTCTCTACCCCCGGTAGGTGAACAGCATAGATAAACATGTTCAACTGTAAACAGCGCAAATACCTTGTTGATCACCTGCACTACACCTAAGTTGTCCCCATAAAAATCGCACCTTCAAATTCCGAAAGGATTCCCCCAACAATTCTATGGCTAACACCACGGGAAATAATTCCAACAGCAACATGTTCTTCACGAGCCCTGCTGCCTTCCATGATTCTGGCCAAGGCCCGCACTCCACTTACCCTGGAAAAAAGCCCCAAAGCCAGCTGCTCCCGCCACATCCGTGTACAACTCCAGGTCGAAGTTGCTAACAGGCCCCGACATCCACAACGCTCTGCTGTTAAACTGAGCCAGGAACGTGTGCCATGTCGCCAGGTCATCCCTATGTGCCCTCATTAAGAGCACATAGTGCTTGGGGGATGTAACCCCCCACGGTACTTGCCGACAACCGCCGCCAAAATACCCTTCCCATCAGCAAGATGCGACACGCAAAGTTCAACTTACCCAACAACGATTGTAATGGTCTAAGTTGCACCTTATGCAGTCCCATGATCCCCCAGATTTCCTCTTTCAACGCCACAAATTTGTCCTCGGGCAACCTACATTCCATATTCCCCAGAGTCCAACGCGATGCCCAGGAAACTCAGCACTGTCGTTGGGCCCTCCGTCTTCTCCAGGGCCAACGGAACTCAGATCTTCTCTGCGACGTGCTCCACCGTAGCCAATAGGACCGGGCACATTTCCGAAGACGGCGGGCCCACGCAGAGGAAGTCGTCCAGGTAGTGTATGACCGAGTTCAATCCCGCGATGTCCCGTACCACCCACTCAATGAATGAACTGAACTTTTCAAACAATGCGCAGGAGATCGAACACCCCATGTGCAAGCACCGATCCACATAAAATTCCTCCCACCAGTGACAGCCCAACAACCTAAAGCTATCTGGAGGAACCGGGCGCAAACGAAAAGCTTATTCAATATCAGTTTTTGCCATCAGCGCCCCCTTGCCATATTTCCTTACCCAAAATACCGCGACATAGAACGATGTATACAAAACCGTGCATATTTCCGGGTCAATGGCATCATTCACAGACCCCCTTTTGGATATGACAGGTGATGTATGAGCCTAAATTTGTTAGGCTCCTTTTTGGGCACTACCCCCAATGGTGAAACCACCAAATCCGGTATGGGCATTGCCAAAAAGGGGCCCCCCATGCTGCCCAACGCCACCTCTTTTCGCAATCTTTCTGACACCACCCCAGCGTGTTGCAAAGCAGACCTTAAATTGCGTGCCAACGGGGGAGTGTTGACCAACCGCAACGTAATCCGAAACCCCTCAGAAAACCCCAGAGCCAGCAACTGCGCTGTCTCCCTATCTGGGTACCTATCTAGAAAAGGCTGCATCTTTTCCACCCTCACCGGAGTTGTCCCCTTTTCCAGCAGCATCTCCTGCTCGTCATTTTCCCTGCTTAAAACAATGGGACATGGGGTGACCACCCCCAATCCAGAGCATTCGTGCTTGTACTTGCATGTCCCCCCAAACTTGTAGGACCCCTCATTATATTGCCAGCACACCCCTTTCTTTCTTGTGGCCGATTGTCCGGGGTTGTTTGATCCACTGGCCCCCCCTTGAATAAACTGCCCCGTCAGTCTAGTAGAAGTCATCAGGTGCATCCATAAGCTAATGTCCTTATGGTCCAACCTCAAAAAAGTTAACGGACCTTAAAGTGGAGTTCCACCCACTTTTACAACTCTTCAGCATCCCTCACTAAACTGTGCACTGTAAACAAATTGGATATTTTTTTTATTTTTTTTTCAGCACAGACTGTATATCTGCTGTATTCATTTTTCACTTCCTCCTCCCTGGCCGCGGCCCATCGCATCATTTCCTGTTTGCAATGCCTCCTGGGAAGGGGCAGCAACTTCCTCTCAAACTGCCGTTGCTATGGAAACCTGACCTGAAACCTATTACACTGCTTATGCTGCACTGAGCATGTACGAGATCTGCAAGGATGTGATCCAGGAAAAAATACAGTCTGGCTTCAGATGCCCACACTTAAGATGGCCACGGCCTGTTGCAAGTTTATAAAATAACAAACTACTGCTAAAAACTAACAAAACAGACCTTAGTTTACAGAGTAACTTTACTAGAATACATTAAGCTTGTGTATTATAGAGGTATTTTTATTTAAAAAGTATAATTTCGGCCGGAACACCGCTTTAAAGTTAAAATCCCAGGAAGTCAGCACAGCACAGGGATAGTGGGAGCCCCTCATAATGATAAATTCATCATAACGAACATTCGTAATTGTTCCGAAAAATTAACAAGCCTAACGAAAAGTCGTATTTCGTATGAATCCAAATTGAATTTCGGACACAAATTAATTCTAATAGGAACCGAAATGGAAAGAAACTAAACAAATTTATTGACGGCGCACATGTCTAATAGCAATCCATTTCAGGATCTACAGTATATACAGGACGTCCGGTTCTGGAGTATAAGGCTGGCCATACACGATTCGAATCATTAATGGGCAGGCTGAATGTACCAAGTTGATCGATCAATCAACTTGGATACAACTTGGGTACAACCAGCCTGCTGGATTCTCTTGTTATTATCGCTTAGCCTGCTAGCGATAATTATGGTCACTTCTTTCCTGCATCCGTGGTTGCAGCAACGAAGGTGTAGTGGAGGGCTGGAATGACAGGGGACACAGGGTGCTAGTAAATGAGAGAGATGCAGGGATCGGGGTGATGTGGGGAGAGGAGGGGTCAATGGTGTTAAAAGAGGCTGGCCCCTCCCCAGCATAACCATAGCGTGCGGAGCAAGATTCCTACCCTCCTGCCCCATTTTTTGTGTTATCGTTTTGGGATATGTGTCTAATTTTCTTTTCCACGGAACGGTTAGGATTCGGGACGCTGTGGCAGTTGGCAGTAGACATGTGCACAACAAAAAAAATTGTTTATTTTCGTTTAGTTTTTTTCGTTTCCGTTGATTCGTAACGATTCGTAAATTTGTACGTCGTCGGTGTTCGTATTCGTAACGATTCTTAAATTCGTAAGTCGTCGGTGTTCGTATTCGTAACGATTCGTATTTTCGTTAGAGTTATTTTTTCGTTGATTCGTTTTTTCGTTCAATCTATTCGAAGCACGTTAAGCAGCACGATTGTAAGGGACACGGAAAATTACCAATTCAACACAAAAAAAAAGTTACGAATGTACGAATTTTTTCCTTCATTTTCGTTGTTCCTGTTTTTGTTTTTCGTATTTTCTTCATTCGTACATTCGTTGTTTCTAATTAGTTTTTTTCGTATTTTCGTTATTTTCGGATAACGAATTAACGAAAATAACGAAAAAAATACGAAAAACGAAAAAAAAATAAACGAATTGCACATGTCTAGTTGGCAGTTGTTGGTCTTTGAGGGAGAAGGAAGACACCTCGGAAGGATGAGTTTGGGACCCATCGGTGGTATGGGTCCTGATGGTGGTATTTCAGTTAACAGTGGTTTAACTGGAAGTTGGTTAACGGGTGCACTGCAGTCAGTGGGTTGTCTCAGAGCCAGCATGTCAGCTAGAGGCCTATTAACATATTTAAAAGGTACCACAGTGCCAGACTGAACAGATGGTAGGTGAAGGTGTCCAGCAAAGACCAACGTTAGTAAGGAATGTGGGTTTTCTTCATAACAGATGTTTTTACGGATATGTTAAATTTTAAATTTTATTGGTTAATAAAAGAGGCTGCTACGGACAACGTTTACTCCAAAATTGATGTGGTCTCATTTAATGGGGGCAATGGAATGGGTTATTAGAGTAATAAGCTGGGTCTGGCAGTATAGTACATCTTTTATACAATGTCAAAATATTTGCACCATGTAGGGCCAACCTAATCAAGTGACTTTATGAGTCAATGTTGGAGGATAGCTATTGATGTCCTTGGGTTTCCTGTTACTTTTTGGGTGGGAGCTGATAAGGTTGCCCCTACTACCTTGGACAATGTATGCAGCTATAATGTCTCCCAAAGGGACCATTTGTATCATCAGGAATGGTTATAGCTTGCATAAATATCTATGTGATAGAGGATTGAGAGTAGATGTGGGTTTTAATTGGATATTGTTATTACAGTGTTTTAACAATGTTTTAGGTAAAACAGATCTAAATAATAACACATCTCTATGAATTATATTATGTTTTGTATATACAGTACATTGCATTAAAAGGTTATTTATTATTTATTTATTTATTTCAGGTACTTATATAGCTATAGTCTGTTGTAGTCTTTCTAACAGTACAGGCAGACTCCCGACTTTTAAAAGTAGTTAGACTGTTAAAGTTGTAACTCCACAGTTGTAAAATCCCCCAACTTTTGTGATCAGGCAGTCCTTGCATCTTTAGGCGGCCTTCACACTGTGTAATATGATAGGTGTGAATGATGGCATGGCATAACACAGAGGAATTCTTTATTACTTTAATGACATTAGAGCAAGGACATTCTGTCTGCAGGTACAACAGCTGCAAGAAATGGTGTATCCATCTGAGCCCATAGAGAATTGATGGTGAGGGTCCCTTGTGTGTCTACAGAAACTTTTTTGCCTGAAGTTCAACTCAATTTTCTAAGTCTGCAATTATATGAGGGTATGTGAACCCACCCCGTCTGCTTGCATATGTCTTTTGGCTAAGCAATTCACCTGTATTCTGGTAGTGATTTAAGCTAGGCATACACCATACAGCCTTGAGACTTACCAAAAATATAATGCAAACCCAATTCTAAAAATGTTGGTTGATGATATATTTTAAAAGTCCTTGCAAGTTTACATTGAGGAACATTATTATGAAATTGTTCTACAATTTTTAGAGGCAGCTTTTCACAGATTGGTGAACCTCTGCTCATCTTTACTTCTGAGACACTCTGACTCGCTAAGGCTACTTTCACACTGGAGCGGTGGGGGCGCTGGCGGTAAAGCGGCGCTATATTTAGCGCCGCTTTACCGGCGTTTTAGCGGCGCATTGCGGCCGCTCGCGGGGTGTTTTTACCCCCCGCGAGCGGCCGAAAAAGGGTCAATACCGCCCGCAAACCGCCGCTATTGTGGCGTTTTGCGGGCGGGTTCGGCGCGCTCCCCCATTGTTTTCAATGGGACCTGGCGCTATAGGAGCGGTAAATATACCGCTCCTATAGCGAGCCAAAGATGCGGCTTGCAGGACATTTTTGAGCGTCCTGCAAGCGCACCGCTTCAGTGTGAAAGCCCTCGGGCTTTCACACTGAAGGAACAGCAACAGCTGTTTCGGGTCGGTTTGCAGGCGCTATTCTTAGCGCAATAGCGCTTGCAAACCGCCCCAGTGTGAAAGGGGCCTAAGATGCCTTTTTAATACCCAATCATGGTACTGACCTGTTGCCAATTAACCTAATAAGTTGAAAAATGTTCTAGCTCTTTGTCGTTAGTACCAATTACTTTGTCAGCTTTTAGTTGCCCTTTCACAACTTTGAGACGTGTGGCTGCCATCAATTTCAAGATTACCTTTTTTTCCTAAGATGGTACATTTTCTCAGTTTAAACATTTTACATGTTTTCCATTTTCTTTTGGGAATAGAATATGGGTTTTATGAGATTTGCAAACCAAACCTAATCAATCTATTCATTTTGTATCCGGTCAGGAAAACCCTTGTAAAAATTGTAACATTAGACTGTAGAGTGTATGGCCAACCTTAAACACAAGACTAATGCCGGCAGAAAAAGTCAGAAGGAATCTTTTCATCGGATATTCCGATTGTGTGTGTGCCTCTTTTTTTTTTGAAAATTCTGACTGACCTAGAAATAGAACATGTTTTAAATATTTCCGACCCTGCAAATTTTGTTAAAAAATGCACACATTTGGTAGCGTGGGAATATCATTGTATTATATTGTTACCTGCCACGTCACCTGCCTTCAGAAGCAGCTTGTCACGTGTCACATTGCATGCCACCAGATGCAGCTTGTCACCTGCCTTCAGATGCAGCTTGTCACTTGCCACAAGATGCAGCTTGTCACGTCGCCTGCCACCAGATGTGGATTGTCACTTGCCATGTCTTCTGCCACCAGATGCGGATTGTCACTTGCCACGTCACCTCGCCAGTGCCTTCAGGTGCAGCTTGTCACTAGATGTGGATTGTGAATGCTGCAGCCTGCCACCAGATGTGGTTTGTCATTAACCTGCCACCAGATGTAAATTGTCACGGTTACTTGCGACCAGATGTGGATTGTCACTATCCTGCCACCAGATGTGAATTGTCACTGTTACTTGCCACCAGATATGGATTGTCACTGTTATCTGCCACCAAATATGGATTGTCACTATCCTGCCACCAGATGTGGATTGTCACTGTTATCTGCCACCAGATGTGTATTGTCAATGTTACCTGCCACAAAAAAAATAGCAGCTTGTTACTAATTAATTTAAATGTAATCTCAAGTTTTTTTCCCCTAGCATTGCAGAGTACTTACAGGTACACCGCTGACAGCCTCTCCTCAGCGCGGGTATTAGGTACTGCCTCAGAGTGAGGGCGGGAGGGCAGTGAGAGATGACATCATTCTCTCTCTGCTCGCCTGCAGCTGCACCTCTGTGTAGAGCAGTCTTCATGGACCTGTAAGTAAGGGCGGAACAGTGGTGCGGGCAATAAGAGATGATGTCTTCGTGGCCCGGAAGCAGAGGCGCCACAGCCCGGTATTGGGCCGGGGGTTGGGGACCCCTGTTCTAAAGAAGTAAAAACATATTCTGTATTCTGTAGTTTATGATGAGCATTCTACACTCTGCTGTATATTTTGCATTCTGTATATTGTGTTGTATGTTCTATACTCCTTAACATTTCAGCGTGTACTCTATACTGTATGTTCTACAATCAGTACTCCTTCATTCTGTATACTGTGCTTTACATTCTATACCCCACATTTCCCCACACTGTACACTGTGCTGTATGTTTTACCCTTCACACTTTTCTATGATACACTCATAGTAGCTCACAAAAGTGCTACAGTAGCTCACAAAAGTGAGTACACCCTTCACATTTTTGTAAATATTTTATTATATCTTTTCATGTGACAACACTGAAGAAATTATGCTTTGCTACAATGTAAAGTAGTCAGTGTACAGCTTGTATAACAGTGTAAATTTGCTGTCCCCTCAAAATAACTCAACACACAGCCATTATTGTCAAAATCACTGGCAACAAAACTGAGTACACCTCTAAGTGAAAATGTCCAAATTGGGCCCAATTAGCCATTGTCCCTCTCATGTGACTCGTTAGTGTTACAAGGTCTCAGGTGTGAATGGGGAGCAGATTTGTTCAATTTGGTGTTATCGCTCTCACTCTCTCATACTGGTCACTGGAAGTTCAACATGGCAACTTATGGCAAAAAACTTTCTGAATCCGATCTGAAAAAAATTATTGTTGCTCAACATAAAGATGGCCTAGGCTATAAAAAGATTGCCAAGACCCTGAAACTGAGGTGGCAAAAACCATACAGCGGTTTAACAGGACAGGTTCCACTCAGAACAAGCCTCGCCATGGTCGACCAAAGAAGTTGAGTGCACATACTCAGCGTCATATCCAGAGGTTGTCTTTGGGAAATAGATATATGAGTGCTGCCGGCATTGCTGCAGAGGTTGAAGGGGTGCGGGGGGGGGGGGGGGTCAGCCTGTCAGTGCTCAGACCATACGCTGCACACTGCATCAAATTGATCTGCATGGCTGTTGTCCCAAAAGGAAGCCTCTTCTAAAGATGATGCACAAGAAAGCCTGCAAACAGTTTGCTGAAGACATGCAGACTAAGGACATGGATTACTGGAACCATGTCCTGTGGTCTCATGAGACCAATATAAAATTAATTGGTTCTTATTTGGAGGAGAGGATTCATTAACATTAGACAAAACAGTACTGTAACTCCTTTTGGGAATGAGAGAAAGAGTTTATGGGGTAACCACCACTGTGACCCAAACCTCTGTTTGCTTTGTCTTTCTGTCGCATAGAAGTATTAGATAATTTGTTGTGTGGAAGAAGCTGTAAGGTAAGGCAGCCTCTCGTTCATTGTAATATGGGTCAAGAACATGGTAAAGAGGCTCCGCCTCCCCCTAACCTCGGGGAAACTTGTAAGGATTATGTTGCTAGGATTTGTGGTACTGATTATGAATTTATAAATCCTTGGGTGTCAAATTTAGCAGGGTGAACTGAAACTATGGATAGTAGTGATCCCTTCTCCAGAGATGGACATAATGTGAATTTCATATGGATATGGTGAAAGGTTTATGTCTTGGTGACATTAAGGCTTTCCCATGGTTTTCAGGAGACCCTCAGTGGGATATGAAATACATTAAAGAAGGAGGGGGAAAATGGCTTAAGTTTGCCCCATACTGGTTTTAGAGGCATAATAAGAAACCGAATAAAGCAAAGAATTGTTTAACTAAGGAAGAGTATGACCTTAAACATAAGAAGGAATCTGAGGTCAAGAGACCTGATCCCAAGGCTCCACCTTTTCCTTTCTCTCATGTATTCTCTCATGTATCCCCACCACCTTACACCAGCCAGATCTATCCTAGCCTCAGCAAGGATAAGATAGATCTTCTTGCTGGATATCATGCCACCCACCAAAGACCTCCACCCCAGGTGCCCCACAGGCTCCGCCACAACAACAAGCACCTCCACAGACACAACAGCCAGCGGTACAAACTACACAGGCACCCACCACCCCACAAAAACAAGCATCACAAGATTATAAGGATAGTGATGGCGCCACAGAAGGAGCAACAGGGGGCCACACATCAACCCCCCCCCTGCTGTTATAGTACAAAAAGAAGATGAGGAAGATGATCTTGACATGATAGGAATGGCAAAAGCTATTGGAGGTGCTATTGTAAATTTTTGAAGCCCAAACAGAACAAAGAGTGGAAAGATATATGGGATGAATGCAGATGTAGCACGCAGGCTCCTTTTATGACTATAGGAAATGACATGCTTAAAAAGGTCATTGAAATCGAAGATATAAATCGCATTATTAAACACTGTCCTAAACCCACTCAATCATCATCCGCTACACTGAGTTACTTAAAAAGGCTTGTAATGGTAGAAATTATACACAGGAAGATATGCGATTAATTGTTGATGGGGTGATTGGGCATACATCTGCCTTTGATCGGACAAATGTTCCCAGTATTTCCACGATAGAAGTAAATCATTTTTGTGCAGATCATTATAGTCTAAATACAGACGGGGTAGAACCACAATGTGGGACCAATTGGAGACAGAATTAAAAAATGCTTTTAAAAATAGGACCTCTCTCCCCACTGCCATAGCATGTAAACAGAAATCTGAAGAAAGTGTATTAGAATTCTGGAAAAGGTTTGTAGATGTATGGACACAGGAAGCTGGATTATCCACATTGGCAAATATGCACAGCTTAATGATCGAAACTTTCATTAGCAACCTTAAACCACAACATGGCTTAATGGTAAAGCAGATGATTTCTGAATGGCCCACAAAATCAATGGGGGACTTTCAGAAAGCACTGACTGAAAAGGACGCAGCAGGTTGCTTTGATATACCGAAGGATAAAGCTACAGGTGCCCTTCAAGGAGGTCCACCTCAACAGGATACGAGACCTCAGGATAATTCTGGGACTAGGAGGCAGTGGGGTAGAGGAAGAGGGAGAGGATGAGGGAGAATTTTATCCCACCATTTCCTCTTGTGTCTCACTTCTTTGATGACCAACCTCTAGTGACCCTACATGTAAATTACTGATCCCGTTTCTCCTTGACACTGGGGCAACTTGGAGTACTTTAAGTCAAGATTATTATAGAGGTGAGACCACAAATGTTGAGCCTTCAATGGGAATTAATGGGATACTCACAAAGACCTACAAAACCCCTCCCCACCCGATTGTAGATGATGAACAAGGGTACGTAATAATCCATCACAGTTTTAGGATCATACCAAATTGTCCTGTAAATCTCCTGGGAAGAGATTTGTTGGGGAAGCTGGGCAAGAAAATAGTAATGTCTCCAAGTGGCGGTCTAACTGTATATTCTAAAAAGGTCCCCATAGTAACTATTCTAGCTTTAAATGTCAAAGTACCGGAAGAGGAGTTTTCAAAGGACTTACAAGGGTCCTGGTCGGATGGACCTCTGGATGTAGGTCTCATCTCTTGTACCCCATACAAAGCCACCCTCAAACCTTGGGAAGAACCTATATACCACATATAAAATGAACAACTGCGCTGCAAATAATTGTGCACTGGTGACACAGATTGATATAAACCAACATACATTAGAGTTGACACAGTAATTTTACACCTCCTTGTAACTTAATAGTATCAAGTTCAATGAAGTCCGTGATAACATAAAACAATCGTGTAAAACCAAAAGGTGTAAAATTACTGTGTCAACTCTAATGTATGTTGGTTTATATCAATCTGTGTCACCAGTGCACAATTATTTGCAGCGCAGTTGTTCATTTTATATTGGTCTTGTTGGTGTGGGTATCTCACATTTACAACTGCAGCAGCCTGTTTAATTTTTAGTTTTCATTTGGTTTTTATTTTTTATTTTTCACAATTTTTTCTATAATCAATGTTATGGGATATTATTCATAGTAAATTTTGGGACAGCGCAGTATTCTTCACACTTTTTTTTCTTCTATATACCACATATGTTGTATGCTAGCAGCCCACTTTGATAAAGCCCAATTTGTGTGTGAAACATGTAAGCCATTCCTCCCTTGCTTGTACATGTAGTGCTCCTCATGGTTTTATGCGAATAAAGGCATTTGGATCTCATTTTGGTGTGCAGCCATCCAGACATTCCTTTCATTGGGGTCTGAAAAATGTTTTTGACAGTTATTTTTAGATATATAAGGGATCAGATTTATACTTCCTAGGCCATCAATTGTGTTCTACTGTTCTACTTTTCTCATGGCAGCTGGCTAGCTAACCTTAGTATTGCACTTTGAAGACATTATAGTTGCACAAAACACCCCATGGCCAAAGGCAAGGAAACCCAAAATAATGAGTAGGACAAACGGTTTCCCTATTCTGTTAGCAGTTCTGCGTATGGACCCAAGGTAGGTGAACTATGAGTAAAATCTACAAATCATGCAGAAGCCGTAAAAGTGAAGCCCCAGCTAAATGGAACAGGCAGGCAAGGTGACAATCCTTTTATTACACTGGAAAATTTGTGCTGACATTCATCAACTTGATATGTAGGAACATTTGTGCAACCCAAGGCAGCTCTGCAGCCCTATATTGGCTATGCGGAAATCAGCCCTGGCAAAATAACCTACAATTTATGGTAAAAAATGTTTGTGGAGCCTGACACTGTACTATGTGCCCAAAAGTATGTTGACAACCCTCCAAATGAGTGAGTTAAGGTGTTTCCAGTGAAGGGTACTGTTAATACAATGACATTTTAGACAATTGTGCACTTCAAACATTGTGACAACTATTTGGGGAAGGCCCTTTTCTGTTTCCGCATGACTGTGCCTGTGTGTACAAAGCCAGCTTTCTAAAGACATGGTTTGACCAGTCTTGGGTGGAGAAACCTCGGTGGCCTATCCAGGGCCCTGACCTCAACCCTACTGAACACCTTTGGGCTGAATTAGAACATTGACTGCAAGCCAGGCCTTCTTGTTCAAATTTAGTATGTATATGTATAATATGTGACCTCTCAAATATATATTTTTTTAGTTGACTAGATACAAATTACCACAGGTACACTCCAAAATATATTGTAGTAATGGGGTATATGGCTCAATAAGTGTTGTGTTTACATAAATGTCTATGCAAAACAGAAAAAAGTTCATAGAGTCCAATTGGAGCATTCAGGATAATTTCCTGCTGATCCCAATGCACCAGATGCAGCACCTCTGAAGAGACTTAAGCACCTCTAATTGAACAGATAAGAAGAACAGCAGGATGCAATTTGAGTGTAGTACATTAATGTATTTATTGTGGTGAAAAGACAAATGGCAACTCACAAAGGGGGAGATTTACTAAAACTGGAGCACTCAGAGTCTGCTGCAGCTGTGCATGGTACCCAATCAGCTTCTAACTTCAGCTTGTTCAATTAAGCTTTGACAATAAAACCTGGAAGCTGATTGGTTTCTATGCAAGCTGCACCAGATTTTGCACACACCAGTTTTAGTAAATAACCCCGGTTGTGACAGTTAAAATCAGGCTCATCACATAGTGAGCTTCCGGTGGACAGTCTGAAAAAACAAGAGGGAACCTCAGACCAGGATAGAAACACTGGGTGGATGGATAGATACACCTGAAGGACCGAGAGAACACACAGGGATCTCCAAACAAAGAGCAGCATTAAATGTACTGAGAAACACTAGTAAATTGGCAACTCACATTAGAAGAAGAAATAGCACATTTTGTATATAATCTGTGAGTAGTTGGCTCATGCATCTGGGATAGGGACTTGGATGAGGAAGTTTAAACTACTAAGATGGCAAAGGGTTTCTGTGGGATGCAGAGCAGACCTGAAGTAATGTCAACAGCTCGTCGGGGGGGGGGGGGGGGGGCGTAGGTTTCCATTTCAAAGTCACCAAGCGAGGTGTGATGATAATGCATCCACAAACCTTTGGCTATACGAGGTTGTACCAAAATGTTTGGAGACTAGCTCTGTTTACAAGAAAGTACTTTATCTATGTTTACACACTATCACCCTCAAAATAGTCCCCTTGCATAGCAATACAGAGCTCCCAGCTTTCCTGTCACTTCTGGAATGTGTCCTGGAGGTCTTCTTTTCAAAGCATGTCAATCACCTTCTGCGATTCACACTGGATCTTTGCAATTGTGTCAAAATGGCAACCTTTGAGATGGATCTTCATCTTCGGGAAGAAGGTGAAGTCCGCAGTAGCCAAATCTGGCGAGTAAGGTGGGTGTGGAAGTGAGATCATGTTGTTTCCAGCTAGAAACTCACATTTGTTCTAACTTGCTGTCCACGATGAAATAGCAGACGTGGTAACGCACGTGGTCAGAAAAGCACTAGTTGTATAGCTCCCGATGTACACAGGACAATGTCTTTTGACACACTGACTTATGAAGGTTGGTGCTCCCTGTGACTATGGTAGACTGTTGGGTAGGTAAAGAAAAATGTTGTGTTTAATTTGTGTATTCATCTTTGTGTCGTAGATGTTTGTTGAAGATTATTGAGAAATGAAAAGGAGACAATTACTACTTGTAATTGCAAACACCAGAAAACTTTAGACCCCTTTCACACGGAGGGCGTTTTGCAGGCGCTATAGCGCTAGAAATAGCGCCTGCAATCCGCCTTCAAACTGCTACTCCATTGTCTCCAGTGTGAAAGCCAGAGGGCTTTCACACTGGAGCGGTACGCTGGCAGGGCGTCAGGAAAAGTCCTGCCAGCAGCTTCTTTGGAGCGGTGAAGGAGCGGTGTGTTTACTGCTCCTCCACCGCTGCTCCCCATTGAAATCAATGGGACAGCGCTGCACTATCGCTGACAAAATGCCGCTATTGCGGTGTATTGCGGGCGGTTTTAACCCTTTTTTGGGTGCTATCGGGAGGTAAAAGCGCCCCGCTAGCGGCCGAAATGCGCCGCAAATCCAACGGCAAAACGCTGCTAAAAATAGCAGCGTTTTACCACCGACGCTATGGGCGGCTTGGTGTGAAAGCCCTCTAGGCAGTGTGGAGTCTTAAGACCAAAACAACAGCCATAGTTTTGGAACTATCATGGAACTTACCCAGAAACACTCATTAGGAAGGGGCCATAAAAGTAGTTTAATTAAACATACTTGTAAAAATCAATAAAAATCCTGAACTATTTTTTCTAGCAGTCTCCAGTGGTATATTTTGGAAACCGCAAACCAGACGTTTCAAACCATGTTTATCCTTCTTGGCATGTGTGATGTCCTTTATCTCCAAGTCTTCTGCTTGCTCATGTTCCTTTGATTCTAGTGGTGAGGTTCAAGCCAACTCTGCAGACCCCCTATGTATTTTTTTTCTGAGTGACCTCTCCATTGTAGACATCTGCTTCTCCTCCAGCGTTGTGCCCAAAATGCTGATCAACACTTTATCTAAAGACAGAAGTATCTCATTGTTGGATTGTGCTGTTCAGATGTACATCCATCTAGCCATGGGTGCATGTGAGTCCATCTTACTGGCGGTCATGGCATATGACAGATTTGTTGCCATATGCAGACCCTTGCACTATAACATCGTAATGAACAAGAAGTTTTGTATTGGGTTAGCTACAATGGCATGGAGTGTGGGATTCCTGAACTCTTTTTTTTCTTGTGATCCTTACTTTGCACCTAATGCTGTGCTGGTCCAACCACATTGACCATTTATTCTGTGAGATACCTCCATTCTTACAAATGTCCTGCAGTGATACAAGAATCAATGCAATAGTTATATATATATATCGGCAGTGATCATTGTCATGTGTTCCTTCATTCTGACTTTGGTTTCTTATACTCATATCATCTCCTCAATATTAAAGATTTATAGCCTGCAAGGCAGGTATAAGACCTCGACCTGTACTTCCTACCTTGCTGTGTCACCATCTACTATGGGACCATCATGTTCATGTATATGGGACCCCCAACTGCTCACTCTCCAAAGATAGACAGAACTGTTCCAATTATATATACAGCTGTAACTCCACTGTTGAATCCATTCATCTACAGTATGAGAAATACAGATGTTAAAGTGGTGGGACACCCTGAAAACAAAAACTTTTAAAAATGTTAGTAACAATTTCAAATGAAAAAAAATATATATATATTTTTTTACTTACCAGAAATGGCTGTTGCTAGGCAAATTGTCCTAATCTGCCTCCTCCAGCGCCGCAGTGATCTTCTCTCCTTCCGTCTTCTAGTGAATGGGGCGCGGTGTGTTATGGGAACGGTGTCCCACAACACATTGCGTTCCCCATTCACAAATCCCACTCGCGCATGCGCACTGGGCCGCGCGAGGATGGCGGCGCTGGATCCGGAATGCCGAGGGACATCTCGGCCTCCACGAAAGGCATCGCGGGCGCCCTGGGAGGGTAAGTGTACTTATTAAAAGTCAGCAGCGACTTTTTTTTTTTAGCTGCTGACTTTTAAATTTTTTTTTTTTAAGCTGACACACCGCTTTAAGGAGACCTTTAAAATAAATGTGTAATATCCTGAGGGCCCGGTCCAATCCCCAACTAGGATTGGCAGGGGGTAGGCCCCCTCAAAAACTCAGGCACAGCCTAGCTGGGGAGGAGTTGTGATTGCTTGTCCGGAATAAGCAATAATTAAGTGAGGTACTGGAGATGGTAGTGAGGAATAAATAGTAATCAAGTACCTGGAAGTGAGGAGGTGTATATACAGAGAGTGTATATAGTTGCACTCCCAAGTCTTTAATTTTCTTTAATCAAGTGGGCATCCCATATTTACCCTTACCCCATCCAATTTAAATTCCCCCAATAAAAATAAAACAAAGTGCAAGGACTGTTTTTCTGCCTAAGAGTGACTGAGGACTGTGTGCCTGATTGTGCAGGGTGAGAGATGGACCACAAGTACCAGCAGCCCCTAAGGGGGTACCGCTAGTCAATCCCTTTTATAAAAAAAATGAGAATAAAAATGATTTAAAAGTGGAAAATACACCAAAAGCAGAGCATGCACTGGAGTTACGTCATCCCTGCCCAGGTCAGAAGGAGGAAGACTCTAGGTTCAGAAGGAATACTGGAAAGGATGGCAGTTCAGAAAAACGCACCAAGCTTGCAGCAAATGAAAGTTAGAGAGAAGTCAGAATTCCTTCTATTATCTCTCTTAATCCAGACCAGTGACTCAGAAAGTATTGAACCCAATCCTTAGCATCACAGTAAGATGACTTGATCATTTATAAAAAGAAAGGTTGGGCAATGGAGTCATATTGTTTATCATTCTTGTGTCCTTATTCACTTGTGTTATATGTCTACATATATCACTCTTCTTGCTATATGTCCTTTAATAATAATTGTAGTAGCAGTAGTACTTTTCTCCCATTTATATTAATAAACGCAGACAGCTGGATCGCTGATAATAGGCGGAAAGGACGTCTTGACATCGATAGAAGTTTCAAATTCCTCACCCCAAGCTCCCTTGGTATTGTTAAAAGGTCAGTGAGCTTGAATTGGTCAGTTGTAGGAAAAAGTGTTGGTTGAATGAAAGGGTCACATTCCTAGTCTGTTGTGGCATGTTTGGTCGATTGGCTGTATTGAAGTAAATGACCATAGACCCATCTGTCAGTAGAGAATGCCCTTCTTTCTCAAACATACAGGCATATCCAGCAAGCTGTACAAAGGGCATTGTGCGCCAACCCTGATCAATTAGATTCAGTTTACTGTACTATGTACTACTACTGTACTATACAATTAAAGTGATTGTATACGCCAATTTGTCATTTTTACCTACAGGCAAGCCTATAATAAGGCTTACCTGTTGGTAAAATTAATATCTCCTAAACCTGTACGGTTTAGGAGATATTCCCTTTGCATGCAGCCGCTGAAGTCAGCAGCGCATGCGCTCTGAATGCCAGGCTGAAGGGCCGACAAACACTGCCGGACCTTGTCGGAAAGAAGACTCCTGCGCGCATTCTCGAGAGTGAAGTTTTTTGTGGCTCCTGCCACTCACGGCGCTGGAGCCGCGAGTCCGGAAGAAACACTGAGGGCAAGATGTCAGCTCCCTTGGCATGGACCAGGCTGCGATACAGGGGCTTCAATCTAAGGTAAGTATTTCATAATGAGCTAGTATGCGGTGTGGTGCAGACTAGCTGATTATGCCTTTGCTTTGCAGGGTTTTTTCTTTTTGATGTGCGGGTATACAACCATTTTAATTCTAATTGGCTGTGTTCAGTATTTCTTTGCCTTCTTAAAAGTCTATATATCACCCATATAGACTTGTTTATACTGTATAGTCTATATATTAACTACTGTATATATTCAATCTTATTATAAGCTCAGCTTATCTTCGATACAGTGTTTTGTGGGTGCTGAAGACATAACACCTACTGTGCCCATTTTTGGAGATTTCCTCCATTCCGAATAGATTTTGCATTTATTTTATGGAGAATGTAACAGGAGATGGAACTCCCAAAGGTAGCAGGGGACACCCAAAATACCCAGGTGGCAGGAACAGAATCATGAATTTGGCCTGAAGATATCGCTGTTGAGGTATCCAAAAAATGTAAGAAGCCAGCACAGTTCCACTTATTACTAAAATACAATTTTTGGGTAGAGTGGCTTTAAATTGTATCACTAGGCAAAACTTTTTTTTTCATTTCAGATAGATTCAGATAGATTGGGTGTCATCACCGCCGCATCAATATTATGGTTGCCCTCAAAGAGCTATTTAAAAGACTATATAAATGTTTTTTCTCTTTATCATATTAAAAAACTTGCCTCTGTATTCAATTGTTACTAGTTTTAGTAATAATTTAAAGAGAAGCTCCAGGCTCCTTCCGAAAAAATTCAATGTCAGCATCTACAAATACTGTAGCTGCTGGCTTTTTATATTAGGACACTTACCTGTCCAGGGATCCAGCGGTGTCTTCACCCCAGCCATTTTTTTCATTTTTGCTCTCGGGTACTGCCACCACCATTTCTTGTATGGGAACCCGGCAGTGAAGCCTTGCGGCTTCACAGCCGGTGCCCTACTGCGCATGCACAAAGTGTGCTTTATGAATGGCCTGGTGGCGGGGGAACTGAGGAGGGGACCAAACTTCTGGGTGACTTTGCCATGGCGAGATCAGCCGAAAGTGGGAGCGGGTAAGTGTCAAAACCAGGTACCAGGGCAAACAAGTGGAACCTCCCCATTTGGGTAGAGCTTTGCTTTAAGACTTAAGCTGTGAAGGCCACAGACTAGTATGGAGCCCACTCACTCCTTGGGGGGGGGGATTATGAGCTTCTCCGCAGCTGCACAGAGAAGGGCAGGATCTGGTGGAGGAGTTCTGTCCTCCATTCTGCTGTAGACTGCTGAGACATGGTGGGGGCAGAGACAAGGGGGGTTCCCCAGCTGCAGGAGAGATGCAAGGGCCACGTGAAATGGCCTGGTGGCCCGCATTTGGCCAGTGGGCCTTGTGTTTGACACATGTAGGTTAGACCCACATTTTTATTGCTGTCTGTGTCCCCACTGTGAAGATTAACCCCTCTATTTTTACTAATGACCAGTGATGTAAGTAACTGAGTTAAAATAAACTGAGTTACCTAACGCAGTTACTTTAGAGGGTAACGAGTAATCTAACTGATTACTTTTCCCCTCATGGTAACTCAGTTCCCATTACTTTGGCTTAGTTACCCCAATTACATCTACCGCCACTAGATGGCAGTAGTGTAATTCCGGTGTCCTGACGAAAAAGTTCCCCCGCCAGATAAGGACCCCCTGTACTGCGCAGGCGCAGGGCTTGCGCAGTACGAAGGACTACGGAGCTTCCGAAAATTGCCGAACCTAAACAGCTCTGAGTGAACTCTACACCGCGCAGGTGCAGTTAACATGTAATTGTACGAGGCGATGGCGCACGCTCCTGATGCTCGTGCTACTCTGCAAGGGGCATCTATCGTGTAAGTAAGGGGCGGGTCTAGTATTACTGTAACCAAGGGGCGCATTTATTATTATTGTTATATATCGAGCTCTGCCCATTCATTTAACATTCGCCCTCTTCTGTAGCCATCCGCCCCTTACACGATATAATAATAATAGACCCGCCCCTTGCTTACACGCTATAACAGATCTGCCCCTTGGTTAGAGTAATAATAGAGCATCCCCTTGGTTACACGATATATAACAATAATAATAAATGCGCCCCTTGGTTACAGTAATACTAGACCCGCCCCTTAGTTACACGTATAGAATATTTAAAAAAAAAAGTCAGTTACTTTGCTGCGTAACTAATTACTTTTCCAATGTAGTAATTGAGTTACTAACGCAATTACTTTTTGGGAGAAGTAATTTGTAACTTAACTAATTACTTTTTTAAAGTAAGATGACCACCACTGCTAATGACTATGAGGGAATTTTAATATGTTTGATTTGCCCGAAGAACAAGATGTCAGAGCTGCGACAATGCTGTACCCTGCCACTGGGTTAGTAGGAATAAAGATTACTTGTTAATTGAGGGGCCCTGGAATATCGGTTCTAAGCAGAGAAAATTGGCTTTTCAGTATTCTCCATGTTTTGTAATTTTTGGGATTGAGTCCTGGTGTTCAGAGGCTTCAAAGAGTCATGGGAGGGAAGAAGCCTCAAACCCTGTGTCCAGGTCTTACCAGAGTATACTATAGTATAGAATGCACCCAGTCCTTATAATCAAGAGGCTGTCTGCAGTTCAAGGCTCCACCTAGGAAAAGGAGGTTCCCTGCCCAGGTCAGGATGTAGGCCAGTGCAGCAGGGAGCTGCGAGAGAGAAAAGTGGGGTGCACATTATAAGAAAATCGGGCGAACGAACATCTGATTATCCCTGTTTTTCTGCAGCAAGTCGGAACCGAGGAAGGAAATGATGTATGAAAATTCTCGTACGACAAAGGCTTTTTTTGGTTTATTGTTTCTGACCATATGCAGTCTTTTGTTTCTGATTTTGCTCATATGAAAATAGTACACATTAAACGAAAATCGTTAGTTTGGCTCCCATACAAAAAAACATTTAGAGTTTGCCCCTTCTGAAAATTTTAGTTTGGAAGGTCAGAATCAGCTGTCGAAAGTTGCGTACACACTTTTAGAAAATCATATGATCGTTCCTCAAATGAGAATGTTTGCCCAACTTTCTTATAGTGTGTATGAGCCTTAACCACTTTAGCTCCAGAGAATTTTACCCCCTTCCTGACCAGAGCACTTTTTGCAATTCGGCACTGCTTCGCCTTAACTGACAATTGCGCGGCTGTGCGATGTTGTACCCAAACAAAATTTACGTTTTTTTTCCCTACAAATAGAGCTTTCTTTTGGTGGTATTTGATTGCCTCTTCGGTTTTTATTTTTTGCGCTATAGACAAAAAAAGAGCGATCATTTTGTAAAGAAAAAAAAAACGCAATATTTTTAACTTTTTGCTATAATAAATAACCCCCAAAAATATATAAAAAAAACGTTTTTCCTCAGTTTAGGCCGATATGTATTCTTCTAATATTTTTGGTAAAAAAAAAAGAAAAAACAAAATAAGCGTATATTGATTGGTTTGCGCAAAAATTTACGTCTACAAAATAGGGGATAGGTTTATGGCATTTATATTTAAAAAAATGTTTTATTAGTAATGGCAGTGATTTTTATCGGGACTGCTTCATTATGGCGGACACATCGGACATTTTTGACACTATTTTGGGACCATTGTCATTTATACACAATCGATGCTATAAAGATGCACTGATTACTGTAAAAATGTCACTGGCAGGGAAGGGGTTAACACTAGGGGGCATCAAGGGGTTAACGGTGTTCCCTGTGTGTGTGTTTCTAACTGTAGGGGGAGGGGAATGACCAAGAGGAAATGACGAATCATGGTTCCTAGCTATTAGGAACTCACTATCTGTCTCTCCTCACAGAACAGGGATTTGTGTGTTTACACACGTCCCTGTTCTACCTCTCGTGCCCGCGATCGCTTATGGCCGGCTGTCATCGCGATCGGTCGGCCACGAGCATCAGCAGCCCCACATGGCAGCAGGCGCGCGCGTGCCTGCTATCCCGCTTAAAGGAGCCAACGTACAGCTACGACGGCTCGTGGGATCATGCCGACCTGGCGCAGTATAATGACGGCGCCTGGTCGGCAAGCGGTTAAAGAAGTGCTTAGCTATTCGGATGAATGTTAAAAGCCTATTCACACACCCAGAATTATCAATGCAATTTTTTTTATTTTAATTATTATGAACAACTGCCCAAAAATCATGGGTGGCTCAAATTTTCAATAGAAACATCAACATAACATGGCTGACCTGCCCACAAACATTGGATGACCTCATTGTAACCGTCGTAACAGTCCTTTCTAAAGAATTTTGTTCTAATGATATTATAAAATGCAGCTGTTGAGCGTGACAGTGCTTGGCCAAGTCAGCAAGTCTGCTGAGTTTAAAGTGGTTCTAAAGCCTTGAGGTTTTTTTACCTGAATGCATTCTATACATTAAAGCGGAGTCCCGCAAAAATTTACAAAATACTGCAGCTGCTGACTTTTAAAATAAGGACACTTACCTGTCCCAGGGTCCAGCGATGTCGGCACCCGAGGCCGAATTGTCCCTCAGATGCTGCCGCCGCCTTGTGGCTTCACTTTCTGGGTTCCCTACTGCGCATGCGCGAGTCACGCAGCGCACGAATGGTCCGTGCTGTCTCTGGGACCTGTGTGCGTCCCAGAAGACAGCGCGGAGGACAGGAAGGGGCGTAGACCCATGGGAGTCTATGCCCGGAAGTGGGTGCAAATACCTGTCTTAGACAGGTATCTGCACCCTCCTCCCCCCTGAAAGGTGCCAAATGTGACACCTGAGGGGGGGAGGGTTCTGAAAAGCGGAGGTTCAATTTTTGTGTGTACCTCCGCTTTAAGGTAAAAAATTAAAAAAAAACTTCTGTTGCAGTTAAATATAGACATATCTGTTATTTAAAAAAATAAATTGCCTTTACAACCACTTTAAAGTAGATGTAAACCCTGATGACAATTAGTTTAGTTTGAAGACGGACCGTAGAGTTAAGAATTAAGTAAAATCAGAATTAAGCCTCGTACACCCGATCGGATTGTTGACCAACAAAACCGTGGACTTTTGTCCAACGGGCGTTGGCCCAAACTTGTCTTGCATACAAACGGCAAGGAATTGTCGGCCAACAAACACGAACGTAGTGACGTACTATGTGGTTTTTCAGCTCTTTAGCACCACCCTTTGGACTCCTTCTGCTAATTTCGTGTTAGTAAAAGTTTGGTGAGTGTTGATTCGTGCTTTTTAGTTTGCACTTTTCATTTTGTGCTTTTCAGTTTGTTTCTGAACAGCCGTTCGTCAACCAGACATGTTGCGAAAATCGGAGGAGATAACGTGTTATTTATTATTGGCCTTGGAGTTATTGCTTTGACAATATTTTTTGGTTGAATAATGATTTGATTTGGTATATTTTCTATATTTTTGCATGTATAGAATGCACTTTTTGGTTAAGTTCTATTGGCAGATAATTTTGTCTAATTTTATTTGTTTTCTTTTTTTAATGCACAATAAAAAAAAATTGAGAGAATAAATTGGAGAATGATACTTGGCTATGTGTTTTACTTCAAATGACAGTTTGGGAGTAGGCAAATACATTTAAAAAAATACAATGATGCACCAACATCGTAACTACGGGATAATGGTGTTGTGGTAACTTTCCCAGAAAAAAAAAAAAAAAAAGCATAATAATATTCTTGATATCACTAGAAAAAAAAAGCCTTGAAAATTTGTTTGCAATAACTCAATCAGTATCACCAGCAAAGCAGCTTCATTGTTATCCCATTAAAGAAGAAGAGAATTGTGCGCTGCATTTCGAGAATTCATAATTTGCTGCATCACGAATGTTAATTCTCCATTACGAACGCTAGCTCCTCCTTGCTTCTGAGAATGCGTGTTTGTACTTTGGACTTTTGTCCGACGGACTTGTGTACACACGCTTGGAAAATCCGACAACACACATTTGTCCACGGAAAATTTTAAAACTTGCTATCCAACATTTGTCCGTGGAAAATCCGACAACACTTGTCCGATGGAGCATACACACGGATTTTCCGCCAATAGCATGTCATCACACATTTCCCGTCGGAAAATCCGATCGTGTGTACGTGGCTGAAGGGGTAGCATACACTCTACAACCAATTCGTATCAGATTAATTTAATACTCCTTACTACCGATTCATATCGGATTAATTTCATACATTTTGCAACCGATTTGTATCAGAGTTTTTTTCTCTTTACAACCGATTCGTATTAGATACATTGAACACTTTCTACCGTTGCCATTCTTTGTTTCTCCCATGCCGTGTGTTTTAGTTCCTGCAGCGGAACTTACGAATTGTTTGTACACGGTTCTTCTCTCATTTATTTTACCAAACCAAAGTTATTTTCTGTGCGTCATGCACGGCGCCACACCACGCTCTTTGGGTGTGTTGCACACCCGCTCCAGTCCAATGCGAACCCAGTCGCATGGGCATTGTCGCAGGTAGAATTCGTTACCGTGTTTTGTCATGTCAAAATTCGTGGCCACTTGCGGTGTCGCCCGTACCATGTGTTCGGTTCCCACAGTGGAACTTACTAAACATTTCCAGCGTTCTACTTTCTACACCAAACCTTGTTGTTTTGCCTCATGTACGGCATCACGCCACACCTTCCCGATATGTTGCACTCCCGTCACAGTCTGCCGCAAACTCACTCGCATGGCCCACTGTGGCAAGTAAGATTTTTTACCACATTCTTTATGTCAATTCATTACCATTCGTTGTCTCCCATATTGTTCGTTAGTTGCTCCCAGTGATGTAAGTAACTGAGTTAAAATAAACTGAGTTACCTAACGCAGTTACTTTAGAGGGTAACGAGTAATCTAACTGATTACTTTTCCCCTCATGGTAACTCAGTTCCCATTACTTTGGCTTAGTTACCCCAATTACATCTACCGCCACTAGATGGCAGTAGTGTAATTCCGGTGTCCTGCCGAAAAAGTTCCCCCGCCGGATAAGGACCCCCTGTACTGCGCAGGCGCAGGGATTGCGCAGTACGAAGGACTACGGAGCTTCCGAAAATTGCCGAACCTAAACAGCTCTGAGTGAACTCTACACCACGCAGGCGCAGTTAACATGTAATTGTACGAGGCGATGCCGCATGCTCCTGATACTCGTGCTACTCTGCAAGGGGCGTCTATCGTGTAAGTAAGGGGCGGGTCTAGTATTACTGTAACCAAGGGGCGCATTTATTATTATTGTTATATATCGAGCTCTGCCCATTAATTTAACATTCACCCTCTTCTGAAGCCATCCACCCCTTACACGATATAATAATAATAGACCCGCCCCTTGCTTACACGCTATAACAGATCTGCCCCTTGGTTAGAGTATTAATAGAGCAGCCCCTTGGTTACACGATATATAACAATAATAATAAATGCGCCCCTTGGTTACAGTAATACTAGACCCGCCCCTTAGTTACACGTATAGAATATTTAAAAAAAAAGTCAGTTACTTTGCTGCGTAACTAATTACTTTTCCAATGTAGTAACTGAGTTACTAACGCAATTACTTTTTGGGAGAAGTAATTTGTAACTTAACTAATTACTTTTTTAAAGTAAGATGACCAACACTGGTTGCCCCTACAGAACCTATAAATCCAACGGACGTTGTCCTTATCCCTTATACTACTCGCTTAAAGGTACGGTAAGCCGCCAAACAGGTGTTTCTATCCTTTTCTCAGTAACCCAAATCTCATTCGTTGAGACCCTTGCAGCCATGCAAAACCGTCTCAGCAGCCTGTCGCTCTTGTTGAGACCTCAGCGGTCTCCGCTCTAATTCATCCCTAAGGTGTCAGGTTGAGGTCAGGACTCTGTGCATGCCATTCAAGTTCCTCCACCCCAAACTCGCTTATCCATGTCTTTATGGATCTTGCTTTGTGCACTGGTGTGCAGTCATGTTGGAACAGGAAGGTGCCATCCCCAAACTGTTTCTACAAAGTTAGGAGCATGAAATTGTCTGAAATGTCTTGGTATGCTGACGCCTTAAGCGTTCCCTTCACTGGAAATAAGGTGCCAAGCCCAACCCCTGAAAAGCAACCCCACACCCTAATCCCCCCTCCACCAAATGATTTGGACCAGTGCACAAAGCACGGTTCATAAAGACATGGATGAGCGAGTTTGGGGTGGAGGAACTTGACTGGCCTGCACAGAGTCCTGACCTCAACCCAATAGAACACCTTTGGGATTAATTAGAGCGGAGACTGTGAGCCAGGTCTTCTCGTCCAATATCAGTGTCTGACCTCACAAATGAGCTTCTGGAAGAATGGTCAAACATTCCCATAGACACACTCCTAAACCTTGTGGACAGCCTTCCCAGAAGAGTTATAGCTGTTGTAGCTGCAAAGGGTGGGCCAACTCAATATTGAACCCTACGGACTAAGACTGGGATGCCATTAAATTTCATGTGCGTTACTTTTGGTAACATAATATACACACGCAGAACCCTACAGACTAAAGCCCCATACACACGGTCGGACTTTTTCATGGATTCTGTCCGATCGGACAATGTTGTTGAAAAATCAGACCGTGTGTATGCACCATCGGACAGTGTACGTCGGATTGTCCGACGGACAAAGTCTTATCTCCTGCTGGATAGATTTGCCGACAACCCGGTCCGATCACACCAAATCCGATCGTGTGTACGGTTGTCCGACCGGACAAAGTGCTACGCATGCTCAGATCACATTACAAGACCAAAGCTATTGGCTACTAGCCTCTACGTAGTCCCGTCGTAGGCAACAAACGTCACCACGTTCAGAATGATCGGATTTTCCGACAACTTTGTCCGACCGTGTGTACGCAAAACCAACATCAGACAAAGTATGACGGACAGGATCCGACCGACCTGGTCCGCGGATTGTCCGACCCTGTGTATGGGGCTTAAGACTGGGATGTCAAAACATTTTGGTTTAATTGGTTTCTAACATAGAAGCCTCTGCTGGCAGGCTGCCAAGATCTGATCTCTATAGAAAAGAGCTAAGATTTTAAAGAGGAAGTAAACCCTGATGGTTTTACTTCCTCTTTGTTTCCATGCAAAGGTAAAGCATAATGGACTACTATGCATCGCATAGTAGTCCATTATGTGTCACTTACCTGACACAGGAGCCTGTGATGTCACTGCTGTCCCCTTGTGTAGGGAGCCTCCATCTTCTTTGTGGGTATCGCGGCTCGGGCGCTGTTACTGGCCAGAGCCGCGATGACATCACTCCCACGCATGCGCACAGGAGCCGCCACTTGTGGCATGTCGCCGCTAGCAGCGGGGCGCTCAGTGTGCCTGCACGCCGCTGTCTATGGCGCATGCGCCGTAGACAGCGGTGCCTGTCTTTTTGCAAATATCTCCATAACCGTGTAGGTTTAAGAGATATTTCTTGGTCAAAGTGGTTTGTAAGGGTTTACAACCACTTTAATGCCCATGTTATGAACTTTAAAATGAATTTCACCACAATGCTTATAGTAGGGTGACCAGACCTCCCCGGTTTCCGGGGACAGTCCCCGGATTGAGGACACTGTCCCCGGACCAAGTCTGTCCCCGGTTTTGTCCCCGGATTGGATTTGAAAAGGGGCTGGGGCAATTTCAAAGACAGTCCGTGCAGAATAAAAAAAAATAAAAATCTGAATCTGCCACTCCTTCTAGCTTAGGGCAGTGTATTTTTTTCCATTATCCTTGCCCCTTTCTGATGGTCATGTGCTGGTCGGAGCGGAGGGGTTATTTCTTCAGCTTCGGGTGCATGCCCATCCAGCTCTGCTCGCATGTTCTTCTGTCTTGGCTCAAGTCCCGGCCAGCCACCTACCTGCTTATCTCCTTGCATTCCCTGGTGGAGTGATTTTTCTCTGCTGCCCACCCAGTAGTAGTTGGGGCCCGGAGAGTAAGACTTGACAGGCTGTGAGGCTGGTGGCAGCGGCGATGGGCAGAGAGTGCTGAGTGCCGCCTTTACTAGTAAAAAAAGAAATATGTCCCCGGATTTCATTTTACAAATCTGGTCACCTTAGCTTATAGACAGAGATGAATTAGGATTTACTGCTTGTTCATATCATGTACAGTAAATATTGAGGACTGGTTCACACATACAGGTCACCACTAGGGGCACATAGACATCAGTTGTTTTCTATGTGCCCTGTTCATGCCACAATGCTGGATTGATGTGAAGTTCAGAAAACTGCAGACATACTGCATTTTTCAGAAAAGGACACTATGCTTCTGTGCAGAGACCTGAATGGAGTATACACTTTGTACATGCGCAAAATTCTACACAGTTCAGTAGTGTGAACATATGCATCTGGCCCCTGTACCTCCTATCTCAGCATTTTAGTGTGCCCAGGTGGCACAGGTGCAGCGTTCAGCCCAGCTGCCTGCAGCCTGTCAAAGTCTATGGTAGGCTGAAATATGTTGCGGCTTGACAGGGCTGAACAGAGCAGTACTTGCGTTTAGTACCCTATGCATTTAGGAAAGAATGCCTGAAATGCAAAATACCTCCATACCGTCAGGAGTAGAGGCACAAGCCAGCAGGTGCAGGCTTGACGGGCAATGATGTGTGGAAGGACAGGTGCAATGTACTAATCTGGGGAGGAAGAGCAGGGTTTAATTTTAGACACCAATCTACAGTCAGTGCACTAACATTGCAGTTCTGAAGAGGTGCAGAGCAACTGAGTCCTTGCAAGATCTAGGGAGCATCTTATCTCTCGCAAAGATTTTCCAATGTTTGGAATATGTCTATGTCCAATGTTTCCTTGTAAGAGCTAACCCTAACTGTGCTGTGGTAGACACAAGTAGTCTGAGGTCCAGATGAGGAAATGGAAAAGTTCTGGTAATCAAGGTTAGCCCACGTATAGTCAAGAAGTTGTTTCTGGTTTAATTAGTGAGATCGCTTATACCTACCAACCACATTAGAGAGTGAGCACCTACCTAAACAATCCATCCATGCTATATCCTGTTAGGTAGACCCTTATACTATATAGCTGTTACAAGATGACACAAGATCTGAATTTGTGTAGGTAGTATATGTATACATAAAGTTTTCAGTCAACCAAGTTGGCCAATCAGGAGTTGATTGCATATGTATGGGCACCCTGTGACTGTGCAGATGTCACCTGCCTAGCAGTGTCTGATTGGAACATAAACATAATACTGTTGCATGTATATGGGGAGTATGTAGGCACCCATGTATCGATATGTAAAAGGTTAGTAGATATGGGTGATCCTGGCCCTTTCAATATCTGTGTAGCTGTTTATGCGTAGAAAAAGGCGAATAAGAACAAGATAACATTCCATTTGTTCAGATAAAGAGTTGAATGACTTGAATGACTTGCCAGGCACCAGCAAGATGCTTTTGCAGAGATTGTTCTGTTTAGGGATGCAAGGAGGTGATAATGACTGCTTCTAACTTGTTATCCCACAATAAATTTTGTCCAGCTTGCTGGAAAATTTCTGTTCAACCTGACCAACGCTTCCCTCTTTGAGCGATATAATATGTTAAAGTGGAACCAAACCTTAATATGACCCTAGCATATTCTTACTACTCTCCTAACCTAATCTGCAAATATCACCTGACTATGACTCTAGACTCCATCCCACCCTGCGCCACTTGGAAACATATTGTGGCGCAGGGTGGGATTTGTTCGCTGGATGTACTACTAATTAGCTGCTCTGGCAAGGGCAGCCAATCAGTAGGCACTGTCTGCTTCTAGACTCAAAGATACCACCCCCCCCCCACGCTACTACCAAGCGCCGGATGTAATCCTGGACCAGAAACAAAGGGAGTTTGGATCGGCTGTCAAGTAAGTGTTAGAGGGGTGATTTTTACAATTATGTTATAAAGGGGAATAGGCAGATTTCTTAAGTTGGCCATACATTGGTATGTTATAAAGGGGAATAGGCAGATTTCTTAAGTTGACCATACATTGGTATGTTATAAAGGGAAATGGGCAGATTTCTTAAGTTGGCCATACATTGGTATGTTATAAAGGGGAATAGGCAGATTTCTTAAGTTGACCATACATTGATATGTTATAAAGGGAAATGGGCAGATTTCTTAAGTTGGCCATACATTGGTATGTTATAAAGGGAAATGGGCAGATTTCTTAAGTTGGCCATACATTGGTATGTTATAAAGGGGGATAGGCCGGTTTCCCATGCACTGGTATTAATAGAGGAGAATAGGCCATTTTCTGAAATTGACCTTACACTGGTAGGTTATAGGGGGGATATTCTAGTTTCTTAGGCTAGCCATACGCTTGTAGATTTAGGTATGAATGCTCATACAAAAAAATCTCTTCAGTACAATCAATAACAATTTGAGACTTGGCAAATGTAACTAGAAAACACTTCAAAATTTAATTTCCTTTTAAAACCTTATTTTGGAATGAATGGTATTTATCTTACAAAAAACGCATTCACTTTTAGCTTTTCCTTTGATTTTTTATTTTTATTTTCATCTCTGTGGTTGACCCCATTAACAAAGACATATGAAAAAAAAATGTGGAATGTTTCTATCAAACAAAATTCTACTGGTGTATGGTCTTTAGTTTGATTTAGGCCTGCTTGGACAGCTCCAATTTATCAGTGGGTTGTATAAGCAACAACAGCAGCCTCCAACACTACTGACAAAGGGCAGATGTCTCACTACTCTTCATTATGAAGCAGACATCTGCGGCTCTAAGCAGTGTTTAGAGAAGGCTACCCTACAACATCCAACATGTTCAATAACGCATCCGCAGACATGTTACACCGTGCATTCTCAGATATACCAAGAAGATTATTTAATAAAACTGTGTGGTGTAACATTTGGTGCAGCTCTGCTTAAAGAAACCAATCAGCTTCCAGGTTTTGTTGCCAAAGCTTAATTGAACAAGCTGAAGTTAGAAGCTGATTGGCTCCAACGCACAGCTGCACCAGACTCTGAGTGCACCAGTTTTAGTAAATCTCCCCCCATATCTACAATAATATATGAATACAATAATATATATAGGTTCAGAAAATTAGACAAATCAGAAGGCATCATCACTAGCATATCCCTGTATACATGTGTGATTATTTCACGTGCCTGTAACACTCTACAGAAAATGTGCAAAACATATGATTGTCATTTTAATGGACAGTTTTAGATATTCCTTGGGAAGCTTGGGAAAAGTAATTGGAGAGTTTGCAAAGGAGTGTAGATCACAATGCTGTAATCTGATTTACAAGGAGTGGCCATGTATTGATTAAAGCGGAGTTCCAGTCATAATTTTTTTTTTTACAGTATTCAGCAGCATTAAATGTAAAGATCAACCTGTGGAGAAAATTGTTTTACTCACCTTTTCCGGTCTGTTGCTAGGGGGTCCCTCGTAATCTGCCTCTTCCTCTCCAAGGCGCCTGGCGTAATTTCCCTTGGCGCCCGTGCTCGCTAGTGCTTCTGGGAGATGCTTGTCATCATTTCCCAGGAGTCGCTGGGCAGCGCCGAGGGCTTCGTTGCCATCACAACGGGGGCGGCACTTCTGACGATGCCGCCTGTTGTGATGGCAACGTCAGAAGTGTACGGCGCTGCGCTGTACATACTGCGCATGCGCGAGAACGGGCGATGCATGCTGCTGCACCAGAGCCTGGAAGATAGTGCTTGTGGGCTTCACATGCCCACAAGCACTATGGAAACTTCCATGATAGAGGAATATAACATATATACAGAAAAAAAATACGCATCCTAAAAAAAAAAAAATTTTAACAGTGGGAGCTATTTGGCCTTCTTTTCTTCACAGCGCTACCTCATATAGGTCTGATATAAGAATTGGTATAAATAAAGGTGCTACTTAACTACTAAAAGCATTTGTCTTGCTCTTAGCTTAACATTTGTCATGTGTTCATTTGCCTTTTTTAAGGAAAATGGAGAAGATGCTTATAGGCAAGTGTTTCCTTCCCAGTGGTTTTTATTATGATATGTAGGCTCTAACAATCAGGGCCCTATGTCCCCCCCTGTATTGAATTGTATTTTAACTGTACTGTCTGCCCCCATGTTGTAAAGCGCTGCGCAAGCTGTTGACGCTATATAAATCCTGAATAATAATATTCCATGTAGAGGTACCCAGGATCTGGTGACAATCTAGTGCATGTTTTTTTTTACCAGCATTCCATGGAACTCTAGGCTTCCTCCAGAGGCTGCTAGGGGTTCCTTGAGTAATAAGAAATTTCTGCCTATCAGATAAGTTCCCACTGACACTATTGATCTTTTTACCTTTCTGTAAGGGGGTAATTCTTCCCAATGTCTACAAGTATAAGGAGCATTCTTCACACTGACCATCAAACTTTTGTACCATGAGTTGTAGATACAGTAATTTTTAGCAGGGGTTCCAAGAGACCAGAAAGGTATTTCAAGCGTTCCAATGTGTTGAGAAAGGCTGATCTAATGTTCATGAGGGACCTTAAGTGACAGAAGGCTGGGGTCAACCAGACTGTGCCTATGTGTTTGACTTCCCAGAACTCTCTGTGGCCTCCTTTTAGATGTATTATGACATCCTCCATCCTGATCAAGTTGGGCCTTGTGGGCCTCCATGAGGGTGCAGTCCCTTCCTAGGATGTCCTAGTGTAGGCACTGGGCTCCTTGCTGTGCCAGATAGCATTGAGGCTTCCACATACTAGACATGAAATGCACAGGTATATTGTGTTTGATCACACATTGCTATCTGAAGATTGAAAAAATATTAAATATTGAAACAATTGATATGATAGAAAGTACATTGTAGAAAAAAAAAAGTTTAGTTACGCAGGTCAATTTTTCTAACACTTCGGTCCTTTGCAAGAACCTCTTGTACTAAACAAGGTTACTAAAAATCTATCAATTAGATTTTTTTTGTAGACTGATGAACCTATGCATGTTTATAGAGTATGTGAACCTTTACTTCACTTACACTTTACTGGTGTCAGTCCTCTTCCTCGGTGCTTTGGTCACAGTTTACACTTACCTATGACCCAACCCTGCAAGATCGTACAGCCTTTCTCCTGTAACTTCTGTACAGGGCCACTTACACAGAATGAAGTCATAGGTTCTAAGGCAGGTAGTACGTTGAAGAATTTTAAAGCGTTTGAGAGAATAACTATAAATCTCCAGGTAGACCTTATCACAGGGATTATATGGGTAGCAGGTAAGTATTCACTATGACCAAGCCCTTGGGGGTAGAGAAATTAAGTAATAAAGGAGCCATACACTTAAAGTATATTTATCTCTTTTATTTGCCAAGTCATGTCTGTAGATAGTCTAAAGTTGACAATATATGTAAGATGAGAGTCTTTGTGACTAGGTAGACAGCAGCCAGGCGTCCATAGGGGCATACAAGAAAATCTTTATGGCCAGATTTAAAGTTAGCATCTGTAGCCCCTTGTCTATAGGTGGAAGAAGCAACGTGTTTTCCCATGTAGTATAAATACATTCATTACACATCAACCGATTCACAAACTGTGAATATAGTCTAAGTCAGGTCAGGAGAATTAAAACAAGAAAATAATTATCCTTGCAAAACATTTTAGACCCAAAATGACTACATGCTGATGGGAATCCGGGCCTGCCTCTTCTAATAGCTATTGTTCCCCTCGAAGAGATGGAAGCCCAAAAGTGTCTGTGTGTGCACCTCCTCCCCCTCCTGACATAACCATGAATGCTTGCCATCTGCCCAGTAGACCACCCTCTCATATCTATGGCTTCCTAATGGTAGCCTACAGGCTGCCATACGCTGCTCGATCCTGCTGAAACCGCCAAAATTCAAGCTGTAGGTGGCCCTATCGTCACCACCCACCTCCCAAAAAAATGTTTTGATCGCTCAGCAACTGCTGAAAAAAAAAATTTGCTGTTTATCCAGCCAGAAATTTTGCAAATTGTCAACTTCCTGTGCTTCTCTGCCTCCTGAATTGTTTATCTATTATCATTGTTCCCTGTTAGCTCTGTGGACTATAAAACACCTCCCTTTTTATGGAGTCGAAAGAGAGGTGTTATGTAGTCCTACTACAGTGTTAGGTCTACATAACAAACTCCCTTTCTAGGATGACCAGACTAATCAATACAGCCATAACAAACACCTCTGATCGGTGGCAATGCTTGCTACTACTAGGCTGTTGATGGCCACTTTGGGATTTGTTTATTTTACAGGTCCTCTATACCATTTCACACACCAAAGGGGCGTAATTGGTGATTATCTTGTTTAAAAGAAAAACGACGAGGCCATTACTTCTGTAAATAAAGAACTTCTCTGGAAGGGAAGACTTTTCACAGCTGTGTGTCAGCTAGTTTGTTCTGCAGCAGATGGGCAAATCATCAGTGTCCTAAACTACCCATTTCCCATCAGCAAGAAACTCCGATCCATCGCATACGTGACTGATGAATATCGCACTGTTCCCAATTCGACACACAGACATGAATCACAAGGGCTGATAGTGGCGAAATTGTTCCGGGAAACTTATTTTGGGTAGTGTGGAAAATCAACGGATTGCAGAGAACAATGTGGCAGTGTATTGCTGACACACAAAAAAAAGAAAACAGAAATGCAAACAGAACTTCCTTATTCGCAGAGCACTTTCCCATGCATTAGCAATGCATGCTAAACTAAAAATAATATATATATATATATATATATATATATATATATATATATATATATATATATATATATATATATATATATATATATACACACAGTATCTCACAAAAGCGAGTACACCCCTCACATTTTTGTAAATATTTAATTATATCTTTTCACGTGACAACACAAAAAAAAAACGCAAACAGTTGGTTGTCCAAAATTATAACTGCATAATATTGTCCCTTAGTATTTGACTTCTTGTCATGACGAATCTGACCCTAAGTGACGCTTTTTTGGGGACCAGTGACACCAATACAGTGATCAGTGCTAAAAAAAAATGCACTGATCAATGTGTAAATGACACTGGCAGGGAAGGGGTTAACACAAGGGGCTATCAAAGGGTTAAGTGTGTTCTAACTGTGTGGGGGATGGGCTCACTAGGACAACACAGAGATCCTGATTACTTGGAACAGCCAATCTCACAGTGTTGTCCCCTATCAGAACGGGGATCCGCCTTGTTTACATACAGTGGTGTGAAAAAGTGTTTGCCCCCTTCCTCATTTCCTTTTCCTTTGCATGTTTGTCACACTTAAGTGTTTCGGAACATCAAACCAATTTAAACAATAGTCAAGGACAACACAAGTAAACACAAAATGCAATTTGTAAATTAAGGTGTTTATTATTAAAGGTGAAAAAAAATCCAAACCATCATGGCCCTGTGTGAAAAAGTGATTGCCCCCCTTGTTAAAACATACTATAACTGTGGTTGTCCACACCTGAGTTCAATTTCTCTAGCCACACCCAGGCCTGATTATTGCCACACCTGTTCACAATCAAGGCATCACTTAAATAGGAGCTGCTTGACACAGTAAGGTCCACCAGAAGATCCTTAAAAGCTACACATCATGCCGAGACCCAAGGAAATTCAGGAACAATTGAGAAAGAAAGTAATTGAGATCTATCAGTCTGGAAAGGGTTATAAAGCCATTTCCAAAGCTTTGGGAATCCAGCGAACCACAGTGAGAGCCATTATCCACAAATGGCGAAGACATGGAACAGTGGTGAACCTTCCCAGGAGTGTCCGGCCGCCCAAAATTACCCCAAGAGCGCAGCGACGACTCATCCAAGAGGTCACAAAAGACCCCACAACAACGTCCAAGGAACTGCAGGCCTCACTTGCCTCAGTTAAGGTCAGCGTTCATGCCTCCACCATCAGGAAAAGACTGGGCAAAAATGGCCTGCATGGCAGAGTTCCAAGGAGAAAACCACTGCTGTGCAAAAAGAACATCAAAGCTCGTCTCCATTTCTCCACAACACATCTTGATGATCCCCAAGACTTTTGGGACAACATTCTGTGAACCGATGAGACAAAAGTGGAACTCTTTGGAAGGTGTGTGTCCAAGTATATCTGGCGTAGAAGGAACACTGCATTTCAGAAAAAGAACATTATACCAACAGTAAATATGGTGGTGGTAGTGTGATGGTCTGGGGCGGCAGACATCAAGTCCGCCAGACCCGCACATTCCCCCGGTGTGCAACGGGCGTGCCCACATTATCTCATGCACCAAAACGACGTAAAGGTTTTTTCGTGCAGCCGGGCCGCCCTGCCGCAGTATATGTGCAGTGGCTGGTCTGGAAGTGGTTAAGGGGGGAATATGATCAACATGTAAAGGGTTCTTTACTGTAAGAGCGGCAAAGATGTGGAATTCCCTTCGACAGGCGGTGGTCTCAGCGGGGGGCATCGATAGTTTCAAGAAACTATTAGATAAGCACCTGAACTACCGCAACATACAGGGATATACAATGTAATACTGAATAATAATCACACACACAGGCTGGACTTGATGGACTTGTGTCTTTTTTCGACCTCACATACTATGTAGCTATGTAACTATTTACAAATACATAAGGGGTCCATATAGTGAACATGCTGTTTGAGTTATTCACTTTAAGTTCATCACAGATGACAAGGGGGCACTCTTTACATCTTGAAGAAAAAAGATTTCATCTCCAAATACGGAAAGGTTTCTTCACAGTAATACACACGGTCGGAATTTCCAATGGAAACAGTCCGATGGGAGCCTTTCATCGGATTTTCCGACCGTGTGTATGCCCATCTGTCTTTTTCTGTTGGCTTTTCTGATGGACTTTGGATTGAGACCCTGTTCTTAATTTTTCAGACGGAAAACCTTTCTATCGGATTTTCCGATCGTGTGTATGCAATTCAGACACGCAAAATTCTGACGCATGCTCGGAAACAATTTAACGCATGCTCGGAAGCATTAAACTTTCCTTTTATAGTGCCGTTGAATGTGTTGTATGTCGTGGTGTTATTGACCGTCGGAATTTGGTGTGACCATGTGTAGGCAAGACAGTTTGAGCAAAATTCCGTCGGAATTCCGACGGGAAAACCATCAGAGCTTTCTCCGACGAGAATTCCGATCGTAGCTCAGTAGATTTCTTTAAAAAAAGCCTGGATTCTTTCCTAAATGTACACTATATAACTGGGTACTAACATTTGATACAGGGACTATCCGATTGTCTCTTGGGGGATCAAGAAGGAATTTTCCCCTGCTGTAGAAAATTGGATCATGCTTTGTTGGGGTTTTTCGCCTTCCTCTGAATCCACTGTGGGTGAAGGATTGTGTATATGGGATTGTGTCTTTTTTCAACCTGACTAACTATGTAAGATCCCCTGCTAATTGGAGCAGCTTTATGGTTGGCCATGAGTAAATGGTTTCCACTGTCTTTTTACACCCGACTACCCTCTAATCCAATCCTTCCATATGGATGATGACAGATCCCTTTCTACTTTTAGTAGACCAGTGTTCTATTGAGAAGTGCCCACTACTGGGAAGTGCCCGGGACGAACGGCGCATGTGCCGCTCATGCGCCATACGGAACAGCATAACAGCTGAGTTTACGATCAGCTGTTGTGTCCACGAGACTGAAAAATATGAAAAATATGTGTTTTGCAGCACTGGCCTTCATTTAAAAATCCACCCCATCTTGTATTAATCCGCCCCTTGAGGCACAATCTGACAGAAAAATGTCTTCCGTCGGCTATTGTGCGCAGGCACCATCTCACCATTGCAACAACTGATTGTAAAATCAGCTGTTGTGGTGTTCCGTACGGCGCATGCGCCGTACATCCCGGGCACTTCTCGATCGCGGACACTATCCGACAGAGCACCGGATCGGACCCAGAGGTAGGCAGGTGTAAACGGACACAAGTCCATTTGCACCTGCTAGTCCATAGGAATGCATAGATTTTCTAATCAGGTCTACCTGAAAAACTGGTGGACAAGATCAGATTGCCTGTGTGAAAGGGGCCTATTGGATGACTTTGTGTATTTTTCAACCTGACTAACTATGTAACTATGTACCTTGCAAACATCTTTTGCTAGCAATTTAGGGTGTAGGGATCAGAAAAAGTGGAAAAGGCTGTGATTACTATCAGATGACAGGTCTCTTTTACCTTCACATGGAATGCCAGTAAAATAAACAATAGTATATTATAAAATATGACCTTTGATCAGGGTATTCCAAGTCAGCAAGTGTTTTTGTGGTTATGAATTATGATAAACTAGTTAATGTGTAAGCCAGTAAACAGTATATCATGTAATGTCATAAAGCACATTCAGTGTCTTTAGACATAACTAATTAAAGCCAGTTTTAGCAGGCTTGACAAAAGCCTCATAACATATGATTTTGTGCTGTCCAACCTTCTTCCCATGCTACAATGTGTGTAAGCAAGATTGCATTAGCTGTAGATGGTGGTCCTTGAAACCAGTGGACACACAAAGATGATAGATTTCTGCCTGCGGCACTGATCATTCAGGAGAAACACGAGGGGCTGGTTGTACAGAAGTCAATTGGTAGATTGACTTTTGTGCAAGGAGCCTGCCTATACAAGGATTGAAATTCATCCAGTCCCTGCTGAGCTGGCTGAATTTCGATCCATGTATGGCTGCTCTTATGCCGCGTACACACGGTCAGATTTTCCGACGGGAAATGTTGGATGTGAGCTTGTTGGCTGAAAGTCCGACCGTGTGTATACTCCATCGAACATTTGTTGTCGGACTTTTTCCGCCAACAAATGTTGGCTAGCAGGTTCCCAAATTTTCCACCAACAAAACTTTGTTGTCGTACTTTCCGATCGTGTGTAGTCCTTCGCACAAAAGTTCACGCATGCTCGGAATCAAGTACGAGCCGGAAGCGCTCAGCCTTGTAAAACTAGCGTTCGCAATGGAGCTATCACGTACGTCTTGTACGTCACTACGTTTGTAATTGTTGACCAACATTTGTGTGACCGTGTGTATGCAAGACAAGTTGTCAGAAAGTCGGATTGTGTGTACAGGGCATAACAATGTGGTCAGTGATGTTGCATGTTTTTTCATATCTTTGTGATAGTTGGCTGTTTTTTGACCTCTTAGGGGATGATACGGAGAGGTCTTGATTGCAAACGAAATCGGAAAATCTCCCAAAAAGTGAAATTCATTGTTCTGTTTTGGGCTAAAATCCTTGTTTTTAGTTTGGCGGATAGGTGCTGAGACAAGGGGATGTGAATTCAGACCTGAAGCAGACCAAAGACGCACAGAGGCTGCATCGGATATATATGAACCGACTCCATAGAGAGCCAGTCACATTCTCCTGCTATTGCGAATTGGATGCTGGGATCCCGCAAAAATATTAGACCGGGTTCACACTATAGCGAATTGGATGCGGGATCCCAGCATCCAATTCGCTATAGTGTGAACCCGGCCTTATATTTTTCCCAATAAAGTCTCATCCTACTGAAATTGCTGTCTAACGAGCCGTCTATGTTGTAACTCCAGTTCTTTATAAATTATAACAAGCAAATAAGGTCACATCTCCTGGTCTGCATTCCTGTCTTGGGTCAGTGAATTCCAATGGTATGGAAGCCACAAATCCAACATGACAACCAGGCAACTATTGTTTTCAAAAGAACAGTTCATCTATGCTATCTTCTGTACTTTCTCATTACAGGCCTCTCTCTATAAAATGCTTGGTTAAAATAAAAAGATAGGGAAGGTAAAGATTTGTGAAATGTGGAACTTTTTAGGGCAAATATTTCCAAGTTTCCAAAAAATTAGGGACAGTTGACAGCTATGCAAATCCCTGTACAAGATTATCATAACAAGCCCCCCTCACTCTCTGGGGATCATCTGTTTAACGCATTAGCTGGATTCATCTCGCCCCCTGGCGTGGATCTCAGATTACAACCAGATATCGGCACTTTCACACCACATTACACCCAGTCTAGTGTTCCTGTAGCACCGCTGGTGAGAGTAAACTACAGGGAAGTAGGTAGAGTTGCCACCTCATCCCTTTAAACACATATGAATTACACAGGTTCTGAGACTAATTTAATGCAGATAAGGCACCAAGTGAGTTTAATTACCACCTTAATCAGCCACAGAACCTGTGTAATTATTATGTGTTCGGTTTTAAAGGAATGAGGTGGCAACCCTAGAAGTAGGCTCTGTGAGCATCCATGAGCATCCGTTGTAGGGCTGTACATGGTCTATAGAGCAATATAGTGCAGGTCATTGTTTAGTACAGGATTCTCTGACACACAGCCCAGCAGGAAGGCCAACTCTGCAGTTATCTGTCTCTGTGTGTCTGCATGTCATGTTGGGGGTCTTGGACTAAACAGCTGTGCCTTTGTCTCCTATTAACCCTCCAGCTATAAGCTCCCACAGCCTAGAGGCCAGCTGTGTGTAGACCACTCTAGATCCTCCCCCCACTATGCTTCTCTTTCTCTAATCACTCTCCAGACAATCTCTCTATACAGCTCCCTTTTTTTTTCTTATTTGTAGATATAAACATGACTGTGATCAGCATAATCTATTTGCCATAGTTTGTGTTAGTGTATATTTTATGTTCAGGTATGCAAGCTTAGAATGTGTATACAGAAGGCTGCAGAGCTTACAATCTAAACTACAGAGGAGAGTGCTGCGCTATCTTGATCTAAATGTGTGATAACCACAATAAATATTATACTTCCGTTTGTGCTTTCACCAAATCATTATAAATTATATGATTAAGGTCATTAGATATTAGTACCTTATCCGATGCTTAAAGTGTCCTAGTGCCAAAAAAGTGATTTTTGTGCAACAATATAATTCAGTGTATAAACTTATTTCATCTTATTAACAAAATCCTTGTAAAGTGCTCCAATATTATAAAACAAAATAGTCCAGTGCACTAAAGTGCTATGTGCAAAATTCTTCATGCGTTGATGTAAGTATAAAGTCCATTCCAATTTAATCAGATCCACAGACTATATTGGTAATGACCAAACGTGTACTTGTGTCCACTCAGGTGCCCCCCCCCCCATCAGTGTGTGCGCTCACCCCCCCCCCCCCCCCCTGGGTGGCAAAGAGCCTCCAAACCATGATTACAGGGTCTTTAGTCCCAGAATGCGTTAACCCATCTGCATGAGGGGCCTAAAGAGGAACAGGAAGTTGTTAGAAGGTGTCTGTAAGATGGAGTAGGGCAGAACCCAGTTGAGTGAGCCGTGTGTGGACTACCTTGTGACTAAGGCACAGTTGCTCAATTGTAGAGACCTCCTCTTTGGCATAGCTCCCAACTGTCCCTGATTTCGAGGGACTGTCCCTGATTTGGAGCAATGTCCCTCTGTCCCTCATTCCTCCTCATTTGTCCCTCATTTTGGTCTGATCTATTTACTTGTATATAAAATGCACTTTTTATCTATCACAAGGTGTTTTCCAGTGCAAAACATTTCATCTGATTTCTGATTGCTGCATTTGTAAATTCCAAAAGCCAAAATAAAGGAATAGTAGTGGTAAAACAAAGCACTTGTGGGTTTTACCAATCTTGTTTTTTTGTACAATTCCCCTTTAAGGGGGCGTGGCAAGGCGTGTGTCCTATGCCTGCATACTTTTGCTGATAGGTGTCCCTCATTCCCATCTCAAAAAGTTGGGAGGTATGTCTTTGGGACCCCCTAAGGCAGGCGGGAAATTAGAAAAACACTTTTAGGGCGTGTTCACACCAGTGCGCTGTTCGATATCGCATGTGATTCACACCGCACTGCAGTGCAAATCACATGCAATGTCTGTGCGATGCAAACTCAGCCATACAGATTGCTGAATTTGCATCGCATTCGGACCACACTCACACAGGACCCTTTTTTTGGTCCGCACCAAAATCCGATCGCATGGGTGTTCCCATGCGATCTAATTAATGTCCGAACTGACAGTTCGTACTGTGATATGTGAACCCATCTGGGGGTGTTGTTAACTTTGTATTGACACTCCCAGCAGTCCGCATAAGGCTTTGTGAACTGCCTTGTGAGTCAGGTGCGATTTGGGAACCCCGCAGTGGATTCGCAGGGTTCCCACATGGCACCAGTGTGAACCAAGCTTTAAGGGCCAAGTGGTGAGCAGGCTTTTTATTTTTGTACAACATGGTGATGGATTATTTTTGTTTGTTTTCCTTTCTGAGGATAAGCTATTTTCTGTTTGCCTGTTTTTGTTTTTATTTTGAAAAATAAAAGGACTGTTTGCTTTTACCAATATGGCTGGCTATTACAGAGGATACAGAAAGTGGAAGCGCAACAATAAATAGGATACAGAAGGTGAAAGAACTTAGACCCCTTTCACACTGGGGCGGTTTTCAGGCGATTTAGTGCTGGAAATAAGCGTCTGAAAACCGCCTCTCTTCATTCCAGTGGGACTTTTCACACTGGGTGTGCTTGCGGGACGGGAAAAAAAGCAGCATCTTTGGGGCAGTTTGGGAGCGCTGTATACAGCGCTCCTAAAACGCCCCTGCCAATTGGAATGAATGGACAGCGCTTTTTAAAGCACCTTAACAGCGATTTGAAAGCGCTGCAAAACTGGAGTTTTTAACCCCTTTTTTGGGGTTAAAAGTACCCCGCTAGTGGCCGAAAAGCGCTGCTTAAACAGTGGCCCCACTGTGGGGTCTAACAGTCTATTCGAATATAAGGAAGGATGCAGAAGGTGGTCAAGCTTACAATCTTTTAAACCCCTTTCACACTGGGACCACTGCCGCGCCAACGCTGAAGCGCTGCTCGTTTTAGCAGCGATTTACCGCTATTTAAGTCAAAGATCACTGGGCACAGGGTCGCCCAGTGTCACCTCCCCATAGTGCCGTACTACCGTGTCGCAATCATGTGCATTGCGTGGCTAATATGGGTTTAAATCAGGTGGTGAGGAGCAGTGCCTCCTGCACTTGTGAATGAGCCCTTAGTTGCATTCGGCAGCGGCACCCTTAGGGCTCATTCACACGTAAAGTTTGGGGGGCCTTTTTCACTTGAATGAGTCATGCTTGTCAGGTGCTACACCCACAAACCATGGCAGGGTGTATAACTCCTGCTGCTGCCGCAGCATGTGTACAACCTTGGCCACTGCAGCTAAAGTGGGTGTGGTTGAGGAGGGAGTGATAAAAACATGTCTTAATTATAGGGTTTTACCACTGCCAAAACTGCAAATGTAAATTAATCCTCACCATTCCTGATGTGCTGCGGTTTACCTGCGCCATGTGTGCAGCGCATCTACATAATTGTGAAAGCAGCCCTATACTATTATGCCCAGTGTATTGCTTCACACTGACCTGATTTCTTTACTGCTGCTGGCACCACTCTGGAGACCAATAGCTGGGATAAGTGGTGGCGTGCAGTTGGCATCACTCCTCATGGCACAGGAGCCAGCGCTACAGAGGAGGCATCAGCTTATGTGGCTCTTGCTCCCTACTACAGCTCCAACTTTACAAGTAGTCCCTCTGCATTGCACTCTGTTTGATGCTCTGGAATGGTGGGTCAGCAAGCCCAGACCATGATCTACCAGTCACCTGTTCGTGATCTACTGGTAGATCGCGATTTGCAGGTTGCTGACCCCTGGCTTACATTGTATCACATATAAGCAATGATACAGAAGGTGGAAGAGCTTACAGTCTATTAGGGTATTGGGATGTCTACACAAGGTGGAAGAGCTTACAACTAGAGGGTACAGAATGTTGATGAGCATACCATTTATTAGGTGATACAGAACATGGAAAAGATTACAATCTATTATGGTATTAGGAAGGTTATAGAAGGTGTGAGAGCTTACAAACTATTAGGACGTTTTTTTCAAAACTTCATTCCTCACGTACCATCATAAGGCAATGTTTTGGGATTTCCCTTAGATAAAATAGCTGTCATGAATGCCAAGCCATTGGGAACCATTGGGAGGTTGGGAACCACTGTATTATGCGGCGTACACACGGTCGGAATTTCCGATGGAAACAGTCAGATGGGAGCTTTTCATCGGATTTTCCGACCGTGTGTATGCCCATCGGTCTTTTTCTGTCGGAATTTCCGACGGACTTTGAATTGAGAACCTGTTCTCAATTTTTCCGACGGAAAACCTTTCTATCGGATTTTCCGATCGTGTGTATGTAATTCCGACACGCTAAATTCCGACTCATGCTCGGAAACAATTCGACGCATGCTTGGAAGCATTAAACTTCCCTTTTCTAGTGCTGTCGAATGTGTTTTATGCCGCTGTGTTATTGACCGTCGGAATTTGGTGTGATCGTGTGTAGGCAACACAGCTTGAACGGAATTCCGTCGGAAAAAACGTCAGAGTTTTTTCCGACGAGAATTCCGATCGTGTGTACGCGGCATTAGGGTATAAAGGTGATTACAGAAGGTGGAAGAGCTTACTCTATTAGAATATAAGGGAGGATGCAGACATTGGACACACTTACAATCTATCTATTCAATCTATCTTATGTGGATAAAGGGGGTAGAAGAACGTACAACCTAGTAGACTATAAGGGAGGACACAGAAGGTGGATGGGCTTACAATGAATTAAGTAAAAGCGAGGATATGGAAGGTGGAGAAGCTTACAATCTAATAAAGCAGTGATCTCCAACTATGGCCTGCAAGCCACATGCAGCCATTTGCTCGTCTTAATGTGGCCCTTCGGGCATTACTGTATTCCTGCTATTGACACCAACTATGGTACATAATTCCTACCAATGATGGGGCACTATTCCTTTGACTAATATCAATGATAAACCATTCTTACTTCCACTAATGTAAATGTTAGGGCACTATTCCTCCTCCTACTGACCACAAGCACTATGTAATTTTTTTTATTACCACAAAGCCCAACATATTGTTTGCTCCCATTGATGCCTGGACATTTTCTGCTTCCGCTGGCCACAATCCAGTCCCCCAAAGTCTGAAGGATAGGGATGAGCCGAACACCCCCCCGTTCGGCTCGCACCAGAACCCGCGAACGGACCTAAAGTCCGTGCGAGCTTTAGAACCCTATTAGTTATAATGGATGCGAACGTTCGAAATTAAAAGTGCTCATTTTAAAGGCTAATATGCATGTTAATGTCATAAAAAGTATTTGGGGACCTGGGTCCTGCCCCAGGGGACATGTATCAATGCAAAAATTTTTTTTAAAAACGGCCGTTTTTTTCAGGAGCAGTGATTTTAATAATGCTTAAATTGAAACAATAAAAAAGTGTAATATTCCTTTAAATTTCGTACCTGGGGGGTGTCTATAGTATGCATGTAAAGGGGCGCATGTTTCCCGTGTTTAGAACTGTCTCTGCGCAAAGTGTCATTTTTGAAAGTAAAAAAGCTATTTAAAATCACTCGCGGCTAATGTTAATTCACGGCTCCCGTAACACAGAGAACAGTGATTCATTGAAACTCATTCATAAAAAAAAGTCATTGATAAAAAAAAAAAAAAAATGAAAAAAAAAAAGCGTAGGGGTCCCCCCAAATTCAATAACCAGGCCCTTCAGGTCTGGGATGGATATTAAGGGGGATCCCAGCCAAAAAAAAAAAAAAAAAATGGCGTAGGGTCCCCCTCAAAATCCATACCAGACCCTTGAGGTCTGGTATGGATTTTAAGGGGAACCCTAGCCAAAAAAAATGGCGTGGGGTCCCCCTCAAAATCCATACCAGACCCTTATCCGAGCACGCAACCTGGCAGGCCGCAGGAAAAGAGGGGGGGACGAGAGCGGCCCCCCCTCTCGCCTGAACCGTACCAGGCCACATGCCCTCAACATTGGGAGGATGCTTTGGGGGTCTAAGACCCCTAAAGCACCTTGTCCCCATGTTGATTAGGACAAGGGCCTCTTCCCCACAACCCTGGCCGGTGGTTGTGGGGGTCTGCGGGCGGGGGGCTTATCGGAATCTGGAAGCCCCCTTTAACAAGGGGACCCCCAGATCCCGGCCCCCCCCCTGTGTGAAATGGTAAGGGGGTACAAAAGTACCCTACCATTTCACCAAAAAAGTGGCAAAAATGGTAAAAAGGACAGGAGACAGTCTTTGACAATTCCTTTATTAAAATCTTCTTTCTTCTTTCTTCATCCTTCGGATTCTTCATCTTCTCCTTCCTTCATCTTCTTCCATCTTCTTCTTCCATTTTCTTCTTCCTCCGATCCGCTTCTTCTTGCGCTGGTCTTCTCGTCCTTCTCGTCCGGCATCTTCTTCCGTCGGCGTCGGCGTCGGTGTCGGTGTCTTCTTGGGCCGCTCCGCGCAATGGGAGGCTCCCGCTGTGTGAGGCTCCGCTCCATCTGACAGGTCTTTTAAAACGGAGGGCACCTGGTGACCCCGCCCCCCTCTGACATCATGGGGAAAGCCATCATGGAATTCCCCATGACGTCCCTGTGCGTCAGAGGGGGCGGGGTCACCAGGTGCCCTCCATTATAAAAGACCTGTCAGACGGAGCGGAGCCTCACACAGCGGGAGCCTCCCATTGCGCGGAGCGGCCCAAGAAGAGACAGAGACACCGACGCCGACGCCGACGGAAGAAGATGCCGGACGAGAAGGACGAGAAGACCAGCGCAAGAAGAAGCGGATCGGAGGAAGAAGAAAATGGAAGAAGAAGATGGAAGAAGATGAAGGAAGGAGAAGATGAAGAAACCGAAGGATGAAGAAAGAAGAAAGAAGATTTTAATAAAGGAATTGTCAAAGACTGTCTCCTGTCCTTTTTACCATTTTTGCCACTTTTTTGGTGAAATGGTAGGGGTACTTTTGTACCCCCTTACCATTTCACACTGGGGGGGGGCCGGGATCTGGGGGTCCCCTTGTTAAAGGGGGCTTCCAGATTCCGATAAGCCCCCCGCCCGCAGACCCCCACAACCACCGGCCAGGGTTGTGGGGAAGAGGCCCTTGTCCTAATCAACATGGGGACAAGGTGCTTTAGGGGTCTTAGACCCCAAAGCATCCTCCCAATGTTGAGGGCATGTGGCCTGGTACGGTTCAGGCGAGAGGGGGGGCCGCTCTCGTCCCCCCCTCTTTTCCTGCGGCCTGCCAGGTTGCGTGCTCGGATAAGGGTCTGGTATGGATTTTGAGGGGGACCCCACGCCATTTTTTTTGGCTAGGGTTCCCCTTAAAATCCATACCAGACCTCAAGGGTCTGGTATGGATTTTGAGGGGGACCCTACGCCATTTTTTTTTTTTTTTTTTGGCTGGGATCCCCCTTAATATCCATCCCAGACCTGAAGGGCCTGGTTATTGAATTTGGGGGGACCCCTACGCTTTTTTTTTTGTTTTTTATTAATGAATGACAGCTCTCTGTGTTACAGGAGCCATCAATTCATTAGCCGCGAGTGATTTAAATAGCTTTCTTCCTGCAAAAATGACACTTTTTTGCAGGGAAAGTTCTAAGCACAGGAAACCTGCCCTCCTTCACAGGCTACCTATAGACACCCCCCAGATGTGATACTGCAATGCTGTTCTAACAGCAGCACACACATATCCCCAGAAATAAAGAACATATTGTTGTCAGCAGTCAGCAGCACACTGACACGCTGACACTGTGAGTGAAACATAATATGCGAGGCCGCCGCCGCGGCGGCCTCTTATACCGTGGGGCGTGTATTAAAGCCCCTGAGCTATAATTGGCTACAGGCATCCTGCCTGTAGCCAATTATGGCTCTCCTCGCTGCCGGCGCTGTGATTGGCCAAGCATGCGGGGTCACAGTGCATGCTTGGCCAATCATCAGCAGCATTGCACTGCGCGGGCCGCAATGCATTGCGGGGCCGCTCGCATCACACGAATTTGATGCGAGCGGTCCCAATAGTTCTGGGCTCGCCGAGCGAGCGAACACCCGGTGCTCGATTCGAACATGGGTTCGAATCGAACACCGGGCTCATCCTTACTGAAGGACAGTAAACTGGCCCTTTCTTTAGAAAGTTTGTCCACCTCTATATTAGAGTATAGGGAAGGATATAGAAATGGGAAGAGCTTATAGTTTATTAGGATATAAGGAAAGATTCAGAAGATAACAGAGCAGACAGTCTAGTAGGCTGTAAGGGAGGACATCAGTACCTGGTCTCATAAATGTGCTTTTGACGGGCCAAAATTCACAAAGACAACCCTCTAATTCTCCATGCTCTTGTGGAAAGCCTTCACAGATGCTGTTCTAGCCACTGACATATATGGTATGTCAGTAAAACTGATGATTGAACCAATGAAATGGCTTAAACACCACGGTCCTCAAGGTCTCCCATGATGTTGCTCTACTCCTGTAGAACCATCTGCTTTATGCAGCAAGGATTGGTACTGGCACATAGTTTGTGATGATCTCATGTAAGAGTGCTGTGTTTTGCATAGGTGTACAGTGACTTATTATAGGCAATCGGAACTGATTTTCACACGGTAGGATTTTTTCTACTTCACACATGAGACTTGGTATGAAGGTATTGGTTTACGGCATTAATTACATTCTTCGTAGTTCCTAGGAATTTATATTATTTTTAGATAAAAGAGCTCTTGAGAATATTGAATTTTTTCCTATTATGGATCAAGGTACACCTCGAGGGCAACATTGACCAGTTGAGGAGCATTATCTGATATTTCAGTCAAGTAGAACCAGAAATGTGCACTTAGAATGTTTACCTCCCAACTTCTGAGATGGGGAAATAGAGACACCTAAACTTTGTGGACCACAAATACTCCCTTTCTAGGGCTATATTTCCCACAAGGCACGAGTGATTTTCAGATGGAGGTCAGAAATGGCACACTTCACATTTCTCTCAATACAGACTTCCTTTAACCTCTTTGGAACCAGAGGTCACTGACATGGAGATGCCGAAACCATATTCAGCAGTGTCAGTATGCGTTGGTTAACTTGACAGCAAAGCTGGCCATAGAAAAATATATCACCTTTCCAGGCAGGTAAATCAGGAACAAACCTTTCATTTAAGCTGAAAGACACTGGTGCTGGCAATGCTTATAGCAATGAAGTTTTGAGAAAGAGTCTTGGACAGCCGCACTCAAAAAAAAATGATTTTCGCCTTTTATTGAGTAAAAAATCACAAAAACATGCCACAGCAGAACAGACAGACAAGAGCTGACGCGTTTCACACTACAAACAGTGCTTAATCGTAGCTATGATTAAGCACTGTTTGTACTGTGAAATGCGTCAGCTCTTCTGTCCATTCTGCTGTGGCATGTTTTTGTGATTTTTTTTTTTTACTCAATAAAGGCGAAAAAACTTCAGTTGGCCATAGTTGGATCGAAATCCTGCTGAACCATCTGAATTTTGATCCATATGTTTTGCCTGTTTGACAAAAGTCAATTGTTAGATCAACTTTTGTTGAATGGCCTTGATCGGAGAGTCCTGCTGTCAGAATACAATGTTCCAATGGATTCCTCCATCCATCTTACTTGTGTGGGTGGAGAAATATTTATATTTTTATTTTTTTTGTGGCTGAATGAAAAAAAAAAACGATCATTTATGGCCAGCCTAACTCTGTGACAAACTACCTAAATCATTTTAACCTCTATGGACATATAGGCTTTTATTTATTTTATAATAATAAATACCTTTCTCAGATTTATTATTATAGACTGACAAATGGTTACCATTTTTAAAAAAAAGTTTTTTTTTTTTTTTTTTTTAACAAATACACAGAAAAGAAATACACTGATAGCTGGACCAGTATAGGTCTGTCTGTAACAAATGTCATGACATGTGATTACTATCTATGTCTTAGCTGATATACTGATTGTATGATCAGGAACCTCACTAATTGGTTCCTGATCTTTAATAGCGACTGGTACATATCAGATACAATGCAGTCTTAGCATTAGGCCCCTTTCACACTGGGGCGTTTTTCAGGCGGTACAGCGCTATAAATAGCGCCTGTATACCGCCTGAAAAAATCCGGCCCCATTCACTCCAGTGTGAAAGCCAGCGGGCTTTCACGCTGGAGCGGTGCACTAGCAGGACGGAAAAAAAGGCCTGCTAGCAGCATCTTTGGAGCGGGATAGGAGCGGTGTGTTCACCGCTCCTATACCGCTCCTTCCCATTGATTTGAATGAGACACCGCGGTAAAACCGCGGCAATACCGCCGCAAAGCGCCGCTACGGCGGGGGTCTTGAACCCTTTTTGGGCCGCTCGCGGGGGTAAAACCGAACCGCGAGCGGCCGAATACCGCGGCTTAAACGACGGTAAAGCAGCGCTAAATATAGCGCTGCTTTACCGTCACCACGGCTCCCCGCCCCAGTGTGAAAGGGGCCTTAGGGGCACACATGGCATGCCCCTAGCTGTGAAAAGGAAGATAAATCAATGGTAGCTTTTTATATGGTTTTTGTATGTTTTGGCTACTTTACTGTAACTTTTGCATGAAAACTGCGAGATCTCTTTAGATATTTTTTTTAATTAAATCCGGGGACATATTATAATTTTTTTATTGGCAAATAGTAAACAATTTTATTAGTATATTTTTCTAAAATTATATATGCAGTGTATGTGGTATGTCTTTATGGAATGATTGTATGACATATACGTTATTTCTCACATATCGTCCATGAGATAAGAAAAAAGATAGAGTCACCATTTTACAAATGTGTATATCGCTATCATATCCTCGCTTCAGCGTCTCTTCTCTGGGGAGAATAGGTTTAATGTTTCTATATGTTCCTCATAAGAGGGGGGTCCCCTGCCCCCTTATTAGCTTTGTTGCCCCTCTCTGGACTCTCTCCAGTCCCAGCACATCCTTCCTGAGGACTGGTGACCAAATCCGGACAACATACTCAAGAAATGGCAAAAATTACAGTCCTATTTATTGAGTAAAAACCCTTTTCAACGCATGCTAGTAGTCTGCTAGCCTTGCTTGCTGCAGCTCAATGCTCAATGCTCAAGTCACCATTTTAAAAATGTATATATCACTATCATATCCCCTCATTAGCGTCTTTTCTCTGGGGAGAATAGGGTTAAGGTTTCTAGATGTTCCTCATAACTGAGGTCCCACTGCCCCATTATGAGCTTTGTTGTCCTTCTCTGGACTCTCTCCAGTTCCAGCATATCCTTCCTGAGGACTGGTGACCAAATACAGACAAGTGGCCGATCTATAGTCCTATTTATTGAGCAAATAACCTTTTTAACCGCTTCCCGACCGCCTCCTGCACATATACATCGGCAGAATGGCTCGGCTAGGCAAAAGCACGTACAGGTACGTCCCCTTTAATTGCCTAGCCGTGGGGTCGTGCGTGCGCCACCGGTGGCGCGCTCGCGACCCGGTCGGGAGCTCCGTGACCACGGCCGCGGGACCACCGGACCCGATCGCCACTGGTGTCCCGCGATCGGGTCACAGAGCTGAAGAACGGGGAGAGGTCTGTGTAAACAAACCTCTCCCCGCGCTTCCTACACTGCCTGTCATTGATCGGCTGTTCCCTGTCATCGGGAAAGCCGATCAATGACGTCAGACGTCAGCCACGCCCCCTACTGTAAAAAAAAACACAACACGTCACACTTAGCCCCTCCCCGCCCCCTAGTGGTTAACTCCTTCACTGCCAGTGTCATTTACATAGGAATCAGTGCATTTAAATAGCACTGATTTCTATATAAATGACAATGGTCCCATAAATGTGTCAAAAATGTCCGATGTGTCCGCCATAATGTCGCAGTCACAATAAAAATCGCTGATCGCCGCCATTACTAGTAAAAAAAAAAAATATTAATAAAAATGCTATAAAACTATCCCTATTTTGTAAATGCTATAACTTTTGCGTAAACAAATTAATAATCGCTAATTGCGATTTTTTTTTACCAAAAATATGTAGAAGAACTGAGGAAAAAAAATTTTTTTTTATATATTTTTTGGGGATATTTATTATAGCAAAAAGGAAAAAAATGTTGCATTTTTTTTCAAAATTGTCGCTCTATTTTTGTTTATAGCGCAAAAAATAAAAACCGCAGGGGCGATCAAATACCACCAAAAGAAAGTTTTATTTGTGGGAAAAAAAGGACGCCGATTTTGTTTTGGTTTCTTTTTGCGATTCGGCACTGCCTCACTTTAACTGACAATTGCGCGGTCGTGCGACGCGCAATTGTCAGTTAAAGTGACGCAGTGCCGAATCGCAAAAAGGGGCCTGGTCCTTTTGGCTGCAAATTGGTCCGGCGCTGAAGTGGTTAATGCATGCTAGTAGTCTGCTAGCCTTGCTTGTTGCAGCTTGTCATTGTTACTCTTTTGTGAATTCCCATAAAACATTATGTGACACAAAGTGATCATAAACTGAGAAACTATTTCCACGGCCATGGTAAATATATATCAACCAATGTTTTTCCTTATTTCTGTCAAAGGTGGTTTAACTGGTTCTTTGACTGACTATATTTATAGTTATGTTCCTCAAATCGAGTGTGAAATTATCCCTCAGATTCACCACTTATGTACCCGGAAATTATTTTACAGTTACTTGTTTACTTCCATCTTTTACATGGTGTTGTAAAGCCATCTGCAGTTGTTAGCTATGCAAATATGTGTCAGTCTGTATTGACAGAGCCCCTTACCCAGGTCTCTAGCTCATGAGACATTAATTAGGAGGTGGGGGGTACATTGACCCTCAGGCTGTGGTCGCTGGGACGATACAATGGCATCTTGACGGGGAGGGGGGGGGGAGCAGCTGGGCCTTGAATAGAAGAAAGACAGATGCCCCAAGAGAGAAAAGATAGTCGAGGAGGGGGCTGGGAGATTTATTCACAGACAATAAGAAAAAGAATTAATAATGTCCTGGGAAAAGCCACTTTTCTCACAGCCCTCAACTGCCCCTAACTGTTGCCCCCCTCATCACACAGACACACCTCTTTTTTTGGATCAGACATGACACCTCCCCCCTGTAAAATGGTCCCGTCCGCTGACCACCTTACATAAATGTTAATAAGCTTTTACTTTCATCGCCCTCGTTGTGGACAGCTGCCATTGTGCCTTGCCACCTGTTGTGGTTTAATTAAAATCACTGGAAACAACATTTTCACAGAATGCGTTTTACCATTTTACTTTGTGCTGAAATATACACCAGCTACATGGCAGGCCTAATCTTGAGTGCATTGAAAATTATATATTTTAAAAGCTATTTACATATACTATATACCTTTCACACTCAACACTTTTTTCACCCACTTTCCATAATAGTCTACTATATATATATATATATATATATATATATATATATATATATATATAACCTTATGAAGAGTGCAATTTAACCACTTCAGCCCCTGACCAATTGGCAGCCAAAGGACCAGGCGCCTTTTTGCGATTCGGACGGTCGTGCGACGTGGCTCCAAAACAAAATTGGCGTCCTTTTTTTCCCACAAATAGAGCTTTCTTTTGGTGGTATTTGATCGCCCCTGCGGTTTTTATTTTTTGCGCTATAAACAAAAATAGAGCGACAATTTTGAAAAAAATGCAATATTTTTTGCTTTTTGCTATAATAAATATCCCCAAAAAATATATAAAAAATTTTTTTTTCCTCAGTTTCGGCCGATACGTATTCTTCTACATATTTTTGGTAAAAAAAATCGCAATTAGCGATTATTGATTGGTTTGCGCAAAAGTTATAGTGTTTACAAAATAGGGGATAGTTTTATAGCATTTTTATAAAAAATTTTTTTTTTACTAGTAATGGCGCGATCAGCGATTTTTATTGTGACTGCAACATTATGGCGGACACATCGGACATTTTTGACACATTTTTGGGACCATTGTCATTTATACAGCAATCAATGCAATTTAAGTGCATTGAATCCTGTATAAATGACAGTTGTAGTGAAGGGGTTAACCACTAGGGGGAGGGGAGGGGTTATGGGCTGTGACGTGTGTGTGTTTTTTTACATTAAGGGGCGGGGCTGACGTCTGAGGTCATTGATCGGCTTTCCCGATGACCGGGAACAGCCAATCAATGACAGGCAGAGTAGGAAGCGCGGGGAGAGGTTTGTTTACACATACCTCTCCCCGTTCTTCAGCTCCGTGACCCGATCGCGGGACACCAGTGGCGATCGGGTCCGCTGGTCCGGCGGCCGGGGTCACGGAGCTCCCGACCGGGTCGCGAACGCGCCGCTGGCGGCGCGCATGCGACCCACGGGCAGGCATTTAACCAGTTAACAACCGGCCCATAGCCGAAAAACGGCTACAGGGCGGTTGCTTAACTCTGGGAGGCCGTTAATTAACGGCCTCACAGAATTCTGCTCTTGCGCGCCCCCTGGTGCGCGCACTCGAGAGCATCCATGATCGCCGGGTCCAGAGGACCCGGCGGATCATGGATCACGGTAAACGGCCGCTCATCGCGGCCGTTTACCACGTGATCGCTCCGTCAAATGACGGAGTGATCACATGTAAGCAAACCGGCGTCATTTGATGCCTGTTCCTCTCTCCTCCTCTCTCTGTACCGATCGGTACAGTGTGAGAGGAGAGGGGGAGGGATCGGTGGCAGCAGTGCTGTGGGCGGGATCTGTAGTGCCCACAGCCTGCTCTGCCACCACCGATCCATCCATCCATGCTCAGCCATCCCTCCATACCCTGCAATACCCAGCAATAGCCTGCAGTGTATTGCTGGGTATTGCAGGGTATGGAGGGATGGCTGAGCATGGATGGATGGATTCTCTGCCACCCCCCCCAATACTGTGCCATACCCCCCTATACTGTGCCATACCCCCCTATACTGTGCCATACCCCCCAATACTGTGCCATACCCCGCAATACTCTGCCATACCCCGCAATACTCTGCCATACCCCGCAATACTCTGCCATACCCCGCAATACCCTGCGATACTCTGCCATACCCTGCGATACTCTGCCATACCCTGCGATGCCCTGCCATACCCTGCGATGCTCTGCCATACCCTGTGATGCTCTGCCATACCCTGCGATGCTCTGCCATACCCTGCGATACTCTGCCATACCCTGCGATGCTCTGCCATACCCTGCGATGCTCTGCCATACCCTGCGAGACTCTGCCATACCCTGCGATACTCTGCCATACCCTGCGATACTCTGCCATACCCTGCGATACCCTGCGTTACTTGGCGATACCCGGCGATACCCGGCGATACTCTACCATACCCTGCGATACTCTGCAATACCCGGCGATACTCTGCAATACTCTACCATACCCTGCGATACTCTGCAATACCCTGCGATACTCTGCCATACCCTGCAATACCCAACAATACCCTGCGATACTCGCTACGATCAAAGCCAGGATCGTTTTTTTTTTTTTTTTTTCAGGCTTTCCAGCCTAGAGGTGAGATGTGGGGTCTTATTGACCCCATATCTCACTGTAAAGAGGACCTGTCATGCCATATTCCTATTACAAGGGATGTTTACATTCCTTGTAATAGGAATAAAAGTGATCAAAAAATTTTTTGGGGGGGAAAAAAAGGGTCAAACTAAAATAAATAAAGTAAAATGAACAATAAAATATATATATATTTTTTTAAAGCGTCCCTGTCCCCGTGTGCTCGCATGCAGAAGCGAACGCATACGTAAGTCCCGCCCACATATGAAAATGGTGTTCAAACCACACATGTGAGGTATCGCTGCGAACGTTAGAGCGAGAACAATAATTTTGGTCCTAGACCTCCTCTGTAACTCAAAACATGTAACCAGTAAAAAAAATTAAATCCTATGGGGATTTTTAAGTAGCGAAGTTTGGCGCCATTTCACGAGTGTATGCAATTTTGAAGCGTGACATGTTGGGTATCTATTTACTCGGCGTAACTTCATCTTTCACATTATGCAAAAACATTGGGCTAAATTTACAGTTTTGTTTTTTGTAAAGCACAAAACATTTTTTTTCCAAATAAAACACGTTCGAAAAATTGCTGCGCAAGTACCGTGCTAGATAAAAAAGTTGCAACGACCGCCATTGTATTCTCTAGGGTCTTTGCTAAAAAACATATATAATATTTTGGGGTTCTATGTAATTTTCTAGCAAATAAATGATGATTTTTACATGTAGGAGAGAAATGTCAGAATTGTCCTGGGTGCTCCAGAACACCTGATGGTGCTCCCTGCATGTTGGGCCTCTGTATGTGGCCACACTGTGTAAAAGTCTCACACATGTGGTATCGCCGTACTCAGGAGTAATAGCAGAATGTGTTTTGGGGTGTAATTTGTGGTATGCATATGCTGTGTGTGAGAAATAACCTGCTAATATGACAATTTTGTGAAAAAAAAAAAAAAAAATTAAAAAAAAATCTTGATATTGCAAAGAATTGTGGGAAAAAATGACAACTTCAAAAAACTCACCATGCCTCTTACTAAATACCTTGGAATGTCTTCTTTCCAAAAAAGGGGTCATTTGGGGGGTATTTGTACTTTTATGGCATGTTAGGGTCTCAAGAAATGAGATAGGCCGTCAGTACTTCAGGTGTGATCAATTTTCAGATATTGGCACCATAGCTTGTGGACTCTATAACTTTCACAAAGACCAAATAATATACCCCAATTTGTACTTATTTTTACCAAAGATATGTAGCAGTATAAATTTTGGCCAAAATTTATCAAGAAAAATTACAAATTTGCTAAGTTTTATAACAAAAACGAAGAAAAATTCATTTTTTTACTGAATTTTCAGTCATTTTTTTTTATAGCGCAAAAAATAAAAAACCCAGAGGTGATTAAATACCACCAAAAGAAAGCTCTATTTGTGTGAAAAAAAGGACAAAAATTTCATATGGGTACAGTGTTGTATGAATGAGTAATTGTCATTCAAAGTGTGAGAGCACCGAAAGCTGAAAATTGGTCTGGTTATTAAGGGTGTTTAAGTGCCCAGTGGTCAAGTGGTTAAAGAATCACATACAGGTACGTGATTTTGCCTGCCCGTGCCATTCTGCTGACGTATATATGCAGTGGGCGGTCGGGAAGCGGTTAAAGGGTCAATCCACACAAATCAACCCTTGGCTTCTTATACACTCATTAGCAATAACAAACCACCCACCAGCGGCGGCCCGTCCATTAGATTTGCACGGGCACCATCACCCTATCCATGTGTCCGGCTCCCTGATCTACATGCAGGGTGCAGGACCATAGATTCCAATTGGGGGGGTGGTTTTCATTTGAAGCACGTGATTGGAGCCAAAAAAAAGGGTGGGCTTGGGGAGCAGAGCACTGCGCTTTGAGCCCACCCAGTTGTGTGACAATAGTGAATGAATATTTGCTATTGCTACACTAATCCTCTTTCCGGCCAATCAGGAAGTGGGTCTTGGGACCCGTCACCCGATTGGCTTAAAGGACAGGCAATCCTATTGGACACCTAGGAGGATTAGGAGGGAGGAGATGCAGAAGAGCGGGAGAGGACACAGAAGCCACTGCCCACCACCCATTGCCCGTAGGAGCCCGCAACCTAAATGGGGTAAGTGCTGGGCTTGATGACTGACCAACCAGGGGGACAGGGGTGCGGGTGACCCGACCAACTGACCCACCTAGAGTGGGCATGGGGGGGTTCTGCCACCAGCCGACGGACTGTGGGGGGAAAAAAAACACCAGCTGCCACCCACCTAATATCGAGTAGGTTCCCCTTTTGCTCCCAAAACAGCCCTGTCCCGTTGAGGCGTGGACACTGCTAGACCTCTGAAGGTATGCTGTGTAATCTGGCACCAAGCTGTCAGTAGCAGATCCCTTAAGCATCTGCTGGCTTGCCTTCTTCCCACAATGCATCCTGGTGCCATCTCTTCCCCTGGTAAGTGATGCACATGCACCTGGCTATCCAATCGATGTAAAAGAAAATGTGATTCATCGGATCAGGATTCCTTCTTCCATTGCTCTGTTGTCTAGTTTTGATGCTCATGTGCCCATTGTGAGTGCTTTTGACTGTAAACACGGGTCAGCATGGGTACCCTGACTAGTCTGCCGCTATGTAGCCCCATATGCAACAAACTGTGATGCACTGGGTGTTCTGACACCTTTCTATTGGAACCAACTTTCAACAATTTGAGCTACAGTAGCTCTTCAATTGGATTGGACTACACTGTCCAGACTTTTCTCATCATGTTGCATCACTGAATCTCAGTTACCCATGACCCTGTAATCGGTTCACTCATTTTCCATTCTCGGGCCACTTTTAGTAGGTCCTGAGCACTGCAGATCCCACAAGGGCTGCAGTTTTTGGAGTTGCTGTGACCCATTCGGCTAGACATTACAATTTGTCCCTTGTCAAAGTCGCCTAAATCCTTACAATTACCCATTTTTGTGCTTTCAATACATCAACTTGAGGGACAACAAGTTCACTTGCTGCCTAAGATATCCCACCCGCTTTCAGATGCCGTTGTCACAAGATAATCAATGTTATTCATGTAACACTACCCCCGCAGGAGATTCTTAATATGAAGAGTTCTCTGTTTTGCCACGACTCATTAAGCTGCTCCACTGACACACCTGTGCAACTTAAACATTAGTATGCTACCACTCTATAATAATACACAGAAAATAGGCCACAAACAACGTACAACGTGGTAGTAGATAAATTAGATGTATCCTGGCAAGGCAAGTTAGATAATACACAAATCAGTAAAGAGGCAAGTGAACACTTTTAAAGATGCTGTACTGGTTAAGGTGAACACTGGTCTACACTATGGCAATTCGCTAACTGCAATAAAATTAAACCAAATTTAATCTGGTATAAACAGAGGGAATTATAACAAGATTAACTAACCCAAAGAAATGTCCTTGAGTTCATACAGCCCTAAAGCCCCATACACAGGGGCTGAATCTATTTTCCTCTAGACCAGGAGTCTCCAAACGTTCTAAACAAAGGGCCAGTTTACTGTCCTTCAAGCTTTAAGTGGGTTGGACTGTTGCCAGTGGGTGAAGAAAATGTCCCGGTATCAGTGGGAGTAAACAATGCCCTGTCATTGGTGTCAGTGGGAGAAATAGTGCCCCATCATTGGAGTCAGTGGGAGGAATAGTGTCCCATCATTGGTGTCACTGGAAATAATGGGGCCCCATCATTGATGTCATTTGAAATAATAGTGCTCCATCATTGGTATTGGTGGAAAGAATAGTGTCCCATCATTGGTATCAATGGGAGGAAAAGTGCTCCATCATTGGTGTCAATGATTCTTGGTGTGAGTGGTAAGAACTATGCCCCACTGTTGCTGACAGTGGGGGGGGGGGGGGGATAATACCCCAAGGACCACATAAAAGCAAGCAAAGGGCCACAATTTGGAGACCATTGCTCTAGACGTAAAGAGTGCCCCCTTGTCCTCTGTGATGTCCTTAAAGTGAATAACTCAACACCAAGTTCACTATATGGACCAATATTACTGTATGTATTTGTACATGTTGATCATATCCCCCTTTAATCTCCTCTTCTCAAGAGAGAGTAAATTCAGTTCCTCTAATCTTTCCTCATAGCTGAGCTCCTCCATGCCTCTTATCAGTTTGGTTGCCCTTCTCTGCACTTTCTCCAGTTCCCCAATATCCTTTTCGTGAACTGGTGCCCAAAACTGAACTGCATATTCCAGATATGGCAAGTTGTTTCATTTTAAAGTATTCACCTCCCAAATTGTAAGAAAATTCTTAAGCTGGCCATACACTAGTAGATTTTTTTAAACAAACATTTGAATGATGATTCTTGCAGAGATTCTCTGTATATTTGATGACTTGGTGAATGTTGTTCAAAAGCTCTTTCTAACAACTGATTTTGAAATGAATGGACCTTACCAAATGGAAATTCTACTAGTAAATTAAAATAATTCTACTAGTGTATGGCCAGCTTTAATGTGTGCAAAATGTGCTTCATGTGTCCCTGAAATATTGTTAATTTTTTGTATATGCTATTTTTTAGAGAAGTGCGGTAAGCACTTCTCTAAAAAACGTACAGTAGTGGATAGTGTGTCATTCCTTTTTTTTTTTTTTTTGCAGTATATCATATTAATCAATTGATTGTGACAAGTCCTCTATTAGACCACAGATTTCTCCTCTGGCCTCCAAAGCCTCCTAAGATGATCGGTTTGATCAAATGCTTTCAAATGCCGGTACCAGCTTGTTTATATCAGACCGGAAGTGACAGTGTGAGAAACAACATCAGTTTCTCACTGTGTGCCCAGAAGCCGATGCCAATGGTTGCATCCTTACCGGGTCCACCAATGGGACGGAAGAGCCTGGTAAAGGCAGTACCGGGGGCGGGGGACCCTCTTTGGTCACATGTAAAAGTTATCCAGTGGCTGTACATCTGCTAGTATCACTTTTACATAAAAGAGAATTGCCCACTGAAAAGAACCATACCAGGATCAAGACTAGCTGCAGTCATGATCCTGGTATAACCACTTCAACCCGCCGCCGTTTATAAATGTTGCCAGACCATTCATTTTAACCAAAAAAATACTCTCATAAGATTATATGTACAGTTAGGGCACTTTCACGCTGGGGCGAAGGGGAGGGGGCGTCATTGGTAAAGCTGCCGTCGCTTTAGCGCCACTTTTCGGTCACTAGTGGGGCGCTATTAACCCCCGCTAGTGGCCGAAAAAGGGTTAAAAGCGCAGCTGCCGATTGATTTCAATGGCAGGGGTGTTTTAGGAGCGGTGTAGTCACCACTCCCGCACTGCCCCAAAGATGCTGCTTGCAGGACTTTTTTTTTTCTTGTCCTGCAAGCGCACCGCTCCAGTGTGAAGGTACTCGGGCTCTCACACTGGGGCTGCAGGGGGGGGGGGGGGTTTCATGCGCTTTACAGGCGCAATTTTTAGCCCAAAAGCGCCTGAAAAACGCCCTAGTGGGAAATGGCCTTAGCATATCTTATGCATGTTGAATTTTGATTTTTCTAAGCTTTTACCTGCATTTTTTTAAGCTGGTGATAGGGTCTCTTTAAAGCTGAAAAAAAAAGAGTGATGCCGCGTACACACGACCGGACTTTCCGGCAGAATAGGTCAGACGGTATCATTCCGTCAGATATTCCGATCGTGTGTGGGATAATCTGATCGTTTTTCTAAAAAAAATTCCGGCGGACCTAGAAATAGAACATGTTTAAAATCTTTCCGACGGAATCAATTCTTATTGGGAAAACCGTTCGTCTGTATGCTGGTCCGACGGATCAAATACGACGCAAGGGCAGCTATTGGCTACTGGCTATTGAACTTCCTTTTCTAGTCCCGTCGTACGTCATCACGTTCAAAACTAACAGACTTTGGTCCGTTCGTGTGTGGGCAAGTCCGTTCGTTCGGAACTCCATCGGGAAGACCGTCTGACCTTTTCTGCCGGAAAGTCCGGTCGTGTCTACGCGGCATGAGACTCCATAGTGGGGGCAGAAATGGTAAGACCATTGGATGATCTCTGATGTCTACATATATATCGTCTAAATCTTTGCAACATAATAACAAGCAATGGATGATTTGACCCATCAGCATCTGTAACCAGATGAAATACTAGTTTTGAGTGGATGACTGCATTGAATGACTGGTGTATGTAAGGCAATTCAGAGAAACACAAAAAAAGGAAACCGTGCATGACACTTAACATTTTCCCAAACAAAAGGCTGTCAGCATTCTACTCTAGTCATACAAGGGAACATCTCTTTAAATGCTGCCATATATCAGATAATTGTTGCATTGATCGATAAATGACAATGGGGGTTTTTTCATGGTCTTTCAGGAATGTCATTTTTCTCTCTGATGTCCCTTATGAAAGGCTTCCCATGGCCTGCAGGGTGCACCATGGGACTCTTTTCTTGCAGAGCTGCACCTACTTTAAACAAAGAGCCATCAGTTCTTTTCATGATTTGCAAACAGAAGGGTCTTCAACTAGAATTCCCAGTGCCATTCATAGCCGGGGAATTTAAAAGGAAACATTGCTTAAAAGTTTGGACAGGTGTCTTTAACAGAATTATTACTTTTTTATTACTATCACTTTTGCTATTACTGTTAGCAGTATGTGTGAGAGAAAGCAGCTTTTTGTAACTTAATCTTATTATTAGTTTGTATTAAAGGGAATGTAATTGTGTTTGTTTTTTTATTCTTTATTTATATATATACAGTGCCTTGACACGAAAGCTATTGGCTACTGGCCTCATTATAACCCCGTTGTACATGTTTTACATCACCGCGTTCTGAACGATCAGATTTTCCAACAACTTTGTGCGACCGTGTGTATGCAAGACAAGTTTGGGCTAAAATCCGTCGGAAAAAATCAGACGGATTTTGTTGTCGGAATGTCCGACCGTGTGTAGGGGGCATTAGCTTGTTACTTTCAACTATTCATCATAGCAGTAACCCACAACTTACGTACTGAACACATACCTCCCAACTTTTTGAGATGGGAATGAGGGACACCTATCAGCAAAAGCATGCAGGCATAGGACACACCCACTGCCCCACCCCCTTTAAAGAGAATTGTACAAAAAAATACTTTACCACTACTATTCCTTTATATTGGCTTTTGGAATTTACAAATGCAGCAGTTTAGAAATCAGATGAAAGGTATAGCGCTGGAAAACACTTTTTGATAGATAAAAAGTGCATTTTATATACAACTATATAGATCAGACCAAAATGAGGGACAAATGAGGAGGAATGAGGGACAGAGGGAAATTGCTTTAAATCAGGGACAGTCCCTCGAAATCAGGGACAGTTGGGAGCTTTGCATTGTGTCATGTTACAACCAAAAAACGTAAATGTGTTTTATTGGGATTTTATGTGATAGACCAACACAAAGTGGAACATAATTGTGAAATGCAAGGAAAACGATAAATGGTTTTCAAATTCTTTTACAAATAAATATCTGAAAAGTGTGGCGTGCATTTGTATTTTGTAAAACCACCTTTTGCTCCAATTACAGCTGCAAGTCTTTTTGGTTATGTCTCTACCAGTTTTGCACATAGAGAGTGAGATTTTTGCCCATTATTCTTTGCAAAATAGCTCAAGCTCTGTCAGATTGGATGGAGAGCGCCTGTGAACAGCAATTGTTGTCTTGCCACAGATTCTCAATTGGATTTAGGTCTGGACTTTGGGCCATTCTAACACATGAATTTGTTTTGATCTAAATCATTAGCATTAGCGTGCATTTGTGAGGCCGCAGAAACACTTGGATGTTCTACCTAATGTTATTCCATCATGTACTTGTATACTTATGCACCATATGAGTATGCATTTTATTGGTTGATTTTTTTATCAATAAATTTAGTTTTCACTTGTATAATGCACTAGGGCAGGGATATGCAATTAGCGGACGTACAGCTGTTGCAAAACTACAAGTCCCATCTTGCCTCTGCTTCTGGGTGTCATGCTTGTGGCTGTCAGAGTCTTGCTATGCCTCTTGGGGGTTGTAGTTCTGTAACAGCTGGAGGTCCGCTAATTGCATATCCCTGCACTAGGGGTTTGTGCCTTCCCCTTCTTTGCCTATGCAGTATACACCTATCTGTTGCAGTAATGCGCAATGCTTCAATGCATTTTGCACGTTTCAGAGCTAATCTAGAGATATTGAATGGCTCTGCTAAAAAGTCTGAGACTAGAAAGTGTAAATAGGATCTTAACCCTGGATGCAAAAAAATGGGCATGGCTGCCTTGCGCTAAATATTGGGGGCATAATTTAATAAAGTTTGAGCCTACCTATAGCATACACTCTACATAGTCCACAGTAGACAGAGAGACAAAACTTTATCTGAGCCAACTTAACCACTTCAATACCCGCCCATAATATGACGCCCACAAGGTGGATCTACCATCCTGGGTGTCATATGACGTCCTCGGGTTCCCGGCCGCCTGGGGGGCGCGCGCGCGCCGCCGGCGGCGCGCGCGCGCGCCCGCGGCATTGCTCGGGACCCGGTGCGAGTGCCCGGCGGCCGCGATGTCCGCCGGGCACCCGCGATTGCCCGTTAAAACAACGGGACCGGGCGGGACCGTGGAGCTGTGTGTGTAAACACACAGCTCCACGTCCTGTCAGCGGGGAGGGTTCCCAGTACAGAGGATCACATGATCGGTCTCCTCCCCTTAAGTCCCCTCCCCCTACAGTTAGAATCACTCCTATTAGGAACACATTAACCCCCTGTGTTAACCCCTTCCCTGACAGTCACATTTACACAGCAATTTTATAGCAACGATCGCTGTGTAAATGTGAATGTTCCAAAAATGTGTCAAAAGAAAAAAAAAAATCGCAAATCGCCGCCATTACTAGTAAAAAAAAAAAATAAATAAATTCAATAAATCTATCCCCTATTTTGTAGACGCTATAACTTTTGCAAACCGATCAATATACGCTTATTGCGATTTTTTTTACAAAAATATGTAGAAGAATACATCGGCCTAAACTGAGGAAAAAAATTGTTTTTTTTTTTAAAAAATGGGATATTTATTATAGCAAAAAGTAAAAAATATTGTGTTTTTTTTCAAAATTGTCGCTCTTCTTTTGTTTAAAAAATAAAAACCGCAGGGGCGATCAAATACCACCAAAAGAAAGCTTATTTGTGGGAAAAAAAGGACGTCAATTTTATTTGGGTGTAACGTCGCACGCAGTGCCGAATCGCAAAAAGTGCTCTGGTAAGGAAGGGTGTTTAAAAGCCCGGTATTGAAGCGGTTAAAGAACTTCATTAAAATATTTGAAAAGTGCACAGCAACAAGTAACTGTTGAGACAATAAACACTTTAGTCGGGAGTATGTACCACAAAAGAAGTGAGTAGCGTGCATAGAGTTTAGTGGTCAGGACTATGCATAGGGTACAGAGAGCAGCAGTCAGGAGTATGTATCATAGAGTCTTTTACATTGCTAGACAGTGGGAGGAAAAAATGCCTCAGCGTCAGTGAACAGAAAAATTCCTCAGCAGCAATGGTTAGTGGGAGAAAATGTCCTTGTATCCGGGGGGCAAAAAAGACCCACAATCCGGGATCAGTGGGGAAAATGCCATGGCATCAGTCATTTCCGAGAAGAAAAACATGCCCCAGCATCATTGGAAGGAAAAAATGCCCAGTATCAGAGACCAGTGGAAAGCAAAGTCCCCGGTGTCAGAGGAATTTGAGCTTCAGTGCTCTAGTGCAGAGCACAGGGCACACATAACACAAATATCAGACAGCATTTTTTTATTTTCTAAAGACAGATTATCATTATTATTATAGAGGATATATATATATATATATATATAGAGTCAACAGTTTGCGCAGCGCTTTACAACACAAGGGCGGACATAACAGTTACAATACAATTCAATACAGTTAAATTTAGAGGCCCCTGTTCGTTAGCGCTTACAATCTAGGAGATAGTTAGTTATTTTTAGACTATCTTTCTCTAATTGAAATACCTCAGGGCACCAAGTCAACAGAGCAAGCAGGAAACACGGTGAGGGAGATGACTGACTGACTTGATTCAATCATATGTTTGTGTTCATCATTGTTTGTGCTATTGTGTTCTGTAAACAGGCTTTTCTTTAAGAAGAGCAGCTAAGAATAGACATCTACTAACTAAAGAAGTCAAACAACGTATACAAAATCATTACACATTCCCTTTAATGCAGTGGTCATCAACCCTGTCCTCAGGGCCCACCAACAGACCAGGTTTGCAAGATAACTGAAATACATCACAGGTGATATAATTTTCTGCTGAGTGATTGCAATATTCTAGTCTGCATCTCCCCAAGGTAATACATAAAACATGGCCTGTTAGTTTGCGCCTGAGGACAGGGTTGATGACCACTGCTTTAATGTGTTATTTTTATGCATTCATTATGCAATAGAGCTGAAAGCAAACTGGTTAAAAAAGTATTTACTGTTTTACTACACAGTTATGTGGAGTGGCCCTAACAGGAAGCCCATATATTTTGTGCCCCCTGAGTGACCTCCAGTCACTTGGCACAATCCAATGGGGATCCTGCTGTTAAAGTACACCAATGCTATGCCCATTTGTGGAAAACAAGAGTTTTGCTGAGATTCCCATCACCAGCACCATATACTTACCTTTCTATTGCTCCTCTGCTGCTCCATTCAGCTGAAGGAAATACCACTTCTGACAGAGCTGAAAGAAACCTCAGGGGAACGAGTAAGTAATTGCATCTGTGAAGGTCTGCATTAAAGTGGGCATAGCATAGATTCACTTTAGCCTGGGCATATAAGGCAAGGTTCCTCGCTCTAAGCGATGTCTACAACCTTAATGCATATACCCTACTTCCTTATTAGGTGCTGTTCGTAGGGCAGTGACACCACACACTGAAGTACATACTAGTATTCAAAGAGTTAGATGCATGTCTCTATGTCAATATGTTTCTCTACCCTTTCTGTTTCTTTGGCACCTTTTCATCCTTATGATTAATGATAAAATTGACACCAGTTTGTTGTTTTGGCAAATCCATCTAACTTTTATTTTATTTCTTTACATAGGTACCCTATATTCAGTCAGGAGAGTGAATTTCCCTCTTTCAAGTGCTCCAGGGAGGGGCATAGTGTGGGAATCGGAGGAGCTTCCACGTCAGTGGATCCCATTTGAAACAAGGCTTTCGATCTTGATCCAGGATGCTCTGGAGAGGCAGCAAACGGGTGTGCGCCTTGGGGAACCCTGCAATGGATCTCATATTTGCTTTCAGACCATGACCCAAATAGAATTTCCTTCTCAGCAAAGGATTAGGGTCAGAGCTCGAGCCCAGATGCCTTACCCAAAAGCTGCCATGAAATGTCCTCCAGCGTACCATGTTGCCTTACCCCAATATATTACCGCTTGTACAAATTCCAAACTTGGGTCCTTAACAGCTCAACAACAGCCTGTTGGGACAAGCCATGGACTAGTAAATTTTAACCAAGAGCTTGATAATGGTAATCATGAATTATTAAACTCCAGACGAAGAACCATTAGCACCAATCAAGAAAAAATTTACCAAGGTTTGGCAAATGCCAATCAAGGACTTGTGAACGTCAACAGAGGACTGCCAAACTCAAACCAAGGACTAATGAACTCAAACCATTTTTTAGTCAACTCCAATCATTTACCCATGAACACCCACCAGAGGACAATAAACTCTAGACAAGAGCCATTGTGCTCCAGTTATGGGATGGTTGATTCTAGCCTCATGCTGCAAAATGTAAGTCATGAGCTTTTAAATGCCAATCAGATCTCAGTGAACTTTAATTCTGGAGCAGTGAATTACAGTGCTGGTCCTATACCGTCTAATCATGGGATAGTAAATTCTAATGATAGATTAGCAAACTATAACCAAGGCCTAGAAGATCGCAGCCAGGAACTTATTAATTTTGATGCTAATGTGATTCTGCCAAACTATGGACCTTCTTCTTACTGTGAAACTGCTTCCAATGATTCTAGTTCTGAATCAGGGAGTCCAAACTCAATGTTGCTTGACTCAGACATCAGCCCACAATGGTCCGCTGTACAACATGACTGTAACATTTATAATTCTAATCCTGCATTAGCAAGGTCTAATTCTAGGCAGTCAAATTCAAGAACTGGGCTAGCAAGGTCAGAATCAAGATGCAGAGACTCAAGACCTGAGCTAGCAAGATCAGAATCCAGGCCCAGAGACTACAGACCAGCATTAAGTAGGGCTAACTCAAGACCAGAAGAAAACCAAGTTGTGATACACAGGTCAGAAACTAGGCCTACAGAAAGTAGGCCTGTATTGCTGAGATCAAAATCTGGGCCTAATGACTACAAATCTGGATTTGTGAGGTCAAATTCTAGACCTGGTGAGCCTAAACCTGAATTAGTAAGGTCTGACTCTAAGTATGAATTTTCTGCATCTGAAATTAGACCTTCTGACTTTAGACCTTCACTATCTAGATCTAACTCCAGGTACAATGAAATCAGGCCTGCCCCAGTGAAAACAGACTATAGAAATGTAGTTTGTACGCCAGGATATGTAAGGTCCAATTCCAGACCTGAAGATAGTAGACCTGAACTACTTAGGTCTCAATCAAGGTCCACTTCTACTGACTCCAAGCCAAGTTCAGCTAGCCCTCATCATAGAATCAGCCATGCAAAGCCTAATTTAGTTGGCAGAAGTCTTTCCCATTCCGTTTCACTTAGAGGGAGTAGGAGCCCTCCTCCATGTGCTTGCCCACAGTGTCTTCTAGTGCAGAGTGTGAAGTCTGCTAGCTGGCCAGGGCGCCAATTGGACAGCAGACCAGCCAAAGCTCAGCATCGTGACAGCCAGCGATGTGAGAAAAGTAAAGCTCTCACTAGGTAAGTTCTGAAGCCTATTACATTGTTTAATACATGTTACATAAAAAATGCCTTTAAATTCTTACATTTTTTTTTGTTCCACTTTGTAGGGTGCCTCCAGTGCCTCTCAGCAACATAGAAGGCTCAGGGATGATCCCACCAGCCCTAGCAGGTATCAATTACTATGCTATACTGTATACTAAAAGTGAGCTATGACACGCATACAGCCAATATCATTAAATAAACACTTGTAAATCGAAGCTTGCAGACACAGTACAGGGGGTACATGTATTAAAAGAAAATGTACCAACTCCTTTTTGAGTCCTGCTTATGCTTAGCAGACACATCAGATTACCCACTGGCTCCTTATATGTTTTATAGTCCAACAGTAAGATCTCTCTACCATGATTCAGGGCTCTGTTCACTGTTCTCTGTTTTGGGTATTACAACCCACCTTTTTGTCTTTCAGCTCCCCTGTTACATTTTCCATAATAAAAAATAATTAGATCTAAACGGGAGGGTTGGGAACCCCTCATAATGGGTACAGCAGGTATGCAGACCCTGGAAATCAAGATCTCAGCAGTCCCCAGGAGTTAGAAACTGCCATGTTTAATACCTATCATCTACCAAACATAAAAATTTTAGTTATTGAAGGGCCCTTTGGTTACTTTAGAAAGGAAAAAACAGCTGCAGTCACATTTTGAAATATCAGAGGTGCCTGCATTAGTATCTTGTAAAGAATACTGTAGGCCAAAAACTACACTTTGAGAGCTTAGGCATTTTCTCTTTTAAGACCCCCATACTCACAAATGGCTTGTAATTATGATGGAAGATCACACTGACCAATAGTGAATCACACCAGAGTTAAGAGGCTGTTGACATTTGCAAAATAAAATACCTCCTTTTAGACTTCCAAGGGGCATAGACATGCATTTTTTAAAGCAAATGGATCATTAACCAATTCAGCCTCGGAAGGATTTACCCCCTTCCTGACCAGAGTACTTTTTGTGATACGGCACTGCGTCATTTTAACTGACAATTGCGCGGTCGTTAGATGTTGCACCCAAACAAATTTGAAGTTCTTTTATTCCCACAAATAGAGCTTTCTTTTGGTGGTATTTGATCATTTCTGCGGTTTTTATTTTTTGCGCTCTAAACAAAAAAAGAGTGAAAATTTTGAAAAAAAAAGCAATATTTTTTTACTTTTTGCTATAATAAATATCCCCCAAAAATATATAAAAAACAAATTTCTTTCTCAGTTTAGGCCGATATGTAGTCTTCTACATATTTTTGGTAAAAAAATGTCAATAAGTGTATATTGATTGGTTTGTGCAAAAGTTATAGCGTCTGCAAAATAGGGATAGATTTATGGCAATTTTATTAGTAATGGCTGCAATCTGTGAATTTTATTGTGACTATGACATTATGGCAGACACATTGGACACTTTTGACACTATTTTGGGACCATTGTCATTTATACAGCGATCAGTGCTATAAAAATGCACTGATTACTGTGTAAATGACACTGGCAGGGAAGGGGTTAAACACTAGGGGGCGATCAAGGGATTAAGTGTGTCCTAGGGAGGGATTCTAACTGTAGGGGGAATGGGCTCACTAAAACATGACAGAGATCACTGCTCCGATGACAGGGAGCAGTAGATCTCTGTCATGTTGCTAGGCAGAACAGAGAAATGCCTTGTTTACATCTCCCCGTTCTGCAGCTCTGTGACACGATCGTGGGCCCCCAGCGGACATCGAGTCCGCGGGACCCACGGACGCAGTCACTGAGTATGCGGCGGGCACACGTGCTTTTAGGGGGACGTACCTGAGCGCCCATTTGCCCAGCCATGCCAACAGACATCGTCGTGCACTAGTCGGCATGTGGTTAAATAAATACAGGATCTGACAATACTGACCTCTTTCTCTTAAAATGCTGGCTGCCTTGGTTATCCACTGGCTTAAAAATTTTGAGTCACTGACTTGGAAAAAGTCTGCATATCAATAAATTCCTTGCCTGTATGCTTGTTCCAGATTTGTGCTTCCAAGTACTGAAGCAAGACGTTTATTATGATTGCCAGGCAGCTAGCATTTTCAGAAACAGAAGTCAGAAATGACATTCCTCATGTTCCTCTTATGACAGACTTCCTTTAAATAGCCACTGCTAATTTATTCACTATTCCTTAGAGAAGTAACTTTGGGTGGCTTCAGTTGGCACACTAATTATGTAAAACAATTCAGAAAAAATAGGGGTTCCACAAAAGAACTGTTTATCATAGACCTGCCTTAACTTTACCATGGGGGCTTAGGGTTGAGATTTGGTCTGACGCCCGTAACAGCACACTGCTTTTTTCTTTAGGTATTAGCGGCCTTCTAATGAGTGCAGCAGGACTTCCTGTTTGTCTATCCATTCCTGCTACTCCAATATTTAATCCACCACCAGTAAAGAAAAAGGACATTCGACCAGTACCTGGAATCCAAGGGAGCAGCCGGAAGATAAGCAACAAAAAGAGTATGTCTTTCGGTTACTTTATAAACATAACTTTTGCTTCATTTTTTATAGTTACTATTCATAAGATACCTAATTGTTTGAAAAGTTTAGCCATGCAGTGAACACTATCTTACCGGGAAGTCGTGAGGAAATAAGGATCTTCCCCAGTACACCTTGGTATAGTGATAGTCTTGTCCTTTGTTCACATAAAGCAATAGGAAAGTCGAATGCCATAATTTGTTTCTCAACTGATGGGTCCATAGAAGTGCATCTTGGCAAAGTTGAACATTAATGTTTACTGTATGATATGGCATAGGGGAGAAGAGCCACTACAAGGGGAAGAAGATACATCTGACCCTGGCTTACCAAAGGAGAATCTTTTTTTTTAATTGGAATGATCACCATCCCCCCCCCCCCCCCCCCGGATCAGTGGGATTGGATGGCGCATGTGATGCACACGTATATGTTCATGGTACAAAAGTTTTTTTGCAAAAGTGTACATGCTTTATTGCTCATTATTACATAGAGGGAATCTTCTAGATTGTAAGCTCCTTCTGATTCCTCCTGTATTGAACTGTATTGTAACTGTGCTGTCTGCCCTCATGTTGTAAAGCGCTGCGCAAACTGTTGGCGCTATAAATCCTGTATAATAATACTAATCTTAATGCTAAACTTCATCTTACAATATTGGAAGCGCTATATGATCCACTACTACCACCTGTTGGACCTCCAGTGGAAATACATTGACATCTCTAATTCCTCTGCCACATTTCAGGGCTTTTCCTCTCATGCAGTAGTGGTTATTAAGTGTGTTTTCCTCTCCCATCCTAAAATGCCAACCTTTGCCTTTTTAATAGGTAAAAAGCCAGAGGAGATGATCAAGCAATTCTTGCAAAGAGTGAAGACTCCATTGGCAGAGGTATCAGTGTATTATCTAATCATATACTTTTCTTCGTCCAAGTCCTCTCAGTGCTGATGTTTCAGTTGCTGGGCGTCTGTACTTGCTGAATTCTTATATGGGATGCCTCAAAAATTTGAGGCCTGACTTTGTTGCCAATGCTATGCCCAGATGAGAATCAGGATGTTAAGCACTAGCCCAGGGGCATTACAAGTTCTTGTAATTGTGTGTAGAGCTGATTTCCTGGATAAGAAAATATTGTCTAACTACAAGAAGCATGTGTATTCTTACTTGAATCTTGACGTGCTTTGTGTATTTTTTTGCGCTGTACAGTTTGAGCTGTACAGTTTTTTTTTCGTACAGTAATCCAGTGTGAGACTTTTTACAGGAGCTTCCTGTAATGAAGACAAGCCACTGCTGCTTTGTCTCCTTGTACAGAATAATTGGTCTTGTATCAGTCCACCTCTTCTAGTTTTCCGTAGGCAGCCTGTAGTTCAGCCATTCTCAACCAGGGTTCTCTGGAACCCTGATGTTCTTCCAGAGGTTGCTAGGGGTTCCTGGAGCTGTGGCTGATTGGCCTCCCATTTAAGGGAGGCACAACACCACCTTGCAGAGCCAGCAGCATTGAACACAAAGTTAAACTTTTAGCTGTTCATATGGCTGCATTCATACCTGAGCGTTGCTTTTTTGAGTGTTTTTGGAGTGTGTTTAATTTGTTTTTAGGCATTTTTGTACATCCTTTTAAAGCGTTTTTAAACATTGATGTTTTAAGGAGCCAGTACCCGCCTGCTTCCTAGCCAGTGGCTCATCCCTGCTGTCATCAGTTGTTGAGTGGCTGGCACCTGCCAGCATCCTAACAACGAGTCATCCCTGTTGTCAGCAACATGGATGTGTCCTTGGTTGTTAAGGAACCGGCACCTTCTGGCTTCCTAACAACCAATGACTCATCCTCATCCCTGCTGCTGACAGCAGGGACTCATCTTTGCTAGAACGTCGGCAGGTGCCAACTCCTTAACAACAGATGACAGCAGGAATGAGTCACTGGTGTCAGCTCCTAACAACCAGCACAAAACACTTGAACACGTGAATCACATGTGTCAATGCATTTGTATGGAGAAAAAAACACTTAAAAAAAGACCCAATCTGCCTGAATCGAGCTACAAAAGTATCTCCACATTTTTTGGAGCTTCAGGCCTTTGGCTTAAGGCAACTTGGAGTGGAGATGTGAACCATCTATGTAGAGAATATTTGATTTTTTTCTCCCTGAGCATTTTCGAGCTTCGATAGACACTCTGACCACTGAAGTACAGAGGATATACAGTACTGCACATCCCACTGACCACCAACATAAGGGGCATTGTTCCCACTGAACCCAGGTGAATTCATTTTAGCAGGAGTTCCCTGAAATCTGAAATCGATTTCATGGGTTCCTTTGGGGTCAAATTAGTTAAGAAAGGCTGCTGTAGTGGGGGGGGACCTGCTCCCATGTATCTGTTTGTACTAGATTGTTGACTCTTAATTGGGTTGACACCATTGGGTGGCCTTGTATGGGCCATGGCTGTCAGACATGAAAAGGGAATTCTGGTTGGGCTAGCTTAGCAATGGAGACTCCCTAGAATATAAAAAGCCAGCATGTGATGCAGCTTGCAAGAATCTACACAAAGCCAAAATGTTCCTTTTTTTTGCAATTAACTTCTGAAGTACATTCAAAGCCAAATCTTTTTTTGAAGTTTTGGATAGAGTGGGAAATGGTTAGGTTTTTATTTTGTTGCTAGGGAGATTCATCCTTCCTGTTTATCCTAATGACCATTTCCAGAAAGTGAGAGGAAATCCAAAATGTTACATTTAGCAGCAGAACAGGAGATAAGGAGAGATCTTCCAATAGGTACACCTGTTCCAACTATCCAAGATGGGAATTTCCTCTCTTTTGAGGGATTTCTTCCCCCTCCCCTTTGTGTCTCAATTTTAGGACGTGGAGGGAAATAGAACTAATGGGACAGAGGTTTTAATTTCCCCCTACTCTAACCAAAACTAAAAAGATACATTTTAGCTTTAGATATTCTGTACTTTGCTATAGCTGTTTCAGGTTCTGTAGATTATTCTGCCCAGTAATTTCCAATGGATTCTTAGCAATAAACCAAAAGTGTCATATAGCATTTTACTGGAACTAAATCATGTTTCGGTGTTCCAGTGACTGTTCTGATAGACTTGGAATGGATGATGGCTATCCTCTAGTCAGGACGATTATAAATTTGGATTGGCATTGGTTGTAGCTCCACAAAGTACACCTATAATCTTTGGCATTGCTACAATGGCAGCATTTTACAACATTCTCTTTTTTCACTTCTCTTTTATTATTATTTTTATTGTGTAACTATAGCATATCTTTCATCTCTTTACTGTTAGGACTGTGCTCTGTGCAATCAGCCAATGACAGATGGAGAAGTGGGCAGATTATACCGCTGCAGCCATGCCTATCATGTTCGCTGCCTGGCACCTCTGTACAAGGTAAAAAAATCTTTGTATATATGTATTCTAAAAAGTGCAACCACATTTAGAAGCAAAGTTGAGCCTCTCTGATTAAGTCTATGCACAGAATTGTAAAGAGCAGGGGGGGGGGGGGGGGGGCAGGGACATTGGGGATAAGTCACTCATCAAACCCATTCAGCTGTGTGTGTAATATAAGCTTTTGTAAGTCAGTGAATAGACTTTTTTTCTGTAGAGCAGCTAAGGTTTGCTTGGTAAAATATGAAAAGATGACTGATGCATAGAATGCATTAAGATAAAAAAAAACCTTCTGCCTTTAGAACCACTTTAAAGCCGAAGTCTGCAGATATAAAATACACAGATTAATGAATCTCTATGTAGATAATACATGTAATTTGTTAAATGCAAGCAATATAAGTACCTGCCTTGACATCTGGCTTATGCAATCCATGTACAGCAGAGCTCACATTGAGAGAGGGAGAAGCAGCACAAGGAGCCAATCCCCAGCACTGCAGTGCTCACAGTATGTGTTTACAAGTAACTTGCTGATAGAAGCAGAGAGCAGAGTAACATAGAGATTAGCTCATCAATCTCCTTTTTCACTGTCCAGTTACAGGATGTGAAGGGTCAAGACCTGTAAGTGTTAAATAACTGCAGCAGAGAAAAATCAGGTCTTCTATTCTCCCAGACAGGGCTGTGCTGTGAGGCAGAGCAGTGTAAATCTCAAGACTAGATGGACAAATACAAATACTTTGGTTGGAACAATAGTTCCCATTCATCTGTGCATTTAGTTGTATGCCTGGGGCTTTTCAGTAGATATTATAACATATTTACATGCTATTTAACTGATTAAATAAAAAAGAAAAAAATATGATTATAATACTGTATTGTTAAGAGGGTTGCCACCTTTTTATCAAGCCAAACCTTAACACCATAGCGGCACAGGACACTTCTTTTCCCTGTAGTATACACTATAGGATTACACCTTTTGGTACACCATGCAGAGTAGGAATGCGGCGCGCTATGCACGCTGTGCTCAACAGTGGGTGTGGCCAAATTGTTCTTGCTGACACCATCACCCCGTGCCCCCCCAGTGATGCAGAATCTGCCCACAGACAGCTGTCCGCAGCTCCATGTGGCTATCTCAGTTAATAGGCAGACCTGGAACTCGGACACATGATTCAAAACCTGGACTGATCCTGGACAGATGGCAACCCTAATTGTTAAACTGTTCAGTTCATGAATATTTTTTATTGGGATTGTGTTGTTCTTGTGTATTGTCTGTGGGTCTGTTGTAATTTTCAGTTATTCTACAGTCATCCCAATCTTATTGCTAGATGGGCAATCTCTCAGTGCAAATATACAGTAATCCTTTCATTGCTCATATTAAATGTTACTGATGTCCCTTGTTCCTGCTCAGAAACCTAAGGCATTGAAACAAGAAGGTAAACACGAAAGTTAGGCATATAGTTATTTTAGAGGACATTTTTGTTTTTTGTTTTTTATTTAAGAAGCTAGTTAATAGTCATCATCTTCTATGGCCTTGCCTTGTAATTGACTAATTAGGCTTGCCTATGGCTAAGAAAATGTTCCAAACCATAACATTATTCTCCTGCCTCTTACCAGGATGGCACTTTGCGCTGCCCGACATGTCAGACATTGCACGGTGTGAAGATTGGGTCTCAGCCTCCAGGGAAAATGTCTTTCCACATCATTCCTCATTCCTTGCCTGGATATTCTGAGTTTGAGACCATACGTATCATCTACCATATTCCTCCTGGAGTACAGGTAAGCCAGCCACCCTACCAGTCAAAACTGCTAATGCCAATCAGGAAACACTGTCATTGTGCAAAAGTCAGCACCTAGTCCCTAATATCAACAGCCATATGCAGGCTAGTCTTCCTGTTTAGGAGTGCTGTACTATGAGTACTGCTCCTCTCACTCAGTAAAAGTGTATAATTCCAAATGTGACCTGGCAGAAAACAACAGACTCTCTGCAACTCGAATTTGATTATGTATGCAGGCTCTGTTTCCTGCTAAAGCTGGCCAAAGGTGGATCGAAATTTGGCCAATTTAGCAGGGACCGCCCAAGTTTTGATCCATCTATGGCTGTTCCTATTCGAGGGAAGTTGATCTAATTATGGACTCCTCCCAAACGGGACTGTTGGTAAATTTTTATTCGATCAGCTGAAGCAGTGATCAGTGTATTCTGACAGCGGAGGAGTCCTGCTGTCAGAATACAATAATGCAGTGGGGAAGATTTCCCTATCTGCCTAGATTACAGGGGTCTTCAAACTATGGCCCTCCAGTTGTTCAGGAACTACAATTCCCATCATGCCTAGTCATGTCTGTGAATGTCAGCGTTTTGCAATGCCTCATGGGATGTGTAGTTCTGCAACAGCTGGAGGGCCGTAGTTTGAGGATCACTGGCCTAGAATGTGTGAATGGGGGAATCTGATCAATGTATTGCCAGCCTTAGACCCAAGACACCATTTTAAACGAGCATTACTAAAGTTCTCACGCTAGCCAGCACAAAAATCTCAATTAAACAGTTTTAGGATGTATATTTTGTGAACAAATTTCTTTCTAGTAGAAAGACTGCAACTGTTTATGGAATATGGACTGTTTGTACAAGATTTGTTATATGTCTATAGAGCATTGTCTTATATCAATGGGTATTGGGTAACCATTTACCTGCTATACAGATTAAACCTAAAGGGACCATGTATGAATCTATTTATGAAATACAATAAGAAGCTCAGAGCAACAAACATTCAAATTGAAAAAGTGACATTAAAAATTACTTGTGATAACAACTCTAAAGATGAAATGAAAATATATTACAGCTTGCCTTTAGGCCAGACCTCTGTCAGTCTCATGTTTCTGGCTCTGGCCTTGAAGATTGAGGAGTTTAGGCAGCACACTGGGTTTATAGGTGTTGCAGCATCCACAGAATTTATCAGGGGGATCTTATAGAAGCAAGAACTGACTGCACTGAACTAAATAAGACTTTACTGGTTTGCAGGGTCCATAATGACTGCTCGAAAAAAAAAGTGCCTGTTGCAATGGTTATGTCATTCATGGTGTAATTTATTTACTACTTAGGGTCCAGGTCAGCCCCATCCAGGGATGAAGTTTACTGCTCCAGACTTCCCTCTTCACTGTTACCTCCCTAATACAAAGAAAGGAAGAGAGGTAAGTGTACATGCACAATGGTGTTTTTAAAGAGTGACTTTGGTCAACAAGTGTCAGAATGGTTTTTCACCTTAACTCTGATCTGAGGTTTTATAATACGTTGTAGCAAGATTCAGCACACATTTCAGAGTATTTCTGTGTGGCATTAATCCCGTTTATCAAACCCTGGTGTGTGCACTGAGACCTGCTATGCAAAAAAAACTACAAATATTAGATAATAGGACTTCTAGAATGCATTTTCATACGTTTTACATTTTGGACCTTTCAGCAAATGAAGAAATGAGCAAACATAGGAATTGCAGGGATAAGGACAGTCAGTTGTATAAGATAAATGGTGGGTTGAACCTTAGCAGCACTTACAAGTAAGGCCATTTCTCCATAAGATGGCCACACACATTACAATTTCAATGTAGAATCTCTATACAACCTCTTTTATACTTAAAACAATTACAGCTTGCAAGATCCTGCCTAAACAAGCCATTCAATTTATATCCAATTGAATAGGTTTGTACACTACAGTCAGTAAATATAAGGAACACTGTATAGTCAGGTTGTAATTTTTGCTGCCAGCATCAGATGGTTAAAATGCAAATATTCATGTTTGACTGGATTATGCTTGTAGGTGGGAGTAAGGCTGGGTGGTAGGCACCCAAGAGGGAAGGAATGGCATACAAAGGTCTTAGGTTTCAAAGGAGAGTATTCTCAAGAACATTTCAAACACACTGTAACAGAGTCTATGTTGCAGTTTCAACCGGCAGTAACACTCACAGATAGTTATGCAGTACTTGGGGAGAGCAATGCTTGAGGACCGACAGCACCTGGCACAGGAGGCGGCTGATAGGCAGCAGGCAACTAGATACTAAGGTTTCACACAGCAATGATGACAACAATCCCTATACTTCCCTTTATCCTCTGGAACCTTTCCCTACACTAGGTACATGCTCCCTAATCAGCTGATTCTTTTCCCTATCATAGTCACATGCAAATGCATGCCACTGCAGTGAGCCACAGGTGTCATCTGGGGCAGCAGCGTCCAATAGGACTGTTGATCACCTGATGACATGTATGGAGGCCTAAGAGGAATGTGGGTTCCTTATGTCCTACACTCCCTCTGCGTGGTGGTTGCGTAAGGTGCCAACTGTGTAGAGAGGTGAACCTACACATGCCTACATGCAGAATTACTATTTACATTAAAGTAAAGTACCTTTAAAAACAAAATTACCCACCTCTCAGAAAATTATGTAACAATAAAAACATATGTCAAATGCTAAACTATGTTTTGTAATTCTACCATGGAACCAACACAACACTGTCCTATGAAATACTAGGCATTGGACTCATGGTCTCTGTCAAAGGGGAGGATCAGTGTGCAGCCACAACCACTAAGTTGACCTGTTCATCAAAGTCCACCAAACCCCTTCAAAAGAGAAGATGTGACCAAGCCATTGGGCTTATTCACATGACCAATGATGAAGTGCTCCCAACGCAAAAAAACAATGTTTCTGTTGAGCTGCCTTTGTAGTCCTGCTGCTGATTTTTAATGTTTGTTACTAGCATACTTACATCATTGTATCTTTCTTTACCCCTACCTTGGTTTGTATAATGCAACTTTTGGTAAATAAAGGAATTACAAAAAAAGAGCAATGTTTAAGTATGGAAACGGTATACGGTAGGTTGCAGTGAATTTTGCTGCTGTATATACACAGACTTGCTTAAGTTCAAACAGTCCAACAGAACTTTCCCTGACCCAAAGGCCAGTTGATTTTGTGTCAAGTTTAATAGATCCTTTTCTGTGATCCCTTATTTTACACCAATAGGAAACATTGCTGTTTGTTTAAAGCCTCCATTCTGTTGTCATTTCAGATAGTGCACCTCCTAATAAAGGCCTGGGAGCGACGCCTCCTCTTCCCTATCCTCCCATCCAAAGTCTCCGGTGTCCTGGATTCTGTCTCAATCTCCCGGATTCCACTCAAGACCGAGTTTGGCTCTAACGTCACTGGCAAGGGCTTCCCTGACTCTCGTTATTTGGACAGTGTCTTGCGGCAACTACGGGACTGGGGGGTGTCAAGTGACTGACCCAAGTGACTATTGACTCTTGAAATACCAGCATAGTTTGCTCAAAATTGTTGCAATGGTTACATTAACCAGTCACTCCACACGTATTCTGTTCTCTGCTTTTAGTGCAGAAAAAAGTATTTACATTTGTATATATATTTCTGTGTTTGTATATATTTTCCTCTACTCAGAAAACAGGTTCTTTGCAGGTTCTTTGATCACTTAAAGCACTTTTTTGGTGCATTAGCTCACTAGTTAAAGGTATAATCCATTTTAAAAAGAAGTCATCTACCCAGGGGCAGAAGAACTACAGATGTGTTATTCCTACTCCCCAGGGCTGGATCCATGGGGATTGGGCATACCACTAACTTTATGCCTACTCCCTAGCACTGGTTGCATGGACTTATTATGTCTGGTTACCCCATCATTTCCCCCTCTATTGCAGCACAGAGGCAACAAAGTCAAGATGGCTATCAACTGCCTGACTCCAGCAAAAACCTTTTTTGGTATGAAATATCATGGGCAGAGGTCAGAATCTCTTAGCTTTTTAATATCTTTGGTTCTGTAGAGGTTTTACCACATTTTCTGGTGTGACACGCATCACCTGAAGTGGAAGTTAAGGGAAACCTTCCAAGTGGGAACATAGATGGCCAGAAAAAAGTTATAATGCACCCTCTTCTTGCACTGGAGTTTTTCATTCTGCAATTGAGATTTTACTATATGTCCTGTTCTGTCTTACATCTATCAAAAACACAGGAAGTGAGGCATACTCTCCAAAATGGTGGCAAAGACAGCAATAGAAAATGACGGAATTGACAAAGTCCAAACCCTGCTAAAGACACTTTGATGGTTCAGAGCACACAGTGATGGGTCTGTCAGCACTGGTTACATCACAGACATTTAAGGATCCAGAAGCCGTGACATCAAAAAGCACATGGCTGGTGTAAACAGGGCACCTAATGGAAAGATGTGAGCAAATGCTCCTAAGAAAAGTTAAAAAATAAAATGGAGGCTCTTGAAGCTTCTGTTGATGAAGGAACCTTGTAAGGCGGTGCCCTGGATAGTGGGTGATGGTATGTGTGAGACAGATGTGACTGGTGCTGAACAGGGGCCGAGTCTATGTCCACCACTGGCTCAGACACTCTTTGTGGCCTCCCCAACACAACTCCAGCACGAGAATCTTATTAGCTGGATTGCTACTGTGCCTCCTCATATTTTAATAACTGTCAATAAATACTTATATTCCAGCTGAAGGGATGAGGTTGATCTTAGCACTGAACCCAGAAAAGACACCTCTGGAGATTTTTTTTCTCCTTTAGCAGCAAAGTCTAGCAGAGACTGGTTGCTTGGTTGCATTTGCCCCTGCTTTTACTGTGAGCAGGATTTTGAGTATGCCTAGAAACCTGCAAAGAATTTGCACCTGATGTCCGTCTGCTAGTTATCAACCCGTCTCTAGGAGATGAATCTTTTACTACTGCAATTGGTTTATTTGTTTAGAACCAAACAATATATGCTAGTTACATCATAATTTGAAATTGGCTTTACCCAGTATAGAGAAAAAAAATAGGAGGGTCAGTCCTGCCAGAATTGGTGCTCAACAATGGTGAGTTGGAACAACCCTGCAGCTTCCTTAATCTGTATACAATTTGAAGCAGTGATGTCTAATCTTAAGTTTCCCATTGTGCATCACTCAGTGACAGGCTTGTTGGCAATAAAGAGAGTTCCCTTTTTTCTGCTACATACTCTGTAATGCAACTTGAAGAATCAAAGTTAAAGAATGACACTGCTGCCCATTGCAGGTGAGCACAGCTGGGAACTTAAGTCATATTTTTATGGGCACCCCTCATAAAGACAATGGCTGGTGGGTGGAGCTGAGAAGCCACAAACTTAATTAGTAACAAATTGTCTTTGAAGATATATTTTCCGCCTACATAATAGGTGAGCAGGAATACCCAAAACTAGTCAGAGACAGGAAGAATGTCAGGGGGAGATTATGCATTGAAGTAGCCAAGATATATAAGAAACAAGGGACTGACTCAGATGAACAGGCTCCATCTATAAATTAAATACTTTTTTTTGGGTGGACTTACCCTTTAAGACTCTTTCAGGTTGGCCCTTCTATTACATGGATGATGGTAAAATTGGTTGAGCAATCACATTTTATTTGGTGTAGCTGTCCTGGCGATAGAACCTTTAATAAACATGTGACAGGTTTGAACCTAAAGTAATAGATTATTCTTCTCATTGAAAATTGGCCAGAGATCAGGAAAGGAACAATGCTTATGTGTTTATAATACAGCTTCTAATGTCCCAGTATAACTAGAACATGGTGGAAAAGACTGAAATATGCAGGGGTTTAGAGTAACCAATAACGGGGTTTATTTATTAAAATTGGAGAGTGCAAAATCTGGTGCAACTCTGCACAGAAACCAATCAGCTTCCATGTTTTATTGCCAAAGCTTAATTTAAAAAGCTCAAGTTAGAAGCTGATTGGTTACTTTGCACAGCTGAGCCAGATTGCACCAATTTTAGTAAATCTCCACCAATGTCTTAGCAGCCTAATATGCACCAGACTTGGTTCAAAATGCACTGCAACTTATTGTTTGCCAACTCGTCTTGTGTACAAAATCCATTTCTAGACTGAACATTGTCAATGTATATATGGAAGGACCCAAGTTTTGTCAAATTTGGCCCTGACTCCGACATGGTTATATGCACAATGTAGTTGTGCTAGTAACACAAAATGTTTATACAGTAGGTACTTATCAGAGTATTTTAGGTACAGATAGTGATGTCCATGGTATTCAATCAGATTCTGCTTTTGTCAACCATAAAATGGACCCTTACTCAAATGTTAACATAAAGCTATGCAACAGTTTTGCTGGTATGGATAAGGACTAACAGAAGGACTTGCCCTTCCAGGATTAAATGCTGCTCCATCCTCCTATCAGTCCTTTCTCAACCAGATCCATCCTTCCTTTAGACACAGAGTTCTGAGTGGTAAAACTGCCTTTTCCTGCATTTCTACAATGATAAGGCACCCTATGATTTTTCCTGATTCAACCAACTGGTGAACCTTCTGAATATGCCCCTAGTAGCCTGGCTGTCATTCTCAACCAATGGCTTCAATACTTTCTGATCTGAAACAAGTATACAGAAACAGAATTCTGCATGCATACTGACTTTCCAGTCTGTAGGCTTTTTCCCAGACAATGACTCAAAAAGTTGTCTAAATTCTTATTAACAATCCAATTTGTGTCAAGTTACTCGATAATTGCATGTCGAGCCAGCTTAAGAATATTAAACCAAATATACCATGTGGGCAAAAGTTTGGACACTAGACCACCCCCCCTCTATAAACCTCTTATTATTATAGGCATTATTATGGTGTTGCCCCCTCTTCACCATTATTTGTTTCTATAATAGCCTCCTTTCTTCTTCTTACAGTCAGTGTTTCAATTCTTCCCAAAAGTGTTCAGTAGGGTTTAGGTCGGGGCTCTGTGAAGGCCATTGAAGTTCCTCCTCATGGAACTGGTCAAACCATATGTGTATGAAGTTGGCTTGTGCACAGGGGCAAAGTCATGCTGGAACAGAGGGGCCTCCCACCAAATTGTTACTACAAAGTTGGAAGTGCATAGTTGTCTAAAATGTCTTTGTATGCTGTAGCATTAACAGTACCCTTCACTGAAAACATCTGAACTAAAAGAATTTATAGGGGTGTCCACATAAATATTTCCGCATAGTGTAACCTGTTGGCCACTACAGTTTTGTCCAAATATAAGTCTTAGAGCTGGGTTAGTAACCCTTGCAAATTCATATTTTACATCCAGGTATTCTGGGCATCAGTTATAATATGCACTGTTCATGCTTGCTCATAAGCACCAATTGACTTCCAAATGTTCATTTTTTTTTTTACCAATGCAGATTAGAGCATGAAAAGATGAATTTTAATCCTGATTTCAAGAACATTGTATCTTTGCATCAAATTTTCATCTTTTAGGTCCTGTTGGTAGTAACCTCCTTTTGTGAAACGAGGAGATATTTCCCTATAAATCCTTTGGTTCAAAGGCTATTAAGAGAAGCTATATTAGAGAATTTGTGCTTTGGCTACCAGAATTGTATTGCAAGTTAATCTTTACTTTGTTACTATGTGTGTTTTTTATTTTATTTTTATTTTTATATAGCTTTCTGATGAAAAAAAAATAAAATAAAAAAAAAAAAGAATATTGATATAACACAAAATGTTATCAAGTGGAGAAATCTAGAATACAAAATGTGTAAATAGTTTGTACTCCTGGCAAAACACATCATTCATTAATAAAATTGCAAAGTGCAAAGTTTTTTTTTAACTGTGTTTACTGTCTACAGAGGACAAGGGGGCACTCTTTATGTCTGAAGGAAAAGAGATTTAATTTCCAAATACGGAAAGGTTTCTTCACAGTAAGAGCTGTGAAAGTGTAGAATAGACTCCCTCAAGAACTGGTTCTGTCCAGCTCCAAAAAGGCCTGGATTCTTTACTAAATATACATAATATAACTGGGTAATAGCATTTATATGTAAAACTGATCCAGGGAATATCCAGTTGCCTCTTGGGGGATCAGGAAGAATTTTTTTCCCTGCTGGAGAAAATTGGATCATGCTTTGCTGGGGTTTTTTGCCTTCCTCATGATCAACTGTGTATGTAGGATTCTATATATTTTTTCCCTTTTTATTGGTTGAACTAGATGGATTTTCAACCAGACTAACTATGTAACTATATATAAAACCATGTACTTTATGTTTTTTTCGACCTGCCACTAGAAAAATATCCTGACTGATCTATTAACAGCCATTCCTATGTACCTTAGTTTTCTTGTGCAGTTTCTAGTGGAAAGAAAGGGTGGCTTGGTTCTAAAGCTGGCCATACTGTATACTAGAATTTTGTTTGAAAATTTTCATTTTAAGAATGATTCATTCAATTTTCTTAATGTTAGTGGGATCAAATTGACATTTGTTTTGACCATAGTGAACAGAAAATTCAAAAGATCAAGATGGAAATTGTTTCTTGAATGAACACATTTCTAACAGTGTATAAGATTTTCATTCAGTAAAGTCAATTTGTTTTAAAAGAAAAATTTAATTTTGAAGTATCTTTGAATGACATTTGTCAAGTTACTGAATGTACTGAGAAGTTTTGTGCAAATTATCTTACTAATGTTCTTATGAAATTTAAAAAAATCCACTGGTGTAAGGCCAGCTTAAGAGGTGGGGTTTGTGAGAAATTGATTTGTACAAGATAAAATGGCAAAGTAGAGCCTTCTCAAAACAGAAAATATTCACATGTCTCATTCCACCACTTAGCTCAAAAATAAGGGGGTTTATTTATTTCCACCCCATGGTCAACTGTACATCCAGTACCACTGGCGTATAGTTCAGATACAGCCTAATATTATAGAGCCATTTGTTCCAACCTGCATACAGCTGTCCAGGCTTGTTTGTTTTATCAGTGCAGTGTACGCCACTGTTTCCAAGGGGAGGAGGCGATAAGGGAAGATGGCTTACAAAATTGTGAGCTGGTGTTCTACTTCCAAATGACAACTACAGAATGTCTGCTCCTGTGACTTTCAAACTCAGTATTCTGTAAAAAAAAAAAAAAAAAACTTGGTATGCTGTAAAAAAAAAATTATTCAAACTCAGAATTCTGTCTTTTAATCTCAGAATTCTGACTTTCAAACTCAGAATTCTGACTTTCAAACTCAGAATCCTGACTTTCAATCTCAGAATTCTGAGTTTCATACTCGAAATTCGGACTTTCAAATTCAGTATTGTGTAAAAAAAAAAAAAAAAAAAAACTTGGTATGCTGTAAAAAAATATTTTCCTGACAGGCTCCATGGCAGCATACGTGTGGGTTGACCCCGCCTCCATAACTACCCAATAGGACCCCTCTCCCATAAATCTTTGCTCCTGGCTGCTATCCGTGTTCCTTTTTTGTCCTCCTCCGTAGGACCATGTGGTTCTCCTACCTGAAGATGACTTCACAGCGATCGATCGGCCGAATGACAAGTTGTGTTTCCTCCGATAGGCCCTGACTGTTAAGCAGGGTATGGAGAGTAATTGCAGAGTAGCGCTGAAGAAATAATGGTCTTACCTTAAGTGCGCCCGGCCTGTTTACCTGTGGCTACAGGTGGCCCTTATCTGCTGGAGGTCCGGTGTGTGCGTGGATTCGTTCGGCCATATGATCGTTGGTGGAGTGGTGAGCATGTATATTTCCATGGCAGCAGTGTATTTATGTGTACTGCCTTGTTTCCCCTTTTCCTGTATCTGTTTGCTGCATTTGCTGTTTGCTGAACGCTTCTGCATTCCAGCAAACTTCTCCCTTCAATTTCCGGGTCCGCGGGCGTTCTGCGCATGCGCGGACCCGACGTGAAAGCGAGGCTTGGTTCTCGCGTATGCGCGTTGAGGACCCCGGCGTCGGATGACGCCGATGACGTCACGGGCGGCAAATTTAAAAACCCTGCAGAGCTGACAGAGCCCCGGGAATGATTGCGGACACCACAGCGACTTCCCGGGGCTATTTCTCTGGCGTTTGAAGGTAGGAACAATCCCTTATGATAGGGATATGTGGGTTTTGTCTATCTGAGGTCTGAATGTATTTTTTTCTTATTGCTACAATATAGGTATCTGTTATTGTGTACTATGGATGCTTCACTGCCCCCTAGTGGCCAGCCCGCTCATGTTAGGTAGGTTCTAAAATACATCCTTTTTGTATTTTTAAATTTTTTGAAGAGAGTAAGCATAGGCAGCAAGTTTGACCTGTCCCTTCTGTCTGTTTTCTGTGTTTTCAGCCCTTCTAAATCTGATCCACAACCTAGTGCCTATAGACGCAGTGGATCGTCAAAATTGCACCACCACAAATCCTCCTCAAAATCCAGCCACCATAGGTCCGCCAGGTCGGAACAGCGTGACAGGGATTATTCTCGCCCCCCTGTGGCTCACTCCAGCAAGAGGCCAGAGAAATCATGTTGGGGGTGCAGGATGCCCGTACCAGCTGATAAATCTCTATGTGACCATTGTTCCACCAAGGCAGCGGATGAAAGAGACGGCGCTGATCAGCGCTTAGAAGTATTGGTGAGGCGAGTGGTAAAGGAATCCCTGCAGGAAAGGGAAGCCCAACAGCCATGTGAATCCCCATCTGACCCATTAGATCCTACAGTGGGAGAGGGGTTACTTCAAGAGACATGGGAATCATCCCAGCCTAGCCGCCACTCGGCTCCTGTCTCAGACAGTGAATCGGATCCGGAAGATCCAGGTTTGGGGTTTGATTATGGTCTGGTTCCCTCCCTGGTTAAGGCGGTGAGAGAGGCTCTGAAGTGGGAAGATCCTATCACTTCCCCCCCCCGAAGCAAAGGAAATTCTTTAAGCAGCTCAATAAGGAGCGTCAATTTTTTCCGTTTCTATCCGAATTGGGTGATATTATTTCAGAGGAATGGAGCAAGATGGACAAAAAGAGTTCCATGCAATCTAAAATCCTTAAGCTGTACCCTTTTAAGGAAGAGGATGTGAAACACCTGGAGTCAGCTCCACTGGTAGATGCAGCACTTATGCGTTTGGTGAGATATGTGACTCTTCCCTTAGAAGATACTGTGTCATTCAAGGATCCTTTAGAGAGACGGATCGATTCAGATCTTAAAAGAATCTATTTGACCTCCGGGATGGCGTGCAAACCAGTGCTTGCGATCGCAGCAGTGTCAAAGGCCATAGAATTCTGGGCTGACAGCATTGAAGAATACCTGAGAGGCATTTCAATAGACACAGCTAAAGACTCACCTATTCAAGAGATTAGGATGGCTTCAGCCTTTCTGGGGGAGGCTTCCATTGATGTCATTCGCCTGATGTCTCGGGATATGTTGGCAGCCGTGTCGGCACGCCGTGCGTTGTGGCTCCGTCCATGGCTCGCAGACCCTGCTTCTAAGCAGGCTTGGTGCCGCATCCCCTTTGAAGGGTCCTCATTATTCCGCAATAAGCTCGATTCTGCCATATCCCGGGCCACAGGTGGGAAATCTGGGTTTCTCCCTCAGGATAGGCGTCCTCAAAATCAAAGACGCCCTTTTCCAAGAAGGCAGAATGCGGATCGTGCCAGGGATGCACGCAGCTACAAACCCGGCCGAGAATTCTCCAGGACATGGAGGTCCAGGCAGTCTTCTTGTAAGAAGGCCTCTAAAGGTGGTTCCTCTGGGAACCAGGACTCCGGGAAGTCCTTTTGAAATTGGGCCCGCTCAAACATGTCGGGTGGGGGCCCGTCTTCTCCACTTCAAACATGTTTGGGCGGCCTCAATTCGGGACTATTGGACCGTAAAGACAGTGTCGTCCGGTCACAAGTGGGTCTTCTGCAACACTCCAAAACTCATATTTATCCCTACTACTCTTCCAAGCTCAGAAGAGAAAAGACAGGTCCTATTGACCTACGTAAGCTGTTTATTGGAACAAGGCGCAGTCGTACCTGTTCCAGAGGAAGAGAGGGGCGAAGGCATGTATTCACCCCTGTTTTTGGTGCAGAAGAAGAACGGCACATGGAGGCCAGTAATAGACCTGACCCATCTCAACTCATTCATCCGCAAGGAGAAATTCAAGATGGAGTCCCTACTTACCATACAACAGTCAGTACACTTGGGAGTCTGGTTAATATCAATCGACCTGAAAGACGCATATTTTCACGTCCCTGTGACAAAGGACTTCCACAAATTCCTCCGCTTCGCGGTAGGCAACCAACACCTACAGTTCACATGTCTACCCTTCGGGTTAACCACGTCACCCCGGGTCTTTTCCAAGGTGCTGTTGGCGGTAGTGGCTCTTCTCAGAGTCAAGGGTGTGCGTCTCCACCATTACTTGGACGACTTGCTTTTACTGTCTCAGAGCAAGGATCAGCTATTAGATCACAAAAAGGTTGTCATCTCTACCCTGCAAGAGTTCGGGTGGCTCCTGAATTTAGAGAAAAGTCAGCTAGAGCCGTCTCAGTCCCTCGTGTTTCTGGGCGCTCTATTCAACACCGTGGAGGTTACCATCTCCCTCCCAGAGGAGAAAATCATGGTAATCCGAGACAGGATTCAGGCAGCCCGTGGATCAACTCACCTTTCTGCTCTCCAGTGCCTGAAAATAATTGGCACGATGACAGCAACCATCCCCATGGTGAAGTGGGCCCAGTGGCATACCCGTCCCTTTCAGAAGGGATTTCTGCATCAGTGGAACTCTGTCGACCAGAATCAGCGCATCTTTCTTACCCCATCTATGAGGACATCTCTCCTCTGGTGGCTTCAGGGGAAGAATCTGCGCAACCATCATTCGATTGTTCCCATCTCATGGATCACGGTGACCTCAGATGCCAGCAACCAAGGTTGGGGCGCTCATTGCCTTTCGGAGGTGGCTCAGGGCAGGTGGACATGCCAGTCTCAAGGAGTCGTTTCCAACATTCTGGAACTGAGGGCAGCCTTTCAGGCACTGCTATCCTTTCGCCATCTAGTGTTGAACTCTTCCGTCATGCTAAGGTTGGACAACACAACGGCAGTGGCATACATAAGGAAACAAGGCGGGACTCACAGCTGGTCCCTGTTACAAGAAGTGGAGCCTTTAATGAGTTGGGCTCAAAAGAACTTAGCCAACATCTCGGCGGTATACATTCCGGGGGTCCAGAATGTGCAAGCAGACTTCCTGTCTCGGGCCGAGTTGGACAACAACGAGTGGTCCCTCCACAGAGAAGTTTTCGAGTGGCTCCTAACACTGGGTGTATCTCCGGAAGTCGACATGTTCGCTTCCCCGTGCAATTTCAAGATACCGAAGTACTTTGCGAGGTTCAGGGACCCTCAGGCGTTCGGGATAGATGCTCTCACGACCAGTTGGGATTTCCAGAGGGCCTATGCCTTCCCTCCAGTCCCGGTAATCCTACAGTTTCTGCGGAGGCTCAGAACAGAAAAAGTGGAGATTATGGCGGTCATTCCATTCTGGCCCAACAGGCCGTGGTTTCCTCTGCTGCTGCTCCTCAGCTATCGAGACCCAATTCCCCTACCTCTCAGGCCGGATCTATTGTCTCAAGGCAAGATGTTACACCCGTTTCCATCTTGTCTGCACCTCAAGGTGTGGTTCTTGAGAGGGGAAGGCTAGAAGCGCTTGGTTGCCCGAAAGAAGCGATTCCGACGCTTCTTAATGCCAGATGAAGAAGCACTAATAGGGTGTATGAGCGCATTTGGTCCAGGTTTGTTATACACATGTCATCAAGAGAAAACTCGTGTAACTCTCCAGAGGTTCATGATATTCTGAGCTTTCTTCAGTCCGGACTGGATTTATCCCTGGCGGTTGGCTCGTTAAGAGTGCAAGTGTCAGCCATCTCAGCCTTCACGGGAGTCTCATGGGCGAATCACGCCTTAGTTCGTCAGTTCTTTAAGGGTGCCATCAGGCTCAGACCACAAAGAAGACCCAGGTTTCCCAAATGGGACCTTCCATTAGTTCTGGATTTTCTGTCAAATCTTGGGAAGGATTCGTCTCAACCTTTGTCTGTTAAGGATCTTACTCTGAAGACTATCTTCCTAGTGGCGATAACGTCAGCGAAAATGGTATCAGAGATCAGGAATCTGGGTTCAGAGGAACCTTTTCTGACCTTTTTTGAAGACAGAGTGGTGCTGATTCCAATGTTAGGGTCAAACCCAAAAGTGACCACAGTCTTCCATGAGAATCAGGAGATTGTACTCCCTACCTTCAAGACATCAGATGACCAAGAGATCCATCCTCTTGATGTAGGCCACACCTTGAAACAATACCTGGAGGCAACAGCTCCATTCAGGCAAACGGAATTCCTCTTCGTCCTCCTTCATGGCAAGAATAAAGGGATGCGAGCGTCAATTAGGTCAATTTCCACGTGGATTGTGCAGACGATTCAAAGGGCATACAGAGCTAAGGGCTTGGCTCCTCCTGAGGCAGTGAAGGCTCATTCAACACGGAGCATCTCGACTTCGTGGGCGGCTTCTCGGCATGTGGCGCCTGATATTATTTGTAGAGCGGCCTCTTGGTCCACAATTAATACTTTTCTTTCTCACTATTGCGTTGAACCAGCTGCGCTGTCTTCTATTAATTTTGGTTTACAAGTGTTGTCGTTGGACAATGTTAAATAAATTTTGGTTTCTTTGCTCAACATTTTGCCCACCCGGGTGTGTTTTGGCGAGTTATTTCCCACACGTATGCTGCCATGGAGCCTGTCAGGAAAACGGAAAATTTATATCAAATACTTACCGTAATTTTCCTTTCCTGATAGGCTCCATGGCAGCAGGAGTTCCCTCCCAAATGTCTGGAGTAGGCTAGTTACGGAACACGGATAGCAGCCAGGAGCAAAGATTTATGGGAGAGGGGTCCTATTGGGTAGTTATGGAGGCGGGGTCAACCCACACGTATGCTGCCATGGAGCCTATCAGGAAAGGAAAATTACGGTAAGTATTTGATATAAATTTTCCGTTTTTTCAAACTCAGAATTCTGACTTTCTTTTTTTTTTTTGGAATTCTTTTTTTTTTCTTTTTTTTTTCCACCTCAGAAAGAGCTTTTTAGGACCAAATCAGAAACGCCCTCAGCTGCGTCCCTTTTTGTCTTCGCATCATTGTGGAATTCTCTCTTTTTTTTTTTTTTTGAGTTTTAATTTCAATTTTTTTTTTTTTTGCCAAACATTTATTACACGAATTTGCACCATTAAATGAAAACCTAAAAGGGCTTTCCATTTAGTAAACCTCTCGCACTCTCCATCTCAAATGGAAGTTTTGAATCCTTGCAATACCCCAATCCCCCCCCCTCCCCTAGCCACCCCCGACTAACTCTCTTGCTAATTCCTTAGGGCCTTGGTATAGCTCCAGGACCTCTTAAACTTTCTCCATCCCTCCCATTTGATTCTCATGTCCTCCCCTCCTTCTACCTCACTATTTGCCAGGCACTCCGAGATATAAGTGCCCTCTACCGCATCTACCCATTCCCAGAGGGGCGGGCTCTCCGGATCCTTCCATCTTCTGGGTATCACCCGCTTTGCTGCATTTAGCAAATGCGGAACTAGTGATCCTTTGTATTGCCTGGATCCATCCGATGTAGCATGCATCAGCACTACCCTGGGGTCCTCTTTTACCACGACCCTAGTTATCTCCTCGATAAGTTTTAAAATAGACTTCCAGAATTTTTTGATTTTGGGGCAGTCCCACCATAAGTGACCCATGGTTCCCCTCTTTTGACAGCCTCTCCAACAGTCGGCTGATAGACCTGGCTGGAATTTATTTAATTGGTCCGGGGTCAAGTACCAACCGGATAGGCACTTATAGTTGACCTCTGCGGTTTTGACATCAGCTGCCGAGCTATGGGTGAGTTGAAAAATTTTCTTGATTGACCCGGTGTGTATTTGCGTGCCTAACTCCCTTCCCCATTTCTTGAGGAACGGCGGCTCCCCCAGTCCGTCCTTTAACAGCAGAAATTTGTAGATTTTTGTGATAATTTTTTTGGTGTCTTCCGCTGTAAAAATACGTTCCATCACCGTAAGGTCCTCCCGACCCTCAAAGGGGGGGGGGATCGATCCAATAAAGTGACGTAACTGCAGGTACCGCCATCCATCAATCGTGAACAAATCGTTTTTCTTTTGTAAATCCTGGATAGCCAAGATTTTTCCCCTACTGATTAAATCACCTAACCGTGCGTTATAGTTTTTTATCCATTCCCCGCCTAAATCCTTTCTACCTGGTGGAAAAAAATCGTTTTCTTTTAGTGCAATTAAGGGTGAGTTAAATTTTAATTTAAGAGTCTTGTGCATTTTATCCCAAACTTTCAGGGTGTTCCTGGTGATTGGATGTGTTTTTTCTCCTAATATTCTGTTTTTGGGGGGATTCCAAATAATTTTCCCTAACTGTGCTTCGCTAAGTGCTTCCTCTAAACTTACCCACCTCTTTAAGCTGTGTGCCTTCCCCCATTCTGGAATTCTTAATAAAACTGATGCATAATAATAGTTTGTGATGTCGGGCACTGCCAGACCCCCCTGGCTTTTGTCTAGTTTTAAGGTTTGGATTGAGATTCTATGTAACTTCTGTTGCCATATGAAATTCATAATTATGGTTTTTAGTTTTCTCAGGTACTGTTCGGGTAGAGAGATTGGGACCATCTGAAACTTGTAGATTATCAGCGGGAGAATCATCATTTTGACTGCATTAATGCGGCCAAACCATGATATTGGTCTGGTTTTAAACTCTTGACATTTTTTTTTAACTTCGTTTAGTAAAGGTATATAGTTGGCCTTATACATTTTCCCTATGGTGTTGGTCAGCTGAACGCCTAAATATTTAATTTGCTTCTTCCAGGGGAAGTTATGCTCCCTCATCACGTCTCGCTTTTCCCTCTTGTTCATGTTGATACCAAGTATGAAGGATTTTGCTAAGTTAATCTTAAAATTGGATACCTCGCCGTATGCCCCGATGTTCTTGATGATATTGGGCAATGATTTCTGAGGTGAGCTTACATAGCTCACATCGTCGGCAAATGCCGCAAGTTTGTGTTCCTCCCCCCCCGCCACGCACCCCTCTATACCCGGATTCCCTCTTATTGTTGCCAGAAGGGGCTCCAGGGATAGGACGAAAAGGAGAGGGGAGAGGGGGCAACCCTGTCTTGTCCCATTGTGCATTTCGAAGAGGGAGGATATGGTTCCGTTTACTTTAATGTTAGCTTTTGGGTGTCTGTAAAGAACTCTTATTTTCTGGATAATTTTTGGTCCAAATCCCATGTTCTCTAGGGTCTTAAACAGGAACCCCCAGTCTACTCGGTCAAATGCTTTTACCGCATCGATAGACAATAGCAGACTGGGGGTCCGTGTGTCCCTCATCTTTTGCATCACCAACAGAGTTCGCACGCTGTTGTCTCTGCCTTCTCTACCCGGCGTGAATCCCACTTGGTCTGGGTGTATCAACGTGCCCAGGCTTCCCTTTATACGCTCGGCCAAAATCTTAGCATAGAGTTTCGTTTCAAAATTTAACAGAGATATAGGCCTATACCCTGCGCACGTCGAGCCATCCTTCCCTTCCTTACGTAATACCGTGATCGTAGCTGACAGAGAAGCCTCGCTCATGTCAAACTCGGAGCCCAGGCCATTCATATAGCTAAGGAGTCTGGGAATCAAAATCTCTCTATAGGTTTTATAATATAGGGCTGTGAACCCGTCAGGCCCCGGACTCTTTCCCAATGGCGAGTTGTTTAAGGCTCTCGATATTTCCTCCTCCGAGATAGGTCTTTCTAGCGACTCCTTCTCCTCTAGCCCCAAGGACTGCAATTTTGCCCCTCTCAGAAAATCATTGATTTTATCTCTGCACCCCCCTTTTTTTATCCCTACTCTTTAAACCAACTGAGTAAAGCTCCTCATAAAAATCCCTAAACGTTGATGCGATATCTTTTGAGAGAAACCTCACCTTTCCTTTGTTGTTTATGATTTTTTCTATAAAGTTTTTAGACTTGTTTTTTTGGAGCAGTCTTGCCAGGTGCTTGCCTGACTTATTGCCCCAAGTATACCGGTCTTTGGCGATTCTATTGTACACTTGTTTTACTTCCTGTTCTGCTAGTTCTTTTAACTCTTCCCTCTTAAGGATTATTTCTTGGAGTATTGCCTGATTCTGGACAGGGTCGCCCTTGTGTTTATGCTCTAACATTTTTATATCATTGGTCGTCGCCTGTATTTTTCTAGTTCTTTCTCTTTTTTTCCATGAGGCCTTCGAGATTAATACCCCCCTAATGAAAACCTTATGAGAGTCCCAAAGGCTCGACCCCTTCACCTCCCCATTATCATTGATTTTAAAAAACCACTCGAGTTCCTGCCTTACACTTTCCCTAATTTCGTTATCCTTCAGTAACTCGTCATTTAACTTCCACCCGCAACTAGGTTGCCTATGTTCTGGGATGTTTAATTTCATGCTCACCGGGGCATGATCTGATAATGAGGCTATCTCAATATTGGTGTCCGTCACTCTGTCTAAAAGTCCATGGTCAACCCATATATAGTCTAATCTGGAGTACGTCTTGTGCACAGGGGAGAAGAACGTGTAGTCCCTGCTCTGAGGATGCTGCATTCTCCAGACATCCACCAGTTGTTCAGAGCATATCTTTTTCTTCAAGAGTTTCAGTTGAACGTTTCCCGTCCCCTGCGCACAAGACGAACTATCCAGATCCAGATCCAGGGTCAGATTTAAGTCCCCCATAAGTATTAAGTAGCCCTTTCTAAAGGATCTCAACCTAGAAAGAATCGCAGTCATGTAATCTGGGGACCTTGTTGGGTGCATAGATGTTTGCTAAGGTGTATGTTGTCCCATAGAGGGTACCTCTCAAAAAGAGGAACCTTCCCTCCGGATCCACCTTCCTTTCTTCTAGGTTAAATTGCAGGTCTTTCGCCAACCCTATGGCCACCCCTCTGGTTCTACTTGAAACTGTGTCACTATAGTACCAAATGGGGTGGGCTTTAGAGGAGAGTTTGATATTCGATGAGATAGAGAGGTGTGTCTCCTGCAGAAAGACCAAGCTGGCCCCGTATCTCTTCACCTCCTCCATGACTCTATGTCGTTTACCTGGAGCATTCAGCCCTCTCAATTTAATTTCTGACATCTTGTTGTATTAAATGCGCCTCAGCCTCCCCATAGCGACCCCCAGCGGCAGAATCCCTCCCATATGTCCCCTCCCCCCCCCTCCCTCCCCCCCCCCACCCCCTGTCACTCTGGTCCCCCCCTCCCATCCCCCCACACCCCTCTAATCCCCCTCCCCTCTACCCCCTCTTGCCCATCTCCGGGTCTCTGAGCCAATGGGTGCCATCCTCTCTTGGCCTCCCCTAAACTCATGATCTCAGGTGAGGGAAGATTCTGTACCCGCCCTAACGTCCCCGCCCACCCGCCCGGATCCACCGGGCGCGCAAGCGGGCAAGCCGGCGTAGGCCTAGCGAACCCAATCGGGTTGACACCCCGTTTAGGACTTTTTTTTTTTTGCTGCACTACTCGAAAAGAGTCCCCTTCCACTAGATTTATAATTTTCCGTCTGGATCAATTGATATGGAAGCACATTCTCAGGTCCAACCTCATAAGCTGGAGAAGACAAACTAGGGGTCCTCCCAGGTGCTCCTCGTTGCCCCTATAGAGGGGAGCCTGGGGGATCTCCCCCCTTCTCCTCGCCTTGTGATGTGCTTTTTTTTTTTTTTTTTTAATTTTGAGGCCTTACAATATTGGAGTCGCCCTGGAAAAACAGGCCGCTTCAGATATCCTCTAGGCCTTATGGCACGTCTACGTTTTAGGGGCCCAAGGTTGTTGCCCCTTCTGGCCAGATTGATTTGGGGCCCTTATTCTGGAGAGGATGTGAAGTGATTGACTACTCCCGTTTCCAAACTCAGGGGGATCCCACGACCCGACAGTCCTATGCTATTTTAAGAAAGGTCCAGGACCAGCCTTCTTTCTGCGTTCCTGTTCTGGCTAGAGTATAGCGATCCCCTCTAAGGTTGGGCCGCCTTCCCAGGGCCCTGCCTCAATCTGTCCTACACCCCAATATCCATCACATAGAGGGGGGCTTCCTGCCCTAAATGGCTGGGGGTTTTCCTTTTTTCTCTCGGGGAAGCTCCGGAAAATTAAGGGCTAGCGGTTTGCGCTGTAGTTTCGCTGAGCAGTTTTGGTACACACTTGCTATAGTTAGCCTCTCCCCACAAACCCGGTTACCCCTTTAGGGAGTGTTTTTTGCAAAGTGATCTTTAACTGGCACGGCTAGGTCTCTTAGCTCGCTATTAAACAGACCCATGCAACTCAAGCCTCAGTTTTGTTCCCGTCCAGCTACTTATCCAACATATAAGTCCTGACCCACTTGGGTCCCACTTTTAAGTGGTGTCCACCCCACTCATCCAGCACGGGGGGGTATGCCTCTGGGAATGTGTTTGTGCACTTGGAAAATGAAGTCTCCGGGTGTTTGTGGCTCCTGCTATGAGGGCTAATAAATGGCGGAACGCGGAGAGGCACTGTCTCCCACGTAACATCCAGCCTAGTGTTCCTCCTAGTTCAGCTCGTGGGGCAAATCCAGTCTTGAAAAGGTGATCTTAATTTTCACACATTTCCTCCCAAACATAGTATTTCTCTCAAAACAGGCAGTCAGGAATAATAGGCTTTTACCATGGCTCTTCAGAAGGATTTTTATAGGCATTTAAACTGTTGTCTTACCTTCGCTTAGGCGATCTCTTTTTAAAAAGCATACTCACAGACCGGGAGCGTCGTTCCAGCTGGGTGAAATTTCCTTCTACTGGTTACTTGTTCACTGGCTGAGGGCTGAGGCTGGTCAGTGTGCGGAGATGGGCGGAGGGGGGGGGGAAGGGGGAGGCGGGGGAGAAGAGGCAGCCAAGCCGTGGTCGCTGGGAGGCGGCCCGCAGCAGCCCAAAGCTGAAGCCGCAGCTGTAGCCGCCTCATGAGCTCCCCGTCCCCTGTCGGACGGGGCCGCGATGTTCTGAATTCCCCAGGCAGGGGATGCGTCATCCACAGGCTCTCACATGCTTAGCGAGGTTCCGGCGTTCTCCTCTGCCGCGCTCCTTCCCTTGCCGGCTGACGGGCTCAGGCCCCTCCCTCCATGCTGATCGTTACGTCAGCACGTCCATTCCCTCCCTCTAGTCCTGGAAAAGGTGAGAATTCTGACTTTCATACGCGAAATTCTGACTTTCAAATTCAGAATTCTATAAAAAAAAAAGGAAAAAAATGTTTTTCTAACTCTGTAAAGAAAATGTTTTATGATGGCCCCAGGGCTCTTCCATAGTAGCTAGAGTATCATATAAATATAAAACATAGTTCAGAGTTTACAACTGATATGTTATGCTATTAAAGAAAGCTGATATTAAGACCCACCTTACACATAATTGAATAATGCAGTTAAAATATATTATCAAAGCAGTAGAATATTACAATTTAACAATATAAAATATAAACAATATAAAACACTTTGAAAACAAGATTTTGGTTGTGATGATTCTATTAGGCACTCTCATCAATTCAGTGAATGTAATATTAAATTTGATTTATTCTTATGATCAAAAACCTTATACATTTTTTTATTTTTTGCTTTTCTTTAGAGCTTTACCCTTATAGTTTGCATTTTAGAGATCTACTTACACACTTTGAATACAAGTGAATGTTCACTCTAATATGAAGATCGGGAAAGTCTTACTGTTAGGAATAGAAAGTTAGTACATTCTTGTGATTTCCTCTAACCAGTAGCACAGGGGGAAGATTTTTAGAGAGAATTTCCACCTATGCCATATAAAGGTGATTGGATATTGTTCCCTTTATTGCAAGGGGAAGGCTCCTGTCAATAGGAAAAAACAAACGTTTTGATCCATAAAACACCTCTACCATTATTATTACATAGAGAATTACTATTGAATTTAGCAAATAGATGTTCTTGATTAGAACAAGACAGTAAAGTTTCAAGGGCTTGTTGCATCACACTTGGCTTTTTCCCAAGTTTACCTTTGGGTAACATTTCAGCCGAAAGATTTTCGGACTTAGAAATCATATACTCGCTCTTTGAAGTGACTCAAGCCGTATTGCCGGAAATGAGAGTGTACATTTGTGAAAGTTGTTTACAAACGCAATTGCTTCATGAACTGATGAAGTTTATTTTTTGGGATAGAGGTAATCCAGAGCTAAGGTTTAGGAACTGGAAATGGACATCATAACCAAACACAAACAAGGCTTTTTAGCATTGCTTTAGAAAGGTTCTTCAAGTTTTATAATTCGAGCAAGCTATGATTAAAATAGCAACTATGCGCCAGCCGGGACTCAAACCCTTGTGGCAAGAATGGAAATCTTGCATAATACCACTACACTACTGGCGCCCTATGTGTTCTGAGGATAAGCTCAAGTCCTGATGCCTCAATATCCAGACCTTTCTCTATAGGGTTGCATTCCCTTAAATGTAAAGTTTTAATGAAATACATTTTGTGGTGAAGACATAGGGAAGCTCAAGTCATGATGGGTCAATAATCTGACCTTTCTCAACAGGGTTGCATTCCCTGAATGCAACTTGTGATGAAAACATTTAATTGAATGCAATTTGTGATGAAAACAGAGGAAAGTGTCTCTTTTTAATGCTGCGAACCACGACCAGAAGCATGGGCTTTTGTAAAGCAGCTAGCGCATTCCTGGACTGAATTTCAAGGTTTCACAAATGAAGACTCTTATTCGAGAGAATGTTTGTAAATTGGATATCTTTTATCTACTCAGCTGTTTATCTGGGTATCATTTACTTTTGCTCTAATGCTTTTGGTCTTTCCCTGGAAAGTTTTTTATCATTTACTTTTGCTCTAATGCATGCGCTTTGGTCAGTTTCCCTTTGTGAAAGTTGTTTACAAACGCAATTGCTTCAAGAACTGATGAAGTTTATTTTTTGGGATAGAGGTAATCCAGAGCTAAGGTTTAGGAACTGGAAATGGACATCATAACCAAACACAAACAAGGCTTGTTAGCATTGCTTTTGAAAGGTTCTTCAAGTTTTGTAATTCAAGCAAGCTATGTTTAAAATAGCATCTATGCGCCAGCCGGGATTCGAACCCGGGTCGCAAGAATGGGAATCTTGCATGATACCCCTACACTACTGGCACCCTATGTGTTCTCACTATAAGATCAAGTCCTGATGCCTCAATATTCAGACCTTCCTCTACAGGGTGGCATTCCCTTAAATGTAAAGTTTTAATGAAATACATTTTGTGGTGAAGACATAGGGAAGCTCAAGTCATGATGGGTCAATATCCTGACCTTTCTCTACAGGGTTGCATTCCCTGAATGCAACTTGTGATGAAAACATTTTATTGAATGCAATTTGTGATGAAAACAGAGGAAAGTGTCTCTTTTTAATGCTGCGAACCACGACCAGAAGCATGGGCTTTTGTAAAGCAGCTAGCGCATTCCTGGACTGAATTTCAAGGTTTCACAAATGAAGACTCTTATTCGAGAGAATGTTTGTAAATTGGATATCTTGCAGTTTATCCACTCAGCTGTTCTCTGGATATCATTTACTTTTGCTCTAATGCATGCGCTTTGGTCAGTTTCCCTTTGTGAAAGTTGTATACAAACGCAATTGCTTCAAGAACTGATGAAGTTTATTTTTTGGGATAGAGGTAATCCAGAGCTAAGGTTTAGGAACTGGAAATGGACATCATAACCAAACACAAACAAGGCTTGTTAGCATTGCTTTTGAAAGGTTCTTCAAGTTTTGTAATTCGAGCAAGCTATGTTTAAAATAGCATCTATGCACCAGCCGGGATTCGAACCCGGGTCGCAAGAATGGGAATCTTGCATGATACCCCTACACTACTGGCGCCCTATGTGTTCTCACTATAAGATCAAGTCCTGATGCCTCAATATCCAGACCTTTCTCTACAGGGTGGCATTCCCTTAAATGTAAAGTTTTAATGAAATACATTTTGTGGTGAAGACATAGGGAAGCTCAAGTCATGATGGGTCAATATCCTGACCTTTCTCTACAGGGTTGCATTCCCTGAATGCAACTTGTGATGAAAACATTTAATTGAATGCAATTTGTGATGAAAACAGAGGAAAGTGTCTCTTTTTAATGCTGCGAACCATGACCAGAAGCATGGGCTTTTGTAAAGCAGCTAGCGCATTCCTGGACTGAATTTCAAGGTTTCACAAATGAAGACTCTTATTCGAGAGAATATTTGTAAATTGGGTGGCATTCCCTTAAATGTAAAGTTTTAATGAAATACATTTTGTGGTGAAGACATAGGGAAGCTCAAGTCATGATGGGTCAATATCCTGACCTTTCTCTACAGGGTTGCATTCCCTGAATGCAACTTGTGATGAAAACATTTTATTGAATGCAATTTGTGATGAAAACAGAGGAAAGTGTCTCTTTTTAATGCTGCGAACCACGACCAGAAGCATGGGCTTTTGTAAAGCAGCTAGCGCATTCCTGGACTGAATTTCAAGGTTTCACAAATGAAGACTCTTATTCGAGAGAATATTTGTAAATTGGATATCTTGCAGTTTATCTACTCAGCTGTTCTCTGGATATCATTTACTTTTGCTCTAATGCATGCGCTTTGGTCAGTTTCCCTTTGTGAAAGTTGTTTACAAACGCAATTGCTTCATGAACTGATGAAGTTTATTTTTTGGGATAGAGGTAATCCAGAGCTAAGGTTTAAGAACTGGAAATGGACATCATAACCAAACACAAACAAGGCTTGTTAGCATTGCTTTTGAAAGGTTCTTCAAGTTTTGTAATTCGAGCAAGCTATGTTTAAAATAGCATCTATGCGCCAGCCGGGATTCGAACCCGGGTCGCAAGAATGGGAATCTTGCATGATACCCCTACACTACTGGCGCCCTATGTATTCTCACTATAAGATCAAGTCCTGATGCCTCAATATCCAGACCTTCCTCTACAGGGTGGCATTCCCTTAAATGTAAAGTTTTAATGAAATACATTTTGTGGTGAAGACATAGGGAAGCTCAAGTCATGATGGGTCAATATCCTGACCTTTCTCTACAGGGTTGCATTCCCTGAATGCAACTTGTGATGAAAACATTTTATTGAATGCAATTTGTGATGAAAACAGAGGAAAGTGTCTCTTTTTAATGCTGCGAACCACGACCAGAAGCATGGGCTTTTGTAAAGCAGCTAGCGCATTCCTGGACTGAATTTCAAGGTTTCACAAATGAAGACTCTTATTCGAGAGAATGTTTGTAAATTGGATATCTTGCAGTTTATCCACTCAGCTGTTCTCTGGATATCATTTACTTTTGCTCTAATGCATGCGCTTTGGTCAGTTTCCCTTTGTGAAAGTTGTATACAAACGCAATTGCTTCAAGAACTGATGAAGTTTATTTTTTGGGATAGAGGTAATCCAGAGCTAAGGTTTAGGAACTGGAAATGGACATCATAACCAAACACAAACAAGGCTTGTTAGCATTGCTTTTGAAAGGTTCTTCAAGTTTTGTAATTCGAGCAAGCTATGTTTAAAATAGCATCTATGCGCCAGCCGGGATTCGAACCCGGGTCGCAAGAATGGGAATCTTGCATGATACCCCTACACTACTGGCGCCCTATGTGTTCTCACTATAAGATCAAGTCCTGATGCCTCAATATCCAGACCTTCCTCTACAGGGTGGCATTCCCTTAAATGTAAAGTTTTAATGAAATACATTTTGTGGTGAAGACATAGGGAAGCTCAAGTCATGATGGGTCAATATCCTGACCTTTCTCTACAGGGTTGCATTCCCTGAATGCAACTTGTGATGAAAACATTTTATTGAATGCAATTTGTGATGAAAACAGAGGAAAGTGTCTCTTTTTAATGCTGCGAACCACGACCAGAAGCATGGGCTTTTGTAAAGCAGCTAGCGCATTCCTGGACTGAATTTCAAGGTTTCACAAATGAAGACTCTTATTCGAGAGAATGTTTGTAAATTGGATATCTTGCAGTTTATCCACTCAGCTGTTCTCTGGATATCATTTACTTTTGCTCTAATGCATGCGCTTTGGTCAGTTTCCCTTTGTGAAAGTTGTATACAAACGCAATTGCTTCAAGAACTGATGAAGTTTATTTTTTGGGATAGAGGTAATCCAGAGCTAAGGTTTAGGAACTGGAAATGGACATCATAACCAAACACAAACAAGGCTTGTTAGCATTGCTTTTGAAAGGTTCTTCAAGTTTTGTAATTCGAGCAAGCTATGTTTAAAATAGCATCTATGCGCCAGCCGGGATTCGAACCCGGGTCGCAAGAATGGGAATCTTGCATGATACCCCTACACTACTGGCGCCCTATGTGTTCTCACTATAAGATCAAGTCCTGATGCCTCAATATCCAGACCTTCCTCTACAGGGTGGCATTCCCTTAAATGTAAAGTTTTAATGAAATACATTTTGTGGTGAAGACATAGGGAAGCTCAAGTCATGATGGGTCAATATCCTGACCTTTCTCTACAGGGTTGCATTCCCTGAATGCAACTTGTGATGAAAACATTTTATTGAATGCAATTTGTGATGAAAACAGAGGAAAGTGTCTCTTTTTAATGCTGCGAACCACGACCAGAAGCATGGGCTTTTGTAAAGCAGCTAGCGCATTCCTGGACTGAATTTCAAGGTTTCACAAATGAAGACTCTTATTCGAGAGAATGTTTGTAAATTGGATATCTTGCAGTTTATCCACTCAGCTGTTCTCTGGATATCATTTACTTTTGCTCTAATGCATGCGCTTTGGTCAGTTTCCCTTTGTGAAAGTTGTATACAAACGCAATTGCTTCAAGAACTGATGAAGTTTATTTTTTGGGATAGAGGTAATCCAGAGCTAAGGTTTAGGAACTGGAAATGGACATCATAACCAAACACAAACAAGGCTTGTTAGCATTGCTTTTGAAAGGTTCTTCAAGTTTTGTAATTCGAGCAAGCTATGTTTAAAATAGCATCTATGCGCCAGCCGGGATTCGAACCCGGGTCGCAAGAATGGGAATCTTGCATGATACCCCTACACTACTGGCGCCCTATGTGTTCTCACTATAAGATCAAGTCCTGATGCCTCAATATCCAGACCTTCCTCTACAGGGTGGCATTCCCTTAAATGTAAAGTTTTAATGAAATACATTTTGTGGTGAAGACATAGGGAAGCTCAAGTCATGATGGGTCAATATCCTGACCTTTCTCTACAGGGTTGCATTCCCTATATGCAACTTGTGATGAAAACATTTTATTGAATGCAATTTGTGATGAAAACAGAGGAAAGTGTCTCTTTTTAATGCTGCGAACCACGACCAGAAGCATGGGCTTTTGTAAAGCAGCTAGCGCATTCCTGGACTGAATTTCAAGGTTTCACAAATGAAGACTCTTATTCGAGAGAATGTTTGTAAATTGGATATCTTGCAGTTTATCCACTCAGCTGTTCTCTGGATATCATTTACTTTTGCTCTAATGCATGCGCTTTGGTCAGTTTCCCTTTGTGAAAGTTGTATACAAACGCAATTGCTTCAAGAACTGATGAAGTTTATTTTTTGGGATAGAGGTAATCCAGAGCTAAGGTTTAGGAACTGGAAATGGACATCATAACCAAACACAAACAAGGCTTGTTAGCATTGCTTTTGAAAGGTTCTTCAAGTTTTGTAATTCGAGCAAGCTATGTTTAAAATAGCATCTATGCGCCAGCCGGGATTCGAACCCGGGTCGCAAGAATGGGAATCTTGCATGATACCCCTACACTACTGGCGCCCTATGTGTTCTCACTATAAGATCAAGTCCTGATGCCTCAATATCCAGACCTTCCTCTACAGGGTGGCATTCCCTTAAATGTAAAGTTTTAATGAAATACATTTTGTGGTGAAGACATAGGGAAGCTCAAGTCATGATGGGTCAATATCCTGACCTTTCTCTACAGGGTTGCATTCCCTGAATGCAACTTGTGATGAAAACATTTTATTGAATGCAATTTGTGATGAAAACAGAGGAAAGTGTCTCTTTTTAATGCTGCGAACCACGACCAGAAGCATGGGCTTTTGTAAAGCAGCTAGCGCATTCCTGGACTGAATTTCAAGGTTTCACAAATGAAGACTCTTATTCGAGAGAATGTTTGTAAATTGGATATCTTGCAGTTTATCCACTCAGCTGTTCTCTGGATATCATTTACTTTTGCTCTAATGCATGCGCTTTGGTCAGTTTCCCTTTGTGAAAGTTGTATACAAACGCAATTGCTTCAAGAACTGATGAAGTTTATTTTTTGGGATAGAGGTAATCCAGAGCTAAGGTTTAGGAACTGGAAATGGACATCATAACCAAACACAAACAAGGCTTGTTAGCATTGCTTTTGAAAGGTTCTTCAAGTTTTGTAATTCGAGCAAGCTATGTTTAAAATAGCATCTATGCGCCAGCCGGGATTCGAACCCGGGTCGCAAGAATGGGAATCTTGCATGATACCCCTACACTACTGGCGCCCTATGTGTTCTCACTATAAGATCAAGTCCTGATGCCTCAATATCCAGACCTTCCTCTACAGGGTGGCATTCCCTTAAATGTAAAGTTTTAATGAAATACATTTTGTGGTGAAGACATAGGGAAGCTCAAGTCATGATGGGTCAATATCCTGACCTTTCTCTACAGGGTTGCATTCCCTGAATGCAACTTGTGATGAAAACATTTTATTGAATGCAATTTGTGATGAAAACAGAGGAAAGTGTCTCTTTTTAATGCTGCGAACCACGACCAGAAGCATGGGCTTTTGTAAAGCAGCTAGCGCATTCCTGGACTGAATTTCAAGGTTTCACAAATGAAGACTCTTATTCGAGAGAATGTTTGTAAATTGGATATCTTGCAGTTTATCCACTCAGCTGTTCTCTGGATATCATTTACTTTTGCTCTAATGCATGCGCTTTGGTCAGTTTCCCTTTGTGAAAGTTGTATACAAACGCAATTGCTTCAAGAACTGATGAAGTTTATTTTTTGGGATAGAGGTAATCCAGAGCTAAGGTTTAGGAACTGGAAATGGACATCATAACCAAACACAAACAAGGCTTGTTAGCATTGCTTTTGAAAGGTTCTTCAAGTTTTGTAATTCGAGCAAGCTATGTTTAAAATAGCATCTATGCGCCAGCCGGGATTCGAACCCGGGTCGCAAGAATGGGAATCTTGCATGATACCCCTACACTACTGGCGCCCTATGTGTTCTCACTATAAGATCAAGTCCTGATGCCTCAATATCCAGACCTTCCTCTACAGGGTGGCATTCCCTTAAATGTAAAGTTTTAATGAAATACATTTTGTGGTGAAGACATAGGGAAGCTCAAGTCATGATGGGTCAATATCCTGACCTTTCTCTACAGGGTTGCATTCCCTGAATGCAACTTGTGATGAAAACATTTTATTGAATGCAATTTGTGATGAAAACAGAGGAAAGTGTCTCTTTTTAATGCTGCGAACCACGACCAGAAGCATGGGCTTTTGTAAAGCAGCTAGCGCATTCCTGGACTGAATTTCAAGGTTTCACAAATGAAGACTCTTATTCGAGAGAATGTTTGTAAATTGGATATCTTGCAGTTTATCCACTCAGCTGTTCTCTGGATATCATTTACTTTTGCTCTAATGCATGCGCTTTGGTCAGTTTCCCTTTGTGAAAGTTGTATACAAACGCAATTGCTTCAAGAACTGATGAAGTTTATTTTTTGGGATAGAGGTAATCCAGAGCTAAGGTTTAGGAACTGGAAATGGACATCATAACCAAACACAAACAAGGCTTGTTAGCATTGCTTTTGAAAGGTTCTTCAAGTTTTGTAATTCGAGCAAGCTATGTTTAAAATAGCATCTATGCGCCAGCCGGGATTCGAACCCGGGTCGCAAGAATGGGAATCTTGCATGATACCCCTACACTACTGGCGCCCTATGTGTTCTCACTATAAGATCAAGTCCTGATGCCTCAATATCCAGACCTTCCTCTACAGGGTGGCATTCCCTTAAATGTAAAGTTTTAATGAAATACATTTTGTGGTGAAGACATAGGGAAGCTCAAGTCATGATGGGTCAATATCCTGACCTTTCTCTACAGGGTTGCATTCCCTGAATGCAACTTGTGATGAAAACATTTTATTGAATGCAATTTGTGATGAAAACAGAGGAAAGTGTCTCTTTTTAATGCTGCGAACCACGACCAGAAGCATGGGCTTTTGTAAAGCAGCTAGCGCATTCCTGGACTGAATTTCAAGGTTTCACAAATGAAGACTCTTATTCGAGAGAATGTTTGTAAATTGGATATCTTGCAGTTTATCCACTCAGCTGTTCTCTGGATATCATTTACTTTTGCTCTAATGCATGCGCTTTGGTCAGTTTCCCTTTGTGAAAGTTGTATACAAACGCAATTGCTTCAAGAACTGATGAAGTTTATTTTTTGGGATAGAGGTAATCCAGAGCTAAGGTTTAGGAACTGGAAATGGACATCATAACCAAACACAAACAAGGCTTGTTAGCATTGCTTTTGAAAGGTTCTTCAAGTTTTGTAATTCGAGCAAGCTATGTTTAAAATAGCATCTATGCGCCAGCCGGGATTCGAACCCGGGTCGCAAGAATGGGAATCTTGCATGATACCCCTACACTACTGGCGCCCTATGTGTTCTCACTATAAGATCAAGTCCTGATGCCTCAATATCCAGACCTTCCTCTACAGGGTGGCATTCCCTTAAATGTAAAGTTTTAATGAAATACATTTTGTGGTGAAGACATAGGGAAGCTCAAGTCATGATGGGTCAATATCCTGACCTTTCTCTACAGGGTTGCATTCCCTGAATGCAACTTGTGATGAAAACATTTTATTGAATGCAATTTGTGATGAAAACAGAGGAAAGTGTCTCTTTTTAATGCTGCGAACCACGACCAGAAGCATGGGCTTTTGTAAAGCAGCTAGCGCATTCCTGGACTGAATTTCAAGGTTTCACAAATGAAGACTCTTATTCGAGAGAATGTTTGTAAATTGGATATCTTGCAGTTTATCCACTCAGCTGTTCTCTGGATATCATTTACTTTTGCTCTAATGCATGCGCTTTGGTCAGTTTCCCTTTGTGAAAGTTGTATACAAACGCAATTGCTTCAAGAACTGATGAAGTTTATTTTTTGGGATAGAGGTAATCCAGAGCTAAGGTTTAGGAACTGGAAATGGACATCATAACCAAACACAAACAAGGCTTGTTAGCATTGCTTTTGAAAGGTTCTTCAAGTTTTGTAATTCGAGCAAGCTATGTTTAAAATAGCATCTATGCGCCAGCCGGGATTCGAACCCGGGTCGCAAGAATGGGAATCTTGCATGATACCCCTACACTACTGGCGCCCTATGTGTTCTCACTATAAGATCAAGTCCTGATGCCTCAATATCCAGACCTTCCTCTACAGGGTGGCATTCCCTTAAATGTAAAGTTTTAATGAAATACATTTTGTGGTGAAGACATAGGGAAGCTCAAGTCATGATGGGTCAATATCCTGACCTTTCTCTACAGGGTTGCATTCCCTGAATGCAACTTGTGATGAAAACATTTTATTGAATGCAATTTGTGATGAAAACAGAGGAAAGTGTCTCTTTTTAATGCTGCGAACCACGACCAGAAGCATGGGCTTTTGTAAAGCAGCTAGCGCATTCCTGGACTGAATTTCAAGGTTTCACAAATGAAGACTCTTATTCGAGAGAATGTTTGTAAATTGGATATCTTGCAGTTTATCCACTCAGCTGTTCTCTGGATATCATTTACTTTTGCTCTAATGCATGCGCTTTGGTCAGTTTCCCTTTGTGAAAGTTGTATACAAACGCAATTGCTTCAAGAACTGATGAAGTTTATTTTTTGGGATAGAGGTAATCCAGAGCTAAGGTTTAGGAACTGGAAATGGACATCATAACCAAACACAAACAAGGCTTGTTAGCATTGCTTTTGAAAGGTTCTTCAAGTTTTGTAATTCGAGCAAGCTATGTTTAAAATAGCATCTATGCGCCAGCCGGGATTCGAACCCGGGTCGCAAGAATGGGAATCTTGCATGATACCCCTACACTACTGGCGCCCTATGTGTTCTCACTATAAGATCAAGTCCTGATGCCTCAATATCCAGACCTTCCTCTACAGGGTGGCATTCCCTTAAATGTAAAGTTTTAATGAAATACATTTTGTGGTGAAGACATAGGGAAGCTCAAGTCATGATGGGTCAATATCCTGACCTTTCTCTACAGGGTTGCATTCCCTGAATGCAACTTGTGATGAAAACATTTTATTGAATGCAATTTGTGATGAAAACAGAGGAAAGTGTCTCTTTTTAATGCTGCGAACCACGACCAGAAGCATGGGCTTTTGTAAAGCAGCTAGCGCATTCCTGGACTGAATTTCAAGGTTTCACAAATGAAGACTCTTATTCGAGAGAATGTTTGTAAATTGGATATCTTGCAGTTTATCCACTCAGCTGTTCTCTGGATATCATTTACTTTTGCTCTAATGCATGCGCTTTGGTCAGTTTCCCTTTGTGAAAGTTGTATACAAACGCAATTGCTTCAAGAACTGATGAAGTTTATTTTTTGGGATAGAGGTAATCCAGAGCTAAGGTTTAGGAACTGGAAATGGACATCATAACCAAACACAAACAAGGCTTGTTAGCATTGCTTTTGAAAGGTTCTTCAAGTTTTGTAATTCGAGCAAGCTATGTTTAAAATAGCATCTATGCGCCAGCCGGGATTCGAACCCGGGTCGCAAGAATGGGAATCTTGCATGATACCCCTACACTACTGGCGCCCTATGTGTTCTCACTATAAGATCAAGTCCTGATGCCTCAATATCCAGACCTTCCTCTACAGGGTGGCATTCCCTTAAATGTAAAGTTTTAATGAAATACATTTTGTGGTGAAGACATAGGGAAGCTCAAGTCATGATGGGTCAATATCCTGACCTTTCTCTACAGGGTTGCATTCCCTGAATGCAACTTGTGATGAAAACATTTTATTGAATGCAATTTGTGATGAAAACAGAGGAAAGTGTCTCTTTTTAATGCTGCGAACCACGACCAGAAGCATGGGCTTTTGTAAAGCAGCTAGCGCATTCCTGGACTGAATTTCAAGGTTTCACAAATGAAGACTCTTATTCGAGAGAATGTTTGTAAATTGGATATCTTGCAGTTTATCCACTCAGCTGTTCTCTGGATATCATTTACTTTTGCTCTAATGCATGCGCTTTGGTCAGTTTCCCTTTGTGAAAGTTGTATACAAACGCAATTGCTTCAAGAACTGATGAAGTTTATTTTTTGGGATAGAGGTAATCCAGAGCTAAGGTTTAGGAACTGGAAATGGACATCATAACCAAACACAAACAAGGCTTGTTAGCATTGCTTTTGAAAGGTTCTTCAAGTTTTGTAATTCGAGCAAGCTATGTTTAAAATAGCATCTATGCGCCAGCCGGGATTCGAACCCGGGTCGCAAGAATGGGAATCTTGCATGATACCCCTACACTACTGGCGCCCTATGTGTTCTCACTATAAGATCAAGTCCTGATGCCTCAATATCCAGACCTTCCTCTACAGGGTGGCATTCCCTTAAATGTAAAGTTTTAATGAAATACATTTTGTGGTGAAGACATAGGGAAGCTCAAGTCATGATGGGTCAATATCCTGACCTTTCTCTACAGGGTTGCATTCCCTGAATGCAACTTGTGATGAAAACATTTTATTGAATGCAATTTGTGATGAAAACAGAGGAAAGTGTCTCTTTTTAATGCTGCGAACCACGACCAGAAGCATGGGCTTTTGTAAAGCAGCTAGCGCATTCCTGGACTGAATTTCAAGGTTTCACAAATGAAGACTCTTATTCGAGAGAATGTTTGTAAATTGGATATCTTGCAGTTTATCCACTCAGCTGTTCTCTGGATATCATTTACTTTTGCTCTAATGCATGCGCTTTGGTCAGTTTCCCTTTGTGAAAGTTGTATACAAACGCAATTGCTTCAAGAACTGATGAAGTTTATTTTTTGGGATAGAGGTAATCCAGAGCTAAGGTTTAGGAACTGGAAATGGACATCATAACCAAACACAAACAAGGCTTGTTAGCATTGCTTTTGAAAGGTTCTTCAAGTTTTGTAATTCGAGCAAGCTATGTTTAAAATAGCATCTATGCGCCAGCCGGGATTCGAACCCGGGTCGCAAGAATGGGAATCTTGCATGATACCCCTACACTACTGGCGCCCTATGTGTTCTCACTATAAGATCAAGTCCTGATGCCTCAATATCCAGACCTTCCTCTACAGGGTGGCATTCCCTTAAATGTAAAGTTTTAATGAAATACATTTTGTGGTGAAGACATAGGGAAGCTCAAGTCATGATGGGTCAATATCCTGACCTTTCTCTACAGGGTTGCATTCCCTGAATGCAACTTGTGATGAAAACATTTTATTGAATGCAATTTGTGATGAAAACAGAGGAAAGTGTCTCTTTTTAATGCTGCGAACCACGACCAGAAGCATGGGCTTTTGTAAAGCAGCTAGCGCATTCCTGGACTGAATTTCAAGGTTTCACAAATGAAGACTCTTATTCGAGAGAATGTTTGTAAATTGGATATCTTGCAGTTTATCCACTCAGCTGTTCTCTGGATATCATTTACTTTTGCTCTAATGCATGCGCTTTGGTCAGTTTCCCTTTGTGAAAGTTGTATACAAACGCAATTGCTTCAAGAACTGATGAAGTTTATTTTTTGGGATAGAGGTAATCCAGAGCTAAGGTTTAGGAACTGGAAATGGACATCATAACCAAACACAAACAAGGCTTGTTAGCATTGCTTTTGAAAGGTTCTTCAAGTTTTGTAATTCGAGCAAGCTATGTTTAAAATAGCATCTATGCGCCAGCCGGGATTCGAACCCGGGTCGCAAGAATGGGAATCTTGCATGATACCCCTACACTACTGGCGCCCTATGTGTTCTCACTATAAGATCAAGTCCTGATGCCTCAATATCCAGACCTTCCTCTACAGGGTGGCATTCCCTTAAATGTAAAGTTTTAATGAAATACATTTTGTGGTGAAGACATAGGGAAGCTCAAGTCATGATGGGTCAATATCCTGACCTTTCTCTACAGGGTTGCATTCCCTGAATGCAACTTGTGATGAAAACATTTTATTGAATGCAATTTGTGATGAAAACAGAGGAAAGTGTCTCTTTTTAATGCTGCGAACCACGACCAGAAGCATGGGCTTTTGTAAAGCAGCTAGCGCATTCCTGGACTGAATTTCAAGGTTTCACAAATGAAGACTCTTATTCGAGAGAATGTTTGTAAATTGGATATCTTGCAGTTTATCCACTCAGCTGTTCTCTGGATATCATTTACTTTTGCTCTAATGCATGCGCTTTGGTCAGTTTCCCTTTGTGAAAGTTGTATACAAACGCAATTGCTTCAAGAACTGATGAAGTTTATTTTTTGGGATAGAGGTAATCCAGAGCTAAGGTTTAGGAACTGGAAATGGACATCATAACCAAACACAAACAAGGCTTGTTAGCATTGCTTTTGAAAGGTTCTTCAAGTTTTGTAATTCGAGCAAGCTATGTTTAAAATAGCATCTATGCGCCAGCCGGGATTCGAACCCGGGTCGCAAGAATGGGAATCTTGCATGATACCCCTACACTACTGGCGCCCTATGTGTTCTCACTATAAGATCAAGTCCTGATGCCTCAATATCCAGACCTTCCTCTACAGGGTGGCATTCCCTTAAATGTAAAGTTTTAATGAAATACATTTTGTGGTGAAGACATAGGGAAGCTCAAGTCATGATGGGTCAATATCCTGACCTTTCTCTACAGGGTTGCATTCCCTGAATGCAACTTGTGATGAAAACATTTTATTGAATGCAATTTGTGATGAAAACAGAGGAAAGTGTCTCTTTTTAATGCTGCGAACCACGACCAGAAGCATGGGCTTTTGTAAAGCAGCTAGCGCATTCCTGGACTGAATTTCAAGGTTTCACAAATGAAGACTCTTATTCGAGAGAATGTTTGTAAATTGGATATCTTGCAGTTTATCCACTCAGCTGTTCTCTGGATATCATTTACTTTTGCTCTAATGCATGCGCTTTGGTCAGTTTCCCTTTGTGAAAGTTGTATACAAACGCAATTGCTTCAAGAACTGATGAAGTTTATTTTTTGGGATAGAGGTAATCCAGAGCTAAGGTTTAGGAACTGGAAATGGACATCATAACCAAACACAAACAAGGCTTGTTAGCATTGCTTTTGAAAGGTTCTTCAAGTTTTGTAATTCGAGCAAGCTATGTTTAAAATAGCATCTATGCGCCAGCCGGGATTCGAACCCGGGTCGCAAGAATGGGAATCTTGCATGATACCCCTACACTACTGGCGCCCTATGTGTTCTCACTATAAGATCAAGTCCTGATGCCTCAATATCCAGACCTTCCTCTACAGGGTGGCATTCCCTTAAATGTAAAGTTTTAATGAAATACATTTTGTGGTGAAGACATAGGGAAGCTCAAGTCATGATGGGTCAATATCCTGACCTTTCTCTACAGGGTTGCATTCCCTGAATGCAACTTGTGATGAAAACATTTTATTGAATGCAATTTGTGATGAAAACAGAGGAAAGTGTCTCTTTTTAATGCTGCGAACCACGACCAGAAGCATGGGCTTTTGTAAAGCAGCTAGCGCATTCCTGGACTGAATTTCAAGGTTTCACAAATGAAGACTCTTATTCGAGAGAATGTTTGTAAATTGGATATCTTGCAGTTTATCCACTCAGCTGTTCTCTGGATATCATTTACTTTTGCTCTAATGCATGCGCTTTGGTCAGTTTCCCTTTGTGAAAGTTGTATACAAACGCAATTGCTTCAAGAACTGATGAAGTTTATTTTTTGGGATAGAGGTAATCCAGAGCTAAGGTTTAGGAACTGGAAATGGACATCATAACCAAACACAAACAAGGCTTGTTAGCATTGCTTTTGAAAGGTTCTTCAAGTTTTGTAATTCGAGCAAGCTATGTTTAAAATAGCATCTATGCGCCAGCCGGGATTCGAACCCGGGTCGCAAGAATGGGAATCTTGCATGATACCCCTACACTACTGGCGCCCTATGTGTTCTCACTATAAGATCAAGTCCTGATGCCTCAATATCCAGACCTTCCTCTACAGGGTGGCATTCCCTTAAATGTAAAGTTTTAATGAAATACATTTTGTGGTGAAGACATAGGGAAGCTCAAGTCATGATGGGTCAATATCCTGACCTTTCTCTACAGGGTTGCATTCCCTGAATGCAACTTGTGATGAAAACATTTTATTGAATGCAATTTGTGATGAAAACAGAGGAAAGTGTCTCTTTTTAATGCTGCGAACCACGACCAGAAGCATGGGCTTTTGTAAAGCAGCTAGCGCATTCCTGGACTGAATTTCAAGGTTTCACAAATGAAGACTCTTATTCGAGAGAATGTTTGTAAATTGGATATCTTGCAGTTTATCCACTCAGCTGTTCTCTGGATATCATTTACTTTTGCTCTAATGCATGCGCTTTGGTCAGTTTCCCTTTGTGAAAACGGCCGCAAGGCTTAATTTCCTGGTTGAAATGGAAGGATGAGGATACCTTGGGAATCAGAATCCGAGGGTCTCAGGACTACCCTGTCCGGGTATATGACCAGGTAGGGGTCCTTTGCTAGCAGGGCCTGTATCTCCGAGACCCTTCTCGCTGAGGTTATCGCTATAAGGAAAGTAACCTTTAGTGTGAGGTCCCAAAGGGAGATGTTGTCTAGTGGGAAGAATGGTTCCTTGGATAGAGCTTCCAGAACGACAGATAGATCCCAGGCTGGAAATGAAGGCTTCCTGGGTGGTCTTAACTTGAGGCATGCTCTCTGGAACTGGATAATGAGAGGATCCTGTGCCCACCTAACCCCGGTCAGGGCGGATAGTGCTGAGACCTGCACCTTCAGAGTGCTGGAGCCGAGGCCCTTGTCCAGCCCCGATTGCAGGAACTCTAAGACCTGGGATGTCAGTAGGGAGGATGGATCCCAGCCTTCCTGATGGGCGAAAGAAACGAACTTCTCCCACACCCTCCGGTAGGTAGTGTTCGTGGTGGGTTTTCTGGCCTGGAGCAGTGTATTGATTACCCTCTGGGAGCAGCCCTGGTCTAGATACCTAGCCCTCTCAGTTTCCAGGCCATGAGATGCAGCTTCCCTGGGTTGGGGTGAAGCAGCTGACCTTGGGAGAGCAGATCGGCTGACCTCGGGAGGGGGAGAGGGTCTGCCGTGTTCAGCTGTAGGAGGGTGGTGAACCACGGCCTCCTGGGCCAGAATGGAATTACTGCCACTACCAGTGCTGTCGTCCTCTTGAGTTTCAGGAGGAATCTCGCTATCAGAGGAGTTGGGGGGAAAATATAGCCCAGGTGGAACTCCCATGGGTGCTGGAGACAGTCCGTGCCCTCCGCAGCAGGGAAGGGGGTCCTCGACAGAAACCTCCGGCATTTTGCGTTTGCTGGGGTAGCGGCCAGGTCTATGTCGGGGAGACCCCAGGTCTGGACAATGAGGGTGAAAGCTTGAGGGCTCAGGGACCACTCGTTGTTTGAGATGAAGTCCCTGCTCAGAGAGTCTGCCAGTATGTTCTCGGCGCCCGGAATGTAGGCTGCCCTCAGATCCAGAGGTTTTGTTGTGCCCATTCCATCACAGGTGCATGAAAACATTTTAATGGAATGCAATTTGTGATGAAAACAGAGGAAAGTGTCTCTTTTTAAGGCTGAAACTAGACCTGAAATGGACTCCTGACTGTTCGAGAGGAGGAGGATCTCGTCCAGATAGTGATGGACCCTTAGACCTCTTTCCCTCAGGGAAGCAATGACCCTTAAGAAGGACCTTCGTAAATGTCATGGGGGCAGTGGAGATTCTGAACGGGACTCAACTGATTAACTGGGACATGGATGAGCCGTCCCATTGGAGAAGGAACGAGATCTGGAGGGGTCTCGCATTCACTGCGCCCACTGGACCATTGGGATGGTATCTGTAGAGCTATGGACAGGCACACTCTGGCTGGTCAGGGAGTTGTTGAGATTGCCTTCCTCACTTTCCTGTAGGCTTTCCATCTTGAAGGACTCTACCCGGATGGAGTGGTTGAGGATTTGGGAGCCTGGTCGGACAGAAATGGTCCCCGGGGGGCGTCCCCTGAAAGACCACCTGTGCCCGAACCGGACGGTGGCCACCGTCCAGGGGTCCCTTAGTTTCCGCCCAGAGCAGCCTGAAATGTTGGAGCCTGGCTCCCACTACTGCTGACTGGGCGGGCGCACCTTCAAAAAGGCTTTTGGTCAGTGGGCACGGAGGTCTTGGATTTCTGGAAACTCGAGAAGGAAGTCTGAGGGATCTTCCAGTTCCTCCTAAATTCTCTGCCAGGCCTGTAGGCCTTGGCGTCCCAGTACCCGGATTTTTTTCTGACCAGAGGGGGAGGCCTCTGCTGTTTGGGCCTCCTGTCTGAGGGGATGAGCCCTGATTTCCCGCCAGTCACCTTGGAAATGGCTGAGTCTAGCTTTGCCCCGAAAAGATTTTCGCCGTCGAAAGGGATACGGCACCTGTTGGACCTGGAAGCCGGGTCAGCCGCCCAAGGGCTTTCAGCCAGTGTGCACGGAGGTCTTGGATTTCTGGAACCTCGAGAAGGAAGTCTGAGGGATCTTCCAGTTCCTCCTAAATTCTCTGCCAGGCCTCTGCCACGAAGTCTCCTGCCAGGCTTAGCAGGGCCTTGACTAATTTATCTTTGGGCCTCCTGTCTGAGGGGATGAGCCCTGATTTCCCGCCATTCACTTTGGAAATGGCTCACGGCGTCCTCGATAGGGAGCGTAATGCCTGGCCAGACGCATGAGGGATGCGTCTACTACAGGCGGGTCTTTCACCTTGGGCTTTAAGAGGGTATATCATTTACTTTTGCTCTAATGCATGCGCTTTGGTCAGTTTCCCTTTGTGAAAGTTGTATACAAACGCAATTGCTTCAAGAACTGATGAAGTTTATTTTTTGGGATAGAGGTAATCCAGAGCTAAGGTTTAGGAACTGGAAATGGACATCATAACCAAACACAAACAAGGCTTGTTAGCATTGCTTTTGAAAGGTTCTTCAAGTTTTGTAATTCGAGCAAGCTATGTTTAAAATAGCATCTATGCGCCAGCCGGGATTCGAACCCGGGTCGCAAGAATGGGAATCTTGCATGATACCCCTACACTACTGGCGCCCTATGTGTTCTCACTATAAGATCAAGTCCTGATGCCTCAATATCCAGACCTTCCTCTACAGGGTGGCATTCCCTTAAATGTAAAGTTTTAATGAAATACATTTTGTGGTGAAGACATAGGGAAGCTCAAGTCATGATGGGTCAATATCCTGACCTTTCTCTACAGGGTTGCATTCCCTGAATGCAACTTGTGATGAAAACATTTTATTGAATGCAATTTGTGATGAAAACAGAGGAAAGTGTCTCTTTTTAATGCTGCGAACCACGACCAGAAGCATGGGCTTTTGTAAAGCAGCTAGCGCATTCCTGGACTGAATTTCAAGGTTTCACAAATGAAGACTCTTATTCGAGAGAATGTTTGTAAATTGGATATCTTGCAGTTTATCCACTCAGCTGTTCTCTGGATATCATTTACTTTTGCTCTAATGCATGCGCTTTGGTCAGTTTCCCTTTGTGAAAGTTGTATACAAACGCAATTGCTTCAAGAACTGATGAAGTTTATTTTTTGGGATAGAGGTAATCCAGAGCTAAGGTTTAGGAACTGGAAATGGACATCATAACCAAACACAAACAAGGCTTGTTAGCATTGCTTTTGAAAGGTTTTTCAAGTTTTGTAATTCAAGCAAGCTATGTTTAAAATAGCATCTATGCGCCAGCCGGGATTCGAACCCGGGTCGCAAGAATGGGAATCTTGCATGATACCCCTACACTACTGGCGCCCTATGTGTTCTCACTATAAGATCAAGTCCTGATGCCTCAATATCCAGACCTTCCTCTACAGGGTGGCATTCCCTTAAATGTAAAGTTTTAATGAAATACATTTTGTGGTGAAGACATAGGGAAGCTCAAGTCATGATGGGTCAATATCCTGACCTTTCTCTACAGGGTTGCATTCCCTGAATGCAACTTGTGATGAAAACATTTTATTGAATGCAATTTGTGATGAAAACAGAGGAAAGTGTCTCTTTTTAATGCTGCGAACCACGACCAGAAGCATGGGCTTTTGTAAAGCAGCTAGCGCATTCCTGGACTGAATTTCAAGGTTTCACAAATGAAGACTCTTATTCGAGAGAATGTTTGTAAATTGGATATCTTGCAGTTTATCCACTCAGCTGTTCTCTGGATATCATTTACTTTTGCTCTAATGCATGCGCTTTGGTCAGTTTCCCTTTGTGAAAGTTGTATACAAACGCAATTGCTTCAAGAACTGATGAAGTTTATTTTTTGGGATAGAGGTAATCCAGAGCTAAGGTTTAGGAACTGGAAATGGACATCATAACCAAACACAAACAAGGCTTGTTAGCATTGCTTTTGAAAGGTTCTTCAAGTTTTGTAATTCGAGCAAGCTATGTTTAAAATAGCATCTATGCGCCAGCCGGGATTCGAACCCGGGTCGCAAGAATGGGAATCTTGCATGATACCCCTACACTACTGGCGCCCTATGTGTTCTCACTATAAGATCAAGTCCTGATGCCTCAATATCCAGACCTTCCTCTACAGGGTGGCATTCCCTTAAATGTAAAGTTTTAATGAAATACATTTTGTGGTGAAGACATAGGGAAGCTCAAGTCATGATGGGTCAATATCCTGACCTTTCTCTACAGGGTTGCATTCCCTGAATGCAACTTGTGATGAAAACATTTTATTGAATGCAATTTGTGATGAAAACAGAGGAAAGTGTCTCTTTTTAATGCTGCGAACCACGACCAGAAGCATGGGCTTTTGTAAAGCAGCTAGCGCATTCCTGGACTGAATTTCAAGGTTTCACAAATGAAGACTCTTATTCGAGAGAATGTTTGTAAATTGGATATCTTGCAGTTTATCCACTCAGCTGTTCTCTGGATATCATTTACTTTTGCTCTAATGCATGCGCTTTGGTCAGTTTCCCTTTGTGAAAGTTGTATACAAACGCAATTGCTTCAAGAACTGATGAAGTTTATTTTTTGGGATAGAGGTAATCCAGAGCTAAGGTTTAGGAACTGGAAATGGACATCATAACCAAACACAAACAAGGCTTGTTAGCATTGCTTTTGAAAGGTTCTTCAAGTTTTGTAATTCGAGCAAGCTATGTTTAAAATAGCATCTATGCGCCAGCCGGGATTCGAACCCGGGTCGCAAGAATGGGAATCTTGCATGATACCCCTACACTACTGGCGCCCTATGTGTTCTCACTATAAGATCAAGTCCTGATGCCTCAATATCCAGACCTTCCTCTACAGGGTGGCATTCCCTTAAATGTAAAGTTTTAATGAAATACATTTTGTGGTGAAGACATAGGGAAGCTCAAGTCATGATGGGTCAATATCCTGACCTTTCTCTACAGGGTTGCATTCCCTGAATGCAACTTGTGATGAAAACATTTTATTGAATGCAATTTGTGATGAAAACAGAGGAAAGTGTCTCTTTTTAATGCTGCGAACCACGACCAGAAGCATGGGCTTTTGTAAAGCAGCTAGCGCATTCCTGGACTGAATTTCAAGGTTTCACAAATGAAGACTCTTATTCGAGAGAATGTTTGTAAATTGGATATCTTGCAGTTTATCCACTCAGCTGTTCTCTGGATATCATTTACTTTTGCTCTAATGCATGCGCTTTGGTCAGTTTCCCTTTGTGAAAGTTGTATACAAACGCAATTGCTTCAAGAACTGATGAAGTTTATTTTTTGGGATAGAGGTAATCCAGAGCTAAGGTTTAGGAACTGGAAATGGACATCATAACCAAACACAAACAAGGCTTGTTAGCATTGCTTTTGAAAGGTTCTTCAAGTTTTGTAATTCGAGCAAGCTATGTTTAAAATAGCATCTATGCGCCAGCCGGGATTCGAACCCGGGTCGCAAGAATGGGAATCTTGCATGATACCCCTACACTACTGGCGCCCTATGTGTGTTCTCACTATAAGATCAAGTCCTGATGCCTCAATATCCAGACCTTCCTCTACAGGGTGGCATTCCCTTAAATGTAAAGTTTTAATGAAATACATTTTGTGGTGAAGACATAGGGAAGCTCAAGTCATGATGGGTCAATATCCTGACCTTTCTCTACAGGGTTGCATTCCCTGAATGCAACTTGTGATGAAAACATTTTATTGAATGCAATTTGTGATGAAAACAGAGGAAAGTGTCTCTTTTTAATGCTGCGAACCACGACCAGAAGCATGGGCTTTTGTAAAGCAGCTAGCGCATTCCTGGACTGAATTTCAAGGTTTCACAAATGAAGACTCTTATTCGAGAGAATGTTTGTAAATTGGATATCTTGCAGTTTATCCACTCAGCTGTTCTCTGGATATCATTTACTTTTGCTCTAATGCATGCGCTTTGGTCAGTTTCCCTTTGTGAAAGTTGTATACAAACGCAATTGCTTCAAGAACTGATGAAGTTTATTTTTTGGGATAGAGGTAATCCAGAGCTAAGGTTTAGGAACTGGAAATGGACATCATAACCAAACACAAACAAGGCTTGTTAGCATTGCTTTTGAAAGGTTCTTCAAGTTTTGTAATTCGAGCAAGCTATGTTTAAAATAGCATCTATGCGCCAGCCGGGATTCGAACCCGGGTCGCAAGAATGGGAATCTTGCATGATACCCCTACACTACTGGCGCCCTATGTGTTCTCACTATAAGATCAAGTCCTGATGCCTCAATATCCAGACCTTCCTCTACAGGGTGGCATTCCCTTAAATGTAAAGTTTTAATGAAATACATTTTGTGGTGAAGACATAGGGAAGCTCAAGTCATGATGGGTCAATATCCTGACCTTTCTCTACAGGGTTGCATTCCCTGAATGCAACTTGTGATGAAAACATTTTATTGAATGCAATTTGTGATGAAAACAGAGGAAAGTGTCTCTTTTTAATGCTGCGAACCACGACCAGAAGCATGGGCTTTTGTAAAGCAGCTAGCGCATTCCTGGACTGAATTTCAAGGTTTCACAAATGAAGACTCTTATTCGAGAGAATGTTTGTAAATTGGATATCTTGCAGTTTATCCACTCAGCTGTTCTCTGGATATCATTTACTTTTGCTCTAATGCATGCGCTTTGGTCAGTTTCCCTTTGTGAAAGTTGTATACAAACGCAATTGCTTCAAGAACTGATGAAGTTTATTTTTTGGGATAGAGGTAATCCAGAGCTAAGGTTTAGGAACTGGAAATGGACATCATAACCAAACACAAACAAGGCTTGTTAGCATTGCTTTTGAAAGGTTCTTCAAGTTTTGTAATTCGAGCAAGCTATGTTTAAAATAGCATCTATGCGCCAGCCGGGATTCGAACCCGGGTCGCAAGAATGGGAATCTTGCATGATACCCCTACACTACTGGCGCCCTATGTGTTCTCACTATAAGATCAAGTCCTGATGCCTCAATATCCAGACCTTCCTCTACAGGGTGGCATTCCCTTAAATGTAAAGTTTTAATGAAATACATTTTGTGGTGAAGACATAGGGAAGCTCAAGTCATGATGGGTCAATATCCTGACCTTTCTCTACAGGGTTGCATTCCCTGAATGCAACTTGTGATGAAAACATTTTATTGAATGCAATTTGTGATGAAAACAGAGGAAAGTGTCTCTTTTTAATGCTGCGAACCACGACCAGAAGCATGGGCTTTTGTAAAGCAGCTAGCGCATTCCTGGACTGAATTTCAAGGTTTCACAAATGAAGACTCTTATTCGAGAGAATGTTTGTAAATTGGATATCTTGCAGTTTATCCACTCAGCTGTTCTCTGGATATCATTTACTTTTGCTCTAATGCATGCGCTTTGGTCAGTTTCCCTTTGTGAAAGTTGTATACAAACGCAATTGCTTCAAGAACTGATGAAGTTTATTTTTTGGGATAGAGGTAATCCAGAGCTAAGGTTTAGGAACTGGAAATGGACATCATAACCAAACACAAACAAGGCTTGTTAGCATTGCTTTTGAAAGGTTCTTCAAGTTTTGTAATTCGAGCAAGCTATGTTTAAAATAGCATCTATGCGCCAGCCGGGATTCGAACCCGGGTCGCAAGAATGGGAATCTTGCATGATACCCCTACACTACTGGCGCCCTATGTGTTCTCACTATAAGATCAAGTCCTGATGCCTCAATATCCAGACCTTCCTCTACAGGGTGGCATTCCCTTAAATGTAAAGTTTTAATGAAATACATTTTGTGGTGAAGACATAGGGAAGCTCAAGTCATGATGGGTCAATATCCTGACCTTTCTCTACAGGGTTGCATTCCCTGAATGCAACTTGTGATGAAAACATTTTATTGAATGCAATTTGTGATGAAAACAGAGGAAAGTGTCTCTTTTTAATGCTGCGAACCACGACCAGAAGCATGGGCTTTTGTAAAGCAGCTAGCGCATTCCTGGACTGAATTTCAAGGTTTCACAAATGAAGACTCTTATTCGAGAGAATGTTTGTAAATTGGATATCTTGCAGTTTATCCACTCAGCTGTTCTCTGGATATCATTTACTTTTGCTCTAATGCATGCGCTTTGGTCAGTTTCCCTTTGTGAAAGTTGTATACAAACGCAATTGCTTCAAGAACTGATGAAGTTTATTTTTTGGGATAGAGGTAATCCAGAGCTAAGGTTTAGGAACTGGAAATGGACATCATAACCAAACACAAACAAGGCTTGTTAGCATTGCTTTTGAAAGGTTCTTCAAGTTTTGTAATTCGAGCAAGCTATGTTTAAAATAGCATCTATGCGCCAGCCGGGATTCGAACCCGGGTCGCAAGAATGGGAATCTTGCATGATACCCCTACACTACTGGCGCCCTATGTGTTCTCACTATAAGATCAAGTCCTGATGCCTCAATATCCAGACCTTCCTCTACAGGGTGGCATTCCCTTAAATGTAAAGTTTTAATGAAATACATTTTGTGGTGAAGACATAGGGAAGCTCAAGTCATGATGGGTCAATATCCTGACCTTTCTCTACAGGGTTGCATTCCCTGAATGCAACTTGTGATGAAAACATTTTATTGAATGCAATTTGTGATGAAAACAGAGGAAAGTGTCTCTTTTTAATGCTGCGAACCACGACCAGAAGCATGGGCTTTTGTAAAGCAGCTAGCGCATTCCTGGACTGAATTTCAAGGTTTCACAAATGAAGACTCTTATTCGAGAGAATGTTTGTAAATTGGATATCTTGCAGTTTATCCACTCAGCTGTTCTCTGGATATCATTTACTTTTGCTCTAATGCATGCGCTTTGGTCAGTTTCCCTTTGTGAAAGTTGTATACAAACGCAATTGCTTCAAGAACTGATGAAGTTTATTTTTTGGGATAGAGGTAATCCAGAGCTAAGGTTTAGGAACTGGAAATGGACATCATAACCAAACACAAACAAGGCTTGTTAGCATTGCTTTTGAAAGGTTCTTCAAGTTTTGTAATTCGAGCAAGCTATGTTTAAAATAGCATCTATGCGCCAGCCGGGATTCGAACCCGGGTCGCAAGAATGGGAATCTTGCATGATACCCCTACACTACTGGCGCCCTATGTGTTCTCACTATAAGATCAAGTCCTGATGCCTCAATATCCAGACCTTCCTCTACAGGGTGGCATTCCCTTAAATGTAAAGTTTTAATGAAATACATTTTGTGGTGAAGACATAGGGAAGCTCAAGTCATGATGGGTCAATATCCTGACCTTTCTCTACAGGGTTGCATTCCCTGAATGCAACTTGTGATGAAAACATTTTATTGAATGCAATTTGTGATGAAAACAGAGGAAAGTGTCTCTTTTTAATGCTGCGAACCACGACCAGAAGCATGGGCTTTTGTAAAGCAGCTAGCGCATTCCTGGACTGAATTTCAAGGTTTCACAAATGAAGACTCTTATTCGAGAGAATGTTTGTAAATTGGATATCTTGCAGTTTATCCACTCAGCTGTTCTCTGGATATCATTTACTTTTGCTCTAATGCATGCGCTTTGGTCAGTTTCCCTTTGTGAAAGTTGTATACAAACGCAATTGCTTCAAGAACTGATGAAGTTTATTTTTTGGGATAGAGGTAATCCAGAGCTAAGGTTTAGGAACTGGAAATGGACATCATAACCAAACACAAACAAGGCTTGTTAGCATTGCTTTTGAAAGGTTCTTCAAGTTTTGTAATTCGAGCAAGCTATGTTTAAAATAGCATCTATGCGCCAGCCGGGATTCGAACCCGGGTCGCAAGAATGGGAATCTTGCATGATACCCCTACACTACTGGCGCCCTATGTGTTCTCACTATAAGATCAAGTCCTGATGCCTCAATATCCAGACCTTCCTCTACAGGGTGGCATTCCCTTAAATGTAAAGTTTTAATGAAATACATTTTGTGGTGAAGACATAGGGAAGCTCAAGTCATGATGGGTCAATATCCTGACCTTTCTCTACAGGGTTGCATTCCCTGAATGCAACTTGTGATGAAAACATTTTATTGAATGCAATTTGTGATGAAAACAGAGGAAAGTGTCTCTTTTTAATGCTGCGAACCACGACCAGAAGCATGGGCTTTTGTAAAGCAGCTAGCGCATTCCTGGACTGAATTTCAAGGTTTCACAAATGAAGACTCTTATTCGAGAGAATGTTTGTAAATTGGATATCTTGCAGTTTATCCACTCAGCTGTTCTCTGGATATCATTTACTTTTGCTCTAATGCATGCGCTTTGGTCAGTTTCCCTTTGTGAAAGTTGTATACAAACGCAATTGCTTCAAGAACTGATGAAGTTTATTTTTTGGGATAGAGGTAATCCAGAGCTAAGGTTTAGGAACTGGAAATGGACATCATAACCAAACACAAACAAGGCTTGTTAGCATTGCTTTTGAAAGGTTCTTCAAGTTTTGTAATTCGAGCAAGCTATGTTTAAAATAGCATCTATGCGCCAGCCGGGATTCGAACCCGGGTCGCAAGAATGGGAATCTTGCATGATACCCCTACACTACTGGCGCCCTATGTGTTCTCACTATAAGATCAAGTCCTGATGCCTCAATATCCAGACCTTCCTCTACAGGGTGGCATTCCCTTAAATGTAAAGTTTTAATGAAATACATTTTGTGGTGAAGACATAGGGAAGCTCAAGTCATGATGGGTCAATATCCTGACCTTTCTCTACAGGGTTGCATTCCCTGAATGCAACTTGTGATGAAAACATTTTATTGAATGCAATTTGTGATGAAAACAGAGGAAAGTGTCTCTTTTTAATGCTGCGAACCACGACCAGAAGCATGGGCTTTTGTAAAGCAGCTAGCGCATTCCTGGACTGAATTTCAAGGTTTCACAAATGAAGACTCTTATTCGAGAGAATGTTTGTAAATTGGATATCTTGCAGTTTATCCACTCAGCTGTTCTCTGGATATCATTTACTTTTGCTCTAATGCATGCGCTTTGGTCAGTTTCCCTTTGTGAAAGTTGTATACAAACGCAATTGCTTCAAGAACTGATGAAGTTTATTTTTTGGGATAGAGGTAATCCAGAGCTAAGGTTTAGGAACTGGAAATGGACATCATAACCAAACACAAACAAGGCTTGTTAGCATTGCTTTTGAAAGGTTCTTCAAGTTTTGTAATTCGAGCAAGCTATGTTTAAAATAGCATCTATGCGCCAGCCGGGATTCGAACCCGGGTCGCAAGAATGGGAATCTTGCATGATACCCCTACACTACTGGCGCCCTATGTGTTCTCACTATAAGATCAAGTCCTGATGCCTCAATATCCAGACCTTCCTCTACAGGGTGGCATTCCCTTAAATGTAAAGTTTTAATGAAATACATTTTGTGGTGAAGACATAGGGAAGCTCAAGTCATGATGGGTCAATATCCTGACCTTTCTCTACAGGGTTGCATTCCCTGAATGCAACTTGTGATGAAAACATTTTATTGAATGCAATTTGTGATGAAAACAGAGGAAAGTGTCTCTTTTTAATGCTGCGAACCACGACCAGAAGCATGGGCTTTTGTAAAGCAGCTAGCGCATTCCTGGACTGAATTTCAAGGTTTCACAAATGAAGACTCTTATTCGAGAGAATGTTTGTAAATTGGATATCTTGCAGTTTATCCACTCAGCTGTTCTCTGGATATCATTTACTTTTGCTCTAATGCATGCGCTTTGGTCAGTTTCCCTTTGTGAAAGTTGTATACAAACGCAATTGCTTCAAGAACTGATGAAGTTTATTTTTTGGGATAGAGGTAATCCAGAGCTAAGGTTTAGGAACTGGAAATGGACATCATAACCAAACACAAACAAGGCTTGTTAGCATTGCTTTTGAAAGGTTCTTCAAGTTTTGTAATTCAAGCAAGCTATGTTTAAAATAGCATCTATGCGCCAGCCGGGATTCGAACCCGGGTCGCAAGAATGGGAATCTTGCATGATACCCCTACACTACTGGCGCCCTATGTGTTCTCACTATAAGATCAAGTCCTGATGCCTCAATATCCAGACCTTCCTCTACAGGGTGGCATTCCCTTAAATGTAAAGTTTTAATGAAATACATTTTGTGGTGAAGACATAGGGAAGCTCAAGTCATGATGGGTCAATATCCTGACCTTTCTCTACAGGGTTGCATTCCCTGAATGCAACTTGTGATGAAAACATTTTATTGAATGCAATTTGTGATGAAAACAGAGGAAAGTGTCTCTTTTTAATGCTGCGAACCACGACCAGAAGCATGGGCTTTTGTAAAGCAGCTAGCGCATTCCTGGACTGAATTTCAAGGTTTCACAAATGAAGACTCTTATTCGAGAGAATGTTTGTAAATTGGATATCTTGCAGTTTATCCACTCAGCTGTTCTCTGGATATCATTTACTTTTGCTCTAATGCATGCGCTTTGGTCAGTTTCCCTTTGTGAAAGTTGTATACAAACGCAATTGCTTCAAGAACTGATGAAGTTTATTTTTTGGGATAGAGGTAATCCAGAGCTAAGGTTTAGGAACTGGAAATGGACATCATAACCAAACACAAACAAGGCTTGTTAGCATTGCTTTTGAAAGGTTCTTCAAGTTTTGTAATTCGAGCAAGCTATGTTTAAAATAGCATCTATGCGCCAGCCGGGATTCGAACCCGGGTCGCAAGAATGGGAATCTTGCATGATACCCCTACACTACTGGCGCCCTATGTGTTCTCACTATAAGATCAAGTCCTGATGCCTCAATATCCAGACCTTCCTCTACAGGGTGGCATTCCCTTAAATGTAAAGTTTTAATGAAATACATTTTGTGGTGAAGACATAGGGAAGCTCAAGTCATGATGGGTCAATATCCTGACCTTTCTCTACAGGGTTGCATTCCCTGAATGCAACTTGTGATGAAAACATTTTATTGAATGCAATTTGTGATGAAAACAGAGGAAAGTGTCTCTTTTTAATGCTGCGAACCACGACCAGAAGCATGGGCTTTTGTAAAGCAGCTAGCGCATTCCTGGACTGAATTTCAAGGTTTCACAAATGAAGACTCTTATTCGAGAGAATGTTTGTAAATTGGATATCTTGCAGTTTATCCACTCAGCTGTTCTCTGGATATCATTTACTTTTGCTCTAATGCATGCGCTTTGGTCAGTTTCCCTTTGTGAAAGTTGTATACAAACGCAATTGCTTCAAGAACTGATGAAGTTTATTTTTTGGGATAGAGGTAATCCAGAGCTAAGGTTTAGGAACTGGAAATGGACATCATAACCAAACACAAACAAGGCTTGTTAGCATTGCTTTTGAAAGGTTCTTCAAGTTTTGTAATTCGAGCAAGCTATGTTTAAAATAGCATCTATGCGCCAGCCGGGATTCGAACCCGGGTCGCAAGAATGGGAATCTTGCATGATACCCCTACACTACTGGCGCCCTATGTGTTCTCACTATAAGATCAAGTCCTGATGCCTCAATATCCAGACCTTCCTCTACAGGGTGGCATTCCCTTAAATGTAAAGTTTTAATGAAATACATTTTGTGGTGAAGACATAGGGAAGCTCAAGTCATGATGGGTCAATATCCTGACCTTTCTCTACAGGGTTGCATTCCCTGAATGCAACTTGTGATGAAAACATTTTATTGAATGCAATTTGTGATGAAAACAGAGGAAAGTGTCTCTTTTTAATGCTGCGAACCACGACCAGAAGCATGGGCTTTTGTAAAGCAGCTAGCGCATTCCTGGACTGAATTTCAAGGTTTCACAAATGAAGACTCTTATTCGAGAGAATGTTTGTAAATTGGATATCTTGCAGTTTATCCACTCAGCTGTTCTCTGGATATCATTTACTTTTGCTCTAATGCATGCGCTTTGGTCAGTTTCCCTTTGTGAAAGTTGTATACAAACGCAATTGCTTCAAGAACTGATGAAGTTTATTTTTTGGGATAGAGGTAATCCAGAGCTAAGGTTTAGGAACTGGAAATGGACATCATAACCAAACACAAACAAGGCTTGTTAGCATTGCTTTTGAAAGGTTCTTCAAGTTTTGTAATTCGAGCAAGCTATGTTTAAAATAGCATCTATGCGCCAGCCGGGATTCGAACCCGGGTCGCAAGAATGGGAATCTTGCATGATACCCCTACACTACTGGCGCCCTATGTGTTCTCACTATAAGATCAAGTCCTGATGCCTCAATATCCAGACCTTCCTCTACAGGGTGGCATTCCCTTAAATGTAAAGTTTTAATGAAATACATTTTGTGGTGAAGACATAGGGAAGCTCAAGTCATGATGGGTCAATATCCTGACCTTTCTCTACAGGGTTGCATTCCCTGAATGCAACTTGTGATGAAAACATTTTATTGAATGCAATTTGTGATGAAAACAGAGGAAAGTGTCTCTTTTTAATGCTGCGAACCACGACCAGAAGCATGGGCTTTTGTAAAGCAGCTAGCGCATTCCTGGACTGAATTTCAAGGTTTCACAAATGAAGACTCTTATTCGAGAGAATGTTTGTAAATTGGATATCTTGCAGTTTATCCACTCAGCTGTTCTCTGGATATCATTTACTTTTGCTCTAATGCATGCGCTTTGGTCAGTTTCCCTTTGTGAAAGTTGTATACAAACGCAATTGCTTCAAGAACTGATGACGTTTATTTTTTGGGATAGAGGTAATCCAGAGCTAAGGTTTAGGAACTGGAAATGGACATCATAACCAAACACAAACAAGGCTTGTTAGCATTGCTTTTGAAAGGTTCTTCAAGTTTTGTAATTCGAGCAAGCTATGTTTAATTAGTGTCAGTGTGACTGTAATAACTGTCAGGGCAGTTAGTTTTAGGTCCTAGGTAGCCCCTACCCCCCCCCTAATAAAGGTGTTAACCCCCTGATTGCACCCTAGTTAACCCCTTCACCCCCTTTTCCCAGTGTCACTAAGCGATCGTTTTTTTCTGATCGCTGCATTGTGTCGCTAGGTAACCATTTTTTTTTTATTTTAACCGCCATGTTTTATATAGGTTCATAAATAGTTTTATAGGTCAGGTACCCCCATATTACAACCTAAATAAAGGTTTTAACCCCCTGATTGCCCCTAGAGTTAACCCTTTCACCAGTAATCACCGTATAACTGTCACTGGTGACGCTGGTTAGCCAGTTAGTTATTTCGTTATTTAGGTTCCCCGTCAGGTTTTTATATAGCGTCAGGTACCCCCATATATTACCTAATAAAGGTTTAACCCCCTGATTGCCCTAGTTAACCCTTTCACCCCCTTTTGCCAGTGTCACTAAGCGATCGTTTTTCTGATCGCTGCATTAGTGTCGCTAGGTAACCAGTTTTTTTTTAGGTTAAACGCCATGTTTATATAGGTTCATAAATAGGTTTATAGGTCAGGTACCCCCCATATTACAACCTAAAGGTTTTAACCCCCTGATTGCCCCTAGAGTTAACCCTTTCACCAGTGATCACCGTATAAAATGTCACTGGTGACGCTGGTTAGCCAGTTAGTTATTTCGTTATTTAGGTTCCCCGTCAGGTTTTTATATAGCGTCAGGTACCCCCATATATTACCTAATAAAGGTTTAACCCCCTGATTGCCCCTAGTTAACCCTTTCACCCCCTTTTGCCAGTGTCACTAAGCGATCGTTTTTCTGATCGCTGCATTAGTGTCGCTAGGTAACCAGTTTTTTTTTGTATTACTGTTACGGGTGACGCTGGTTAGTTAGCTTGTTTTTTATACTGTCAGGGCACCCGCCATTTAGTACCCAATAACGGTTTAACCCCCTGATCGCCCGGCGGGTGATATCAATTAGGTTTTAGGGTCAAATAAGGTCGCCCCAGGTTAGTGCCAGTACCGCAAACACCCACGCGCAAAGCATACACCTCCCTTAGTGGTATAGTATCTGAACAGATCAATATCTGATCTGATCAGATCTATACTAGCGTCCCAGCAGTTTAGGGTTCCAAAAAAACGCATTGTTAGCGGGATCAGCCCAGATACCTGCTAGCACCTGCGTTTTCCCCCTCCGCCCAGCCCAGCCCACCCAAGTGCAGTATCGATCGATCACTGTCACTTACAAAACACTAAGCACACATAACTGCAGTGTTCGCAGAGTCAGGCCTGATCCCTGCGATCGCTAACATTTTTTTTGTGGTAGCGTTTTGATTCAGTCGCTAACAGTCAGGAGCTTTTTTACCTGTGAATCTCAAAAAAAAATAAAAAAAACAAAAAATAGTTGTCGTTTTATTGTTCTCTCTCTCTCTCTATTGTTGCTCTTTTTTTACTCCATTCTATTCTGCAATGTTTTATTATGTTTTATCATGTTTTATCATGCTTGCTTTTCAGGTATGTAATTTTGTTTACTGTGTTTTAGTGTTAAGCATTTTTTTGTTTTCAGGTGCGCCATTCAGTTGCAGCGCGGATTTATTTATCTTGACAGCAACAGCGTTTGCTCCCACGATACATAAAGCCGCGACTCCAACGCTGTAGGAGGTGATTTCACCACCACAGTTAAAAAAAAGAGCATATGTGCCGAAGCATGGGGGCAGCAGGGGGGGCGGAGGAGCGATTGGCTCCTAATGCCACGTACATACGGTCGAAATTCCGACCGTGTGTACACGGCATAACTTTTGCGGGAGGATGCCCCCATGCATCGGCATATATAAATGGTGCATGTATGCCCATCATTAGAAGTGGGTGGATGAAGGGAGGTATTCTAATGGTGGGCATACCCACCAATCAATCTCTTTTTTTCGTTCAGCCAAGAGGCTGCATGAAAAAAAAAAAGATTACAATATATGTCCAGTATGTTGCTGGACTTTGAATGGTTATACCAGAATGATGCCTGCAGGTTTAGGTATCATCTGGTATCATTCTTTTCAGCCAGTGATCGGCTTTCATGTAAAAGCAATTCTAGCGGGTAATTAGCCTCTAGACTGCTTTTACAAGCAGTAGGAGGGAATGTCCCCCCTCCCGGATATAAACCGCGCCATTGGGAAATTGGGAAAGCATTTTATCAAACCAATCTTGGTGTGGTCAGATGCATTGAGGGCAGAGGAAAGATCTAGGGTCTAATAGACCCCAATTTTTTCAAAAAAAGAGTACCTGTCACTGCCTATTGCTATCATAGGGGATATTTACATTCCCTGAGATAACAATAAAAATCATAACAAAGAAAAAAATGGAAGGAACAGTTTAAAAATAGAATAAAAAAGCTAAATAAATAAAAAAAAAACTAAAAAAAAAAAAAAAAAGAGGGCAGTAATTTTAGCAGTAGACCTCCTCCGTGAATCTAATGTGGTATCATGTAAAGGCTTTTAAAGGCTTTTAAAAATGTATGTAGTTTGTCGCCACTGCGTGTTTGTGCGCAATTTTAAAGCATGTCGTGTTTGGTATCATGTACTCGGCCTAAGATCATATTTTTTATTTCATCAAAAATTTGAGCAATATAGTGTGTTTTAGTGCATTAAAATAAAAAAAAAGTGTATTTTTTCCACAAAAAATGCGTTTGAAAAATCGCTGCGCAAATACTGTGTGGAAAAAAAAAATGCAACACCCACCATTTTAATCTGTAGGGCCTTTGCTTTAACAATATATATAGTGTTTGGGGTTCAACGTAATTTTCTTGCAAAAAACAAATATGTTTTCATGTAAACAAAAAGTGTCAGAAAGGGCTTTGTCTTCAAGTGGTTAGAAGAGTGGGTGACGTGTGACATAGGCTTCTAAATGTTGTGCATAAAATGCCAGGACAGTAGACACCCCAAGCTATTTGCTGAGAGCAATGTTGAGCCCATTAAATATTTTTTTTTTTTTGTCCCAAGAGATTGAATAATGAAAAAAAAAAAATATATATATATATATATTTTTTTACAAAAAGTTGTCACTAAATGATATATTGCTCAAACATGTCATGGGCATATGTGGAAATACCCCCAAAATACATTCTGTTGCTTCTCCTGAGTACGGGGATACCACATGTGTGGGACTTTTTGGGAGCCTAGCTGCGTACGGAACCCCAAAAACCAAGCACCGCCTTCAGGCTTTCTAAGGGAGTAATTTTTTTTATTTCACTTCTCACTGCCAATCACAGTTTCGGAGGCCATGGAATGCCCAGATGGCATAAAACCCCCCAAAATGACCCCATTTTGGAAAGTAGACACCCCAAGCTATTTGCTGAGAGGTATTGTGAGTATTTTGCAGATGTCGCTTTTTTGTCACAAAGTTTTGAAAATTGAAAAAAAAGAAAAAAAAAAATTTTTTTTTCTTTACTTTCTTCATTTTCAAAAACAAATGAGAGCTGTAAAATACTCACCATGCCTCTCAACAAATTTGGGGTGTCTACTTTCCAAAATGGGGTCATTTTATGGCCTTCGAAACTGTGACAGGTAGTGAGGAGTGAAATCAAAAATTTGCACCCTTAGAAATCCTGAAGGCGGTGCTTGGGTTTCGGGGCCCCGTACGCGGCTAGGCTCCCAAAAAGTCCCACACATGTGGTAACCCCATACTCAGGAGAAGCAGCAAAATGTATTTTGGGGTGCAATTCCACATATAACTTGGCATGTGTGAGCAATATATCATTTATTGACAACTTTTTGAAGAAAAAAAAATTGTTTTTTTTTTGTCTTTATTCAATCACTTGGGACTAAAAAAAAAAATATTCAATGGGCTCAACATGACTCTCAGCAAATAGTTTGGGGTGTCTACTTTCCAAAATGGGTCATTTGGGGGGGTTTTGTACTTCTCTGCCATTTTAGCACCTCAAGAAATGATAGGCAGTCATAAATTAAAAGGCAGTCATAAATTAAAAGCGGTGTAAATTCCAGAAAATGTAATCTATGTTTAAAATAGCATCTATGCGCCAGCCGGGATTCGAACCCGGGTCGCAAGAATGGGAATCTTGCATGATACCCCTACACTACTGGCGCCCTATGTGTTCTCACTATAAGATCAAGTCCTGATGCCTCAATATCCAGACCTTCCTCTACAGGGTGGCATTCCCTTAAATGTAAAGTTTTAATGAAATACATTTTGTGGTGAAGACATAGGGAAGCTCAAGTCATGATGGGTCAATATCCTGACCTTTCTCTACAGGGTTGCATTCCCTGAATGCAACTTGTGATGAAAACATTTTATTGAATGCAATTTGTGATGAAAACAGAGGAAAGTGTCTCTTTTTAATGCTGCGAACCACGACCAGAAGCATGGGCTTTTGTAAAGCAGCTAGCGCATTCCTGGACTGAATTTCAAGGTTTCACAAATGAAGACTCTTATTCGAGAGAATGTTTGTAAATTGGATATCTTGCAGTTTATCCACTCAGCTGTTCTCTGGATATCATTTACTTTTGCTCTAATGCATGCGCTTTGGTCAGTTTCCCTTTGTGAAAGTTGTATACAAACGCAATTGCTTCAAGAACTGATGAAGTTTATTTTTTGGGATAGAGGTAATCCAGAGCTAAGGTTTAGGAACTGGAAATGGACATCATAACCAAACACAAACAAGGCTTGTTAGCATTGCTTTTGAAAGGTTCTTCAAGTTTTGTAATTCGAGCAAGCTATGTTTAAAATAGCATCTATGCGCCAGCCGGGATTCGAACCCGGGTCGCAAGAATGGGAATCTTGCATGATACCCCTACACTACTGGCGCCCTATGTGTTCTCACTATAAGATCAAGTCCTGATGCCTCAATATCCAGACCTTCCTCTACAGGGTGGCATTCCCTTAAATGTAAAGTTTTAATGAAATACATTTTGTGGTGAAGACATAGGGAAGCTCAAGTCATGATGGGTCAATATCCTGACCTTTCTCTACAGGGTTGCATTCCCTGAATGCAACTTGTGATGAAAACATTTTATTGAATGCAATTTGTGATGAAAACAGAGGAAAGTGTCTCTTTTTAATGCTGCGAACCACGACCAGAAGCATGGGCTTTTGTAAAGCAGCTAGCGCATTCCTGGACTGAATTTCAAGGTTTCACAAATGAAGACTCTTATTCGAGAGAATGTTTGTAAATTGGATATCTTGCAGTTTATCCACTCAGCTGTTCTCTGGATATCATTTACTTTTGCTCTAATGCATGCGCTTTGGTCAGTTTCCCTTTGTGAAAGTTGTATACAAACGCAATTGCTTCAAGAACTGATGAAGTTTATTTTTTGGGATAGAGGTAATCCAGAGCTAAGGTTTAGGAACTGGAAATGGACATCATAACCAAACACAAACAAGGCTTGTTAGCATTGCTTTTGAAAGGTTCTTCAAGTTTTGTAATTCGAGCAAGCTATGTTTAAAATAGCATCTATGCGCCAGCCGGGATTCGAACCCGGGTCGCAAGAATGGGAATCTTGCATGATACCCCTACACTACTGGCGCCCTATGTGTTCTCACTATAAGATCAAGTCCTGATGCCTCAATATCCAGACCTTCCTCTACAGGGTGGCATTCCCTTAAATGTAAAGTTTTAATGAAATACATTTTGTGGTGAAGACATAGGGAAGCTCAAGTCATGATGGGTCAATATCCTGACCTTTCTCTACAGGGTTGCATTCCCTGAATGCAACTTGTGATGAAAACATTTTATTGAATGCAATTTGTGATGAAAACAGAGGAAAGTGTCTCTTTTTAATGCTGCGAACCACGACCAGAAGCATGGGCTTTTGTAAAGCAGCTAGCGCATTCCTGGACTGAATTTCAAGGTTTCACAAATGAAGACTCTTATTCGAGAGAATGTTTGTAAATTGGATATCTTGCAGTTTATCCACTCAGCTGTTCTCTGGATATCATTTACTTTTGCTCTAATGCATGCGCTTTGGTCAGTTTCCCTTTGTGAAAGTTGTATACAAACGCAATTGCTTCAAGAACTGATGAAGTTTATTTTTTGGGATAGAGGTAATCCAGAGCTAAGGTTTAGGAACTGGAAATGGACATCATAACCAAACACAAACAAGGCTTGTTAGCATTGCTTTTGAAAGGTTCTTCAAGTTTTGTAATTCGAGCAAGCTATGTTTAAAATAGCATCTATGCGCCAGCCGGGATTCGAACCCGGGTCGCAAGAATGGGAATCTTGCATGATACCCCTACACTACTGGCGCCCTATGTGTTCTCACTATAAGATCAAGTCCTGATGCCTCAATATCCAGACCTTCCTCTACAGGGTGGCATTCCCTTAAATGTAAAGTTTTAATGAAATACATTTTGTGGTGAAGACATAGGGAAGCTCAAGTCATGATGGGTCAATATCCTGACCTTTCTCTACAGGGTTGCATTCCCTGAATGCAACTTGTGATGAAAACATTTTATTGAATGCAATTTGTGATGAAAACAGAGGAAAGTGTCTCTTTTTAATGCTGCGAACCACGACCAGAAGCATGGGCTTTTGTAAAGCAGCTAGCGCATTCCTGGACTGAATTTCAAGGTTTCACAAATGAAGACTCTTATTCGAGAGAATGTTTGTAAATTGGATATCTTGCAGTTTATCCACTCAGCTGTTCTCTGGATATCATTTACTTTTGCTCTAATGCATGCGCTTTGGTCAGTTTCCCTTTGTGAAAGTTGTATACAAACGCAATTGCTTCAAGAACTGATGAAGTTTATTTTTTGGGATAGAGGTAATCCAGAGCTAAGGTTTAGGAACTGGAAATGGACATCATAACCAAACACAAACAAGGCTTGTTAGCATTGCTTTTGAAAGGTTCTTCAAGTTTTGTAATTCGAGCAAGCTATGTTTAAAATAGCATCTATGCGCCAGCCGGGATTCGAACCCGGGTCGCAAGAATGGGAATCTTGCATGATACCCCTACACTACTGGCGCCCTATGTGTTCTCACTATAAGATCAAGTCCTGATGCCTCAATATCCAGACCTTCCTCTACAGGGTGGCATTCCCTTAAATGTAAAGTTTTAATGAAATACATTTTGTGGTGAAGACATAGGGAAGCTCAAGTCATGATGGGTCAATATCCTGACCTTTCTCTACAGGGTTGCATTCCCTGAATGCAACTTGTGATGAAAACATTTTATTGAATGCAATTTGTGATGAAAACAGAGGAAAGTGTCTCTTTTTAATGCTGCGAACCACGACCAGAAGCATGGGCTTTTGTAAAGCAGCTAGCGCATTCCTGGACTGAATTTCAAGGTTTCACAAATGAAGACTCTTATTCGAGAGAATGTTTGTAAATTGGATATCTTGCAGTTTATCCACTCAGCTGTTCTCTGGATATCATTTACTTTTGCTCTAATGCATGCGCTTTGGTCAGTTTCCCTTTGTGAAAGTTGTATACAAACGCAATTGCTTCAAGAACTGATGAAGTTTATTTTTTGGGATAGAGGTAATCCAGAGCTAAGGTTTAGGAACTGGAAATGGACATCATAACCAAACACAAACAAGGCTTGTTAGCATTGCTTTTGAAAGGTTCTTCAAGTTTTGTAATTCGAGCAAGCTATGTTTAAAATAGCATCTATGCGCCAGCCGGGATTCGAACCCGGGTCGCAAGAATGGGAATCTTGCATGATACCCCTACACTACTGGCGCCCTATGTGTTCTCACTATAAGATCAAGTCCTGATGCCTCAATATCCAGACCTTCCTCTACAGGGTGGCATTCCCTTAAATGTAAAGTTTTAATGAAATACATTTTGTGGTGAAGACATAGGGAAGCTCAAGTCATGATGGGTCAATATCCTGACCTTTCTCTACAGGGTTGCATTCCCTGAATGCAACTTGTGATGAAAACATTTTATTGAATGCAATTTGTGATGAAAACAGAGGAAAGTGTCTCTTTTTAATGCTGCGAACCACGACCAGAAGCATGGGCTTTTGTAAAGCAGCTAGCGCATTCCTGGACTGAATTTCAAGGTTTCACAAATGAAGACTCTTATTCGAGAGAATGTTTGTAAATTGGATATCTTGCAGTTTATCCACTCAGCTGTTCTCTGGATATCATTTACTTTTGCTCTAATGCATGCGCTTTGGTCAGTTTCCCTTTGTGAAAGTTGTATACAAACGCAATTGCTTCAAGAACTGATGAAGTTTATTTTTTGGGATAGAGGTAATCCAGAGCTAAGGTTTAGGAACTGGAAATGGACATCATAACCAAACACAAACAAGGCTTGTTAGCATTGCTTTTGAAAGGTTCTTCAAGTTTTGTAATTCGAGCAAGCTATGTTTAAAATAGCATCTATGCGCCAGCCGGGATTCGAACCCGGGTCGCAAGAATGGGAATCTTGCATGATACCCCTACACTACTGGCGCCCTATGTGTTCTCACTATAAGATCAAGTCCTGATGCCTCAATATCCAGACCTTCCTCTACAGGGTGGCATTCCCTTAAATGTAAAGTTTTAATGAAATACATTTTGTGGTGAAGACATAGGGAAGCTCAAGTCATGATGGGTCAATATCCTGACCTTTCTCTACAGGGTTGCATTCCCTGAATGCAACTTGTGATGAAAACATTTTATTGAATGCAATTTGTGATGAAAACAGAGGAAAGTGTCTCTTTTTAATGCTGCGAACCACGACCAGAAGCATGGGCTTTTGTAAAGCAGCTAGCGCATTCCTGGACTGAATTTCAAGGTTTCACAAATGAAGACTCTTATTCGAGAGAATGTTTGTAAATTGGATATCTTGCAGTTTATCCACTCAGCTGTTCTCTGGATATCATTTACTTTTGCTCTAATGCATGCGCTTTGGTCAGTTTCCCTTTGTGAAAGTTGTATACAAACGCAATTGCTTCAAGAACTGATGAAGTTTATTTTTTGGGATAGAGGTAATCCAGAGCTAAGGTTTAGGAACTGGAAATGGACATCATAACCAAACACAAACAAGGCTTGTTAGCATTGCTTTTGAAAGGTTCTTCAAGTTTTGTAATTCAAGCAAGCTATGTTTAAAATAGCATCTATGCGCCAGCCGGGATTCGAACCCGGGTCGCAAGAATGGGAATCTTGCATGATACCCCTACACTACTGGCGCCCTATGTGTTCTCACTATAAGATCAAGTCCTGATGCCTCAATATCCAGACCTTCCTCTACAGGGTGGCATTCCCTTAAATGTAAAGTTTTAATGAAATACATTTTGTGGTGAAGACATAGGGAAGCTCAAGTCATGATGGGTCAATATCCTGACCTTTCTCTACAGGGTTGCATTCCCTGAATGCAACTTGTGATGAAAACATTTTATTGAATGCAATTTGTGATGAAAACAGAGGAAAGTGTCTCTTTTTAATGCTGCGAACCACGACCAGAAGCATGGGCTTTTGTAAAGCAGCTAGCGCATTCCTGGACTGAATTTCAAGGTTTCACAAATGAAGACTCTTATTCGAGAGAATGTTTGTAAATTGGATATCTTGCAGTTTATCCACTCAGCTGTTCTCTGGATATCATTTACTTTTGCTCTAATGCATGCGCTTTGGTCAGTTTCCCTTTGTGAAAGTTGTATACAAACGCAATTGCTTCAAGAACTGATGAAGTTTATTTTTTGGGATAGAGGTAATCCAGAGCTAAGGTTTAGGAACTGGAAATGGACATCATAACCAAACACAAACAAGGCTTGTTAGCATTGCTTTTGAAAGGTTCTTCAAGTTTTGTAATTCGAGCAAGCTATGTTTAAAATAGCATCTATGCGCCAGCCGGGATTCGAACCCGGGTCGCAAGAATGGGAATCTTGCATGATACCCCTACACTACTGGCGCCCTATGTGTTCTCACTATAAGATCAAGTCCTGATGCCTCAATATCCAGACCTTCCTCTACAGGGTGGCATTCCCTTAAATGTAAAGTTTTAATGAAATACATTTTGTGGTGAAGACATAGGGAAGCTCAAGTCATGATGGGTCAATATCCTGACCTTTCTCTACAGGGTTGCATTCCCTGAATGCAACTTGTGATGAAAACATTTTATTGAATGCAATTTGTGATGAAAACAGAGGAAAGTGTCTCTTTTTAATGCTGCGAACCACGACCAGAAGCATGGGCTTTTGTAAAGCAGCTAGCGCATTCCTGGACTGAATTTCAAGGTTTCACAAATGAAGACTCTTATTCGAGAGAATGTTTGTAAATTGGATATCTTGCAGTTTATCCACTCAGCTGTTCTCTGGATATCATTTACTTTTGCTCTAATGCATGCGCTTTGGTCAGTTTCCCTTTGTGAAAGTTGTATACAAACGCAATTGCTTCAAGAACTGATGAAGTTTATTTTTTGGGATAGAGGTAATCCAGAGCTAAGGTTTAGGAACTGGAAATGGACATCATAACCAAACACAAACAAGGCTTGTTAGCATTGCTTTTGAAAGGTTCTTCAAGTTTTGTAATTCGAGCAAGCTATGTTTAAAATAGCATCTATGCGCCAGCCGGGATTCGAACCCGGGTCGCAAGAATGGGAATCTTGCATGATACCCCTACACTACTGGCGCCCTATGTGTTCTCACTATAAGATCAAGTCCTGATGCCTCAATATCCAGACCTTCCTCTACAGGGTGGCATTCCCTTAAATGTAAAGTTTTAATGAAATACATTTTGTGGTGAAGACATAGGGAAGCTCAAGTCATGATGGGTCAATATCCTGACCTTTCTCTACAGGGTTGCATTCCCTGAATGCAACTTGTGATGAAAACATTTTATTGAATGCAATTTGTGATGAAAACAGAGGAAAGTGTCTCTTTTTAATGCTGCGAACCACGACCAGAAGCATGGGCTTTTGTAAAGCAGCTAGCGCATTCCTGGACTGAATTTCAAGGTTTCACAAATGAAGACTCTTATTCGAGAGAATGTTTGTAAATTGGATATCTTGCAGTTTATCCACTCAGCTGTTCTCTGGATATCATTTACTTTTGCTCTAATGCATGCGCTTTGGTCAGTTTCCCTTTGTGAAAGTTGTATACAAACGCAATTGCTTCAAGAACTGATGAAGTTTATTTTTTGGGATAGAGGTAATCCAGAGCTAAGGTTTAGGAACTGGAAATGGACATCATAACCAAACACAAACAAGGCTTGTTAGCATTGCTTTTGAAAGGTTCTTCAAGTTTTGTAATTCGAGCAAGCTATGTTTAAAATAGCATCTATGCGCCAGCCGGGATTCGAACCCGGGTCGCAAGAATGGGAATCTTGCATGATACCCCTACACTACTGGCGCCCTATGTGTTCTCACTATAAGATCAAGTCCTGATGCCTCAATATCCAGACCTTCCTCTACAGGGTGGCATTCCCTTAAATGTAAAGTTTTAATGAAATACATTTTGTGGTGAAGACATAGGGAAGCTCAAGTCATGATGGGTCAATATCCTGACCTTTCTCTACAGGGTTGCATTCCCTGAATGCAACTTGTGATGAAAACATTTTATTGAATGCAATTTGTGATGAAAACAGAGGAAAGTGTCTCTTTTTAATGCTGCGAACCACGACCAGAAGCATGGGCTTTTGTAAAGCAGCTAGCGCATTCCTGGACTGAATTTCAAGGTTTCACAAATGAAGACTCTTATTCGAGAGAATGTTTGTAAATTGGATATCTTGCAGTTTATCCACTCAGCTGTTCTCTGGATATCATTTACTTTTGCTCTAATGCATGCGCTTTGGTCAGTTTCCCTTTGTGAAAGTTGTATACAAACGCAATTGCTTCAAGAACTGATGAAGTTTATTTTTTGGGATAGAGGTAATCCAGAGCTAAGGTTTAGGAACTGGAAATGGACATCATAACCAAACACAAACAAGGCTTGTTAGCATTGCTTTTGAAAGGTTCTTCAAGTTTTGTAATTCGAGCAAGCTATGTTTAAAATAGCATCTATGCGCCAGCCGGGATTCGAACCCGGGTCGCAAGAATGGGAATCTTGCATGATACCCCTACACTACTGGCGCCCTATGTGTTCTCACTATAAGATCAAGTCCTGATGCCTCAATATCCAGACCTTCCTCTACAGGGTGGCATTCCCTTAAATGTAAAGTTTTAATGAAATACATTTTGTGGTGAAGACATAGGGAAGCTCAAGTCATGATGGGTCAATATCCTGACCTTTCTCTACAGGGTTGCATTCCCTGAATGCAACTTGTGATGAAAACATTTTATTGAATGCAATTTGTGATGAAAACAGAGGAAAGTGTCTCTTTTTAATGCTGCGAACCACGACCAGAAGCATGGGCTTTTGTAAAGCAGCTAGCGCATTCCTGGACTGAATTTCAAGGTTTCACAAATGAAGACTCTTATTCGAGAGAATGTTTGTAAATTGGATATCTTGCAGTTTATCCACTCAGCTGTTCTCTGGATATCATTTACTTTTGCTCTAATGCATGCGCTTTGGTCAGTTTCCCTTTGTGAAAGTTGTATACAAACGCAATTGCTTCAAGAACTGATGAAGTTTATTTTTTGGGATAGAGGTAATCCAGAGCTAAGGTTTAGGAACTGGAAATGGACATCATAACCAAACACAAACAAGGCTTGTTAGCATTGCTTTTGAAAGGTTCTTCAAGTTTTGTAATTCGAGCAAGCTATGTTTAAAATAGCATCTATGCGCCAGCCGGGATTCGAACCCGGGTCGCAAGAATGGGAATCTTGCATGATACCCCTACACTACTGGCGCCCTATGTGTTCTCACTATAAGATCAAGTCCTGATGCCTCAATATCCAGACCTTCCTCTACAGGGTGGCATTCCCTTAAATGTAAAGTTTTAATGAAATACATTTTGTGGTGAAGACATAGGGAAGCTCAAGTCATGATGGGTCAATATCCTGACCTTTCTCTACAGGGTTGCATTCCCTGAATGCAACTTGTGATGAAAACATTTTATTGAATGCAATTTGTGATGAAAACAGAGGAAAGTGTCTCTTTTTAATGCTGCGAACCACGACCAGAAGCATGGGCTTTTGTAAAGCAGCTAGCGCATTCCTGGACTGAATTTCAAGGTTTCACAAATGAAGACTCTTATTCGAGAGAATGTTTGTAAATTGGATATCTTGCAGTTTATCCACTCAGCTGTTCTCTGGATATCATTTACTTTTGCTCTAATGCATGCGCTTTGGTCAGTTTCCCTTTGTGAAAGTTGTATACAAACGCAATTGCTTCAAGAACTGATGAAGTTTATTTTTTGGGATAGAGGTAATCCAGAGCTAAGGTTTAGGAACTGGAAATGGACATCATAACCAAACACAAACAAGGCTTGTTAGCATTGCTTTTGAAAGGTTCTTCAAGTTTTGTAATTCGAGCAAGCTATGTTTAAAATAGCATCTATGCGCCAGCCGGGATTCGAACCCGGGTCGCAAGAATGGGAATCTTGCATGATACCCCTACACTACTGGCGCCCTATGTGTTCTCACTATAAGATCAAGTCCTGATGCCTCAATATCCAGACCTTCCTCTACAGGGTGGCATTCCCTTAAATGTAAAGTTTTAATGAAATACATTTTGTGGTGAAGACATAGGGAAGCTCAAGTCATGATGGGTCAATATCCTGACCTTTCTCTACAGGGTTGCATTCCCTGAATGCAACTTGTGATGAAAACATTTTATTGAATGCAATTTGTGATGAAAACAGAGGAAAGTGTCTCTTTTTAATGCTGCGAACCACGACCAGAAGCATGGGCTTTTGTAAAGCAGCTAGCGCATTCCTGGACTGAATTTCAAGGTTTCACAAATGAAGACTCTTATTCGAGAGAATGTTTGTAAATTGGATATCTTGCAGTTTATCCACTCAGCTGTTCTCTGGATATCATTTACTTTTGCTCTAATGCATGCGCTTTGGTCAGTTTCCCTTTGTGAAAGTTGTATACAAACGCAATTGCTTCAAGAACTGATGAAGTTTATTTTTTGGGATAGAGGTAATCCAGAGCTAAGGTTTAGGAACTGGAAATGGACATCATAACCAAACACAAACAAGGCTTGTTAGCATTGCTTTTGAAAGGTTCTTCAAGTTTTGTAATTCGAGCAAGCTATGTTTAAAATAGCATCTATGCGCCAGCCGGGATTCGAACCCGGGTCGCAAGAATGGGAATCTTGCATGATACCCCTACACTACTGGCGCCCTATGTGTTCTCACTATAAGATCAAGTCCTGATGCCTCAATATCCAGACCTTCCTCTACAGGGTGGCATTCCCTTAAATGTAAAGTTTTAATGAAATACATTTTGTGGTGAAGACATAGGGAAGCTCAAGTCATGATGGGTCAATATCCTGACCTTTCTCTACAGGGTTGCATTCCCTGAATGCAACTTGTGATGAAAACATTTTATTGAATGCAATTTGTGATGAAAACAGAGGAAAGTGTCTCTTTTTAATGCTGCGAACCACGACCAGAAGCATGGGCTTTTGTAAAGCAGCTAGCGCATTCCTGGACTGAATTTCAAGGTTTCACAAATGAAGACTCTTATTCGAGAGAATGTTTGTAAATTGGATATCTTGCAGTTTATCCACTCAGCTGTTCTCTGGATATCATTTACTTTTGCTCTAATGCATGCGCTTTGGTCAGTTTCCCTTTGTGAAAGTTGTATACAAACGCAATTGCTTCAAGAACTGATGAAGTTTATTTTTTGGGATAGAGGTAATCCAGAGCTAAGGTTTAGGAACTGGAAATGGACATCATAACCAAACACAAACAAGGCTTGTTAGCATTGCTTTTGAAAGGTTCTTCAAGTTTTGTAATTCGAGCAAGCTATGTTTAAAATAGCATCTATGCGCCAGCCGGGATTCGAACCCGGGTCGCAAGAATGGGAATCTTGCATGATACCCCTACACTACTGGCGCCCTATGTGTTCTCACTATAAGATCAAGTCCTGATGCCTCAATATCCAGACCTTCCTCTACAGGGTGGCATTCCCTTAAATGTAAAGTTTTAATGAAATACATTTTGTGGTGAAGACATAGGGAAGCTCAAGTCATGATGGGTCAATATCCTGACCTTTCTCTACAGGGTTGCATTCCCTGAATGCAACTTGTGATGAAAACATTTTATTGAATGCAATTTGTGATGAAAACAGAGGAAAGTGTCTCTTTTTAATGCTGCGAACCACGACCAGAAGCATGGGCTTTTGTAAAGCAGCTAGCGCATTCCTGGACTGAATTTCAAGGTTTCACAAATGAAGACTCTTATTCGAGAGAATGTTTGTAAATTGGATATCTTGCAGTTTATCCACTCAGCTGTTCTCTGGATATCATTTACTTTTGCTCTAATGCATGCGCTTTGGTCAGTTTCCCTTTGTGAAAGTTGTATACAAACGCAATTGCTTCAAGAACTGATGAAGTTTATTTTTTGGGATAGAGGTAATCCAGAGCTAAGGTTTAGGAACTGGAAATGGACATCATAACCAAACACAAACAAGGCTTGTTAGCATTGCTTTTGAAAGGTTCTTCAAGTTTTGTAATTCGAGCAAGCTATGTTTAAAATAGCATCTATGCGCCAGCCGGGATTCGAACCCGGGTCGCAAGAATGGGAATCTTGCATGATACCCCTACACTACTGGCGCCCTATGTGTTCTCACTATAAGATCAAGTCCTGATGCCTCAATATCCAGACCTTCCTCTACAGGGTGGCATTCCCTTAAATGTAAAGTTTTAATGAAATACATTTTGTGGTGAAGACATAGGGAAGCTCAAGTCATGATGGGTCAATATCCTGACCTTTCTCTACAGGGTTGCATTCCCTGAATGCAACTTGTGATGAAAACATTTTATTGAATGCAATTTGTGATGAAAACAGAGGAAAGTGTCTCTTTTTAATGCTGCGAACCACGACCAGAAGCATGGGCTTTTGTAAAGCAGCTAGCGCATTCCTGGACTGAATTTCAAGGTTTCACAAATGAAGACTCTTATTCGAGAGAATGTTTGTAAATTGGATATCTTGCAGTTTATCCACTCAGCTGTTCTCTGGATATCATTTACTTTTGCTCTAATGCATGCGCTTTGGTCAGTTTCCCTTTGTGAAAGTTGTATACAAACGCAATTGCTTCAAGAACTGATGAAGTTTATTTTTTGGGATAGAGGTAATCCAGAGCTAAGGTTTAGGAACTGGAAATGGACATCATAACCAAACACAAACAAGGCTTGTTAGCATTGCTTTTGAAAGGTTCTTCAAGTTTTGTAATTCGAGCAAGCTATGTTTAAAATAGCATCTATGCGCCAGCCGGGATTCGAACCCGGGTCGCAAGAATGGGAATCTTGCATGATACCCCTACACTACTGGCGCCCTATGTGTTCTCACTATAAGATCAAGTCCTGATGCCTCAATATCCAGACCTTCCTCTACAGGGTGGCATTCCCTTAAATGTAAAGTTTTAATGAAATACATTTTGTGGTGAAGACATAGGGAAGCTCAAGTCATGATGGGTCAATATCCTGACCTTTCTCTACAGGGTTGCATTCCCTGAATGCAACTTGTGATGAAAACATTTAATTGAATGCAATTTGTGATGAAAACAGAGGAAAGTGTCTCTTTTTAATGCTGCGAACCATGACCAGAAGCATGGGCTTTTGTAAAGCAGCTAGCGCATTCCTGGACTGAATTTCAAGGTTTCATAAATGAAGACTCTTATTCGAGAGAATGTTTGTAAATTGGATATCTTGCAGTTTATCCACTCAGCTGTTCTCTGGATATCATTTACTTTTGCTCTAATGCATGCGCTTTGGTCAGTTTCCCTTTGTGAAAGTTGTATACAAACGCAATTGCTTCAAGAACTGATGAAGTTTATTTTTTGGGATAGAGGTAATCCAGAGCTAAGGTTTAGGAACTGGAAATGGACATCATAACCAAACACAAACAAGGCTTGTTAGCATTGCTTTTGAAAGG